>JAXFYN010000209.1:0-371095 GCA_036172215.1 Camellia granthamiana
GCTATTTTGCGCGTCGCACTGTTTTGTGCAGTTCACACTCGCTCTATTTTGCGCGTCGCACTGTTTTGTGCAGTTTATCACTCGCCCTATTTTGCGCGTCGCACTGTTTTCTGCAGTTCACACTCGCGCTATTTTGCGCCTCGCACTGTTTTGTGCAGTTCACAATCGCGCTATTTTGCGAGTAGCACTGTTTTGTGCAGTTTATCACTCGCGCTATTTTGCGCATCGCACTGTTTTGTGCAGTTCACACTCGGGCTATTTTGCGCGTCGCACTGTTTTGTGCAGTTCACACTCGCGCTATTTTGCGCGTCGCACTGTTTTGTGCAGTTCACACTCGCGCTATTTTGCGCGTCGCACTGTTTTGTGCAGTTCACACTCGCGCTATTTGGCGCGTCGCACTGTTTTGTGCAATTCACAATCGCGCAATTTTGCGCGTGCACTGTTTTGTGCTTTTTATCACTCGCTATATTTTGCGCGTCGCACTGTTTTGTGCAGTTCACACTCGCGTTATTTTGCGCGTCGCACTGTAATGTGCAGTTCACACTCGCGCTATTTTGCGCGTCGCACTGTTTTGTGCAGTTCACACTCGCGCTATTTTGCGCGTCGCACTGTTTTGTGCAATTCACAATCGCGCAATTTTGCGCGTGCACTGTTTTGTGCTTTTTATCACTCGCTATATTTTGCGCGTCGCACTGTTTTGTGCAGTTCACACTCGCGTTATTCTGCGCGTCGCACTGTAATGTGCAGTTCACACTCGCGCTATTTTGCGCGTCGCACTGTTTTGTGCAGTTCACACTCGCGCTATTTTGCGCGTCGCATTGTTTTGTGCAGTTTATCACTCGCTATATTTTGCGCGTCGCACTGTTTTGTGCAGTTCACAATCGCGCAATTTTGCACGTCGCACTGTTTTGTGCAGTTTATCACTCGCCCTATTTTGCGCGTCGCACTGTTTTCTGCAGTTCACACTCGCGCTCTTTTGCGCCTCGCACTGTTTTGTGCAGTTCACACTCGCGCTATTTTGCGCGTCGCACTGTTTTGTGCAGTTCACACTCGCGTTATTTTGCGCGTCGCACTTTAATGTGCAGTTCACACTCGCGCTATTTTGCGCGTCGCACTGTTTTGTGCAGTTCACACTCGCTCTATTTTGCGAGTCGCACTGTTTTGTGCAGTTTATCACTCGCCCTATTTTGCTCGTCGCACTGTTTTGTGCAGTTCACACTCGCGCTATTTTGCGCGTCGCACGGTTTTGTGCAGTTCACACTCGTGTTATTTTGCGCGTCGCACTGTATTGTGCAGTTCACACTCGCGCTATTTTGCGCGTCGCACTGTTTTGTGCAGTTCACACTCGCGCTATTTTGCACGTCGCACTGTTTTGTGCAGTTCACACTCGCGCAATTTTGCGCGTCGCACTGTTTTGTGCAGTTTATCACTCGCGCTATTTTGCGCGTCGCACTGTTTAGTGCAGTTCACACTCGCTCTATTTTGCGCGTCGCACTGTTTTGTGCAGTTTATCACTCGCCCTATTTTGCGCGTCGCAATGTTTTGTGCAGTTCACACTCGCGCTATTTTGCGCGTCGCACTGTTTTGTGCAGTTCACACTCGCGCAATTTTGCGCGTCGCACTGTTTTGTGCAGTTTATCACTCGCGCTATTTTGCGCGTCGCACTGTTTTGTGCCGTTCACACTCGCTCTATTTTGCGAGTCGCACTGTTTTGTGCAGTTTATCACTCGCCCTATTTTGCGCGTCGCACTGTTTTCTGCAGTTCACACTCGCGCTATTTTGCGCCTCGCACTGTTTTGTGCAGTTCACAATCGCGCTATTTTGCGCGTAGCACTGTTTTGTGCAGTTTATCACTCGCGCTATTTTCCGCGTCGCACTGTTTTGTGCAGTTCACACTCGTGCTATTTTGCGCGTCGCACTGTTTTGTGCAGTTCACACTCGCGCTATTTTGCGCGTCGCACTGTTTTGTGCAATTCACAATCGCGCAATTTTGCGCGTGCACTGTTTTGTGCTTTTTATCACTCGCTATATTTTGCGCGTCGCACTGTTTTGTGCAGTTCACACTCGCGCTATTTTGCGCCTCGCACTGTTTTGTGCAGTTCACAGTGGCGCTATTTTGCGCGTAGCACTGTTTTGTGCAGTTTATCACTCGCGCTATTTTGCGCGTCGCACTGTTTTGTGCAATTCACACTCGTGCGATTTTGCGCGTCGCACTGTTTTGTGCAGTTCACACTCGCGCTATTTTGCGCGTCGCACTGTTTTGTGCAATTCACAATCGCGCAATTTTGCGCGTGCACTGTTTTGTGCTTTTTATCACTCGCTATATTTTGCGCGTCGCACTGTTTTGTGCAGTTCACACTCGCGCTATTTTGCGCGTCGCACTGTTTTGTGCAGTTCACAATCGCGCAATTTTGCCCGTCGCACTGATTTCTGCAGTTTATCACTCGCCCTATTTTGCGCGTCGCACTGTTTTCTGCAGTTCACACTCGCGCTATTTTGCACCTCGCACTGTTTTGTGCAGTTCACACTCGCGCTATTTTGCGCGTCGCACGGTTTTGTGCAGTTCACACTCGCGCTATTTTGCGCGTCGCACTGTTTTGTGCAGTTCACACTCGCGCTATTTTGCGCGTCGCACTGTTTTGTGCAGTTCACACTCGCGCAAATTTGCGCGTCGCACTGTTTTGTGCAGTTTATCACTCGCGCTATTTTGCGCGTCGCACTGTTTTGTGCAGTTCACACTCGCTCTATTTTGCGCGTCGCACTGTTTTGTGCAGTTTATCACTCGCCCTATTTTGCGCGTCGCACTGTTTTCTGCAGTTCACACTCGCGCTATTTTGCGCCTCGCACTGTTTTGTGCAGTTCACAATCGCGCTATTTTGCGCGTCGCACTGTTTTGTGCAGTTCACACTAGCGTTATTTTGCGCGTCGCACTGTAATGTGCAGTTCACACTCGCGCTATTTTGCGCGTCGCACTGTTTTGTGCAGTTCACACTCGCGCTATTTTGCGCGTCGCATTGTTTTGTGCAGTTTATCACTCGCTATATTTTGCGCGTCGCACTGTTTTGTGCAGTTCACAATCGCGCAATTTTGCACGTCGCACTGTTTTGTGCAGTTTATCACTCGCCCTATTTTGCGCGTCGCACTGTTTTCTGCAGTTCACACTCGCGCTCTTTTGCGCCTCGCACTGTTTTGTGCAGTTCACACTCGCGCTATTTTGCGCGTCGCACTGTTTTGTGCAGTTCACACTCGCGTTATTTTGCGCGTCGCACTGTAATGTGCAGTTCACACTCGCGCTATTTTGCGCGTCGCACTGTTTTGTGCAGTTCACACTCGCTCTATTTTGCGAGTCGCACTGTTTTGTGCAGTTTATCACTCGCCCTATTTTGCTCGTCGCACTGTTTTGTGCAGTTCACACTCGCGCTATTTTGCGCGTCGCACGGTTTTGTGCAGTTCACACTCGTGTTATTTTGCGCGTCGCACTGTATTGTGCAGTTCACACTCGCGCTATTTTGCGCGTCGCACTGTTTTGTGCAGTTCACACTCGCGCTATTTTGCACGTCGCACTGTTTTGTGCAGTTCACACTCGCGCAATTTTGCGCGTCGCACTGTTTTGTGCAGTTTATCACTCGCGCTATTTTGCGCGTCGCACTGTTTAGTGCAGTTCACACTCGCTCTATTTTGCGCGTCGCACTGTTTTGTGCAGTTTATCACTCGCCCTATTTTGCGCGTCGCAATGTTTTGTGCAGTTCACACTCGCGCTATTTTGCGCGTCGCACTGTTTTGTGCAGTTCACACTCGCGCAATTTTGCGCGTCGCACTGTTTTGTGCAGTTTATCACTCGCGCTATTTTGCGCGTCGCACTGTTTTGTGCCGTTCACACTCGCTCTATTTTGCGAGTCGCACTGTTTTGTGCAGTTTATCACTCGCCCTATTTTGCGCGTCGCACTGTTTTCTGCAGTTCACACTCGCGCTATTTTGCGCCTCGCACTGTTTTGTGCAGTTCACAATCGCGCTATTTTGCGCGTAGCACTGTTTTGTGCAGTTTATCACTCGCGCTATTTTGCGCGTCGCACTGTTTTGTGCAGTTCACACTCGTGCTATTTTGCGCGTCGCACTGTTTTGTGCAGTTCACACTCGCGCTATTTTGCGCGTCGCACTGTTTTGTGCACTTCACAATCGCGCAATTTTGCGCGTGCACTGTTTTGTGCTTTTTATCACTCGCTATATTTTGCGCGTCGCACTGTTTTGTGCAGTTCACACTCGCGCTATTTTGCGCCTCGCACTGTTTTGTGCAGTTCACAGTGGCGCTATTTTGCGCGTAGCACTGTTTTGTGCAGTTTATCACTCGCGCTATTTTGCGCGTCGCACTGTTTTGTGCAATTCACACTCGTGCGATTTTGCGCGTCGCACTGTTTTGTGCAGTTCACACTCGCGCTATTTTGCGCGTCGCACTGTTTTGTGCAATTCACAATCGCGCAATTTTGCGCGTGCACTGTTTTGTGCTTTTTATCACTCGCTATATTTTGCGCGTCGCACTGTTTTGTGCAGTTCACACTCGCGCTATTTTGCGCGTCGCACTGTTTTGTGCAGTTCACAATCGCGCAATTTTGCCCGTCGCAACTGATTTCTGCAGTTTATCACTCGCCCTATTTTGCGCGTCGCACTGTTTTCTGCAGTTCACACTCGCGCTATTTTGCACCTCGCACTGTTTTGTGCAGTTCACACTCGCGCTATTTTGCGCGTCGCACGGTTTTGTGCAGTTCACACTCGCGCTATTTTGCGCGTCGCACTGTTTTGTGCAGTTCACACTCGCGCTATTTTGCGCGTCGCACTGTTTTGTGCAGTTCACACTCGCGCAAATTTGCGCGTCGCACTGTTTTGTGCAGTTTATCACTCGCGCTATTTTGCGCGTCGCACTGTTTTGTGCAGTTCACACTCGCTCTATTTTGCGCGTCGCACTGTTTTGTGCAGTTTATCACTCGCCCTATTTTGCGCGTCGCACTGTTTTCTGCAGTTCACACTCGCGCTATTTTGCGCCTCGCACTGTTTTGTGCAGTTCACAATCGCGCTATTTTGCGCGTCGCACTGTTTTGTGCAGTTCACACTCGCGTTATTTTGCGCGTCGCACTGTAATGTGCAGTTCACACTCGCGCTGTTTTGCGCGTCGCACTGTTTTGTGCAGTTCACACTCGCGCTATTTTGCGCGTCGCACTGTTTTGTGCAGTTCACACTCGCGCAATTTTGCGCGTCGCACTGTTTTGTGCAGTTTATCACTCGCGCTATTTTGCGCGTCACACTGTTTTGTGCACTTCACACTCGCTCTATTTTGCGAGTCGCACTGTTTTGTGCAGTTTATCACTCGCCCTATTTTGCGCGTCGCACTGTTTTCTGCAGTTCACACTCGCGCTATTTTGCGCCTCGCACTGTTTTGTGCAGTTCACAATCGCGCTATTTTGCGCGTAGCACTGTTTTGTGCAGTTCACACTCGCGCTATTTTGCGCGTCGCACTGTTTTGTGCAGTTCACACTCGCGCTATTTTGCGCGTCGCACTGTTTTGTGCAGTTCACACTCGCGCAATTTTGCGCGTCGCACTGTTTTGTGCAGTTTATCACTCGCGCTATTTTGCGCGTCGCACTGTTTTGTGCAGTTTATCACTCGCGCTATTTTGCGCGTCGCACTGTTTTGTGCCGTTCACACTCGCTCTATTTTGCGAGTCGCACTGTTTTGTGCAGTTTATCACTCGCCCTATTTTGCGCGTCGCACTGTTTTCTGCAGTTCACACTCGCGCTATTTTGCGCCTCGCACTGTTTTGTGCAGTTCACAATCGCGCTATTTTGCGCGTAGCACTGTTTTGTGCAGTTTATCACTCGCGCTATTTTGCGCGTCGCACTGTTTTGTGCAGTTCACACTCGTGCTATTTTGCGCGTCGCACGGTTTTGTGCAGTTCACACTCGCGCTATTTTGCGCGTCGCACTGTTTTGTGCAGTTCACACTCGCGCTATTTTGCGCGTCGCACTGTTTTGTGCAGTTCACACTCGCGCAAATTTGCGCGTCGCACTGTTTTGTGCAGTTTATCACTCGCGCTATTTTGCGCGTCGCACTGTTTTGTGCAGTTCACACTCGCTCTATTTTGCGCGTCGCACTGTTTTGTGCAGTTTATCACTCGCCCTATTTTGCGCGTCGCACTGTTTTCTGCAGTTCACACTCGCGCTATTTTGCGCCTCGCACTGTTTTGTGCAGTTCACAATCGCGCTATTTTGCGCGTCGCACTGTTTTGTGCAGTTCACACTCGCGTTATTTTGCGCGTCGCACTGTAATGTGCAGTTCACACTCGCGCTATTTTGCGCGTCGCACTGTTTTGTGCAGTTCACACTCGCGCTATTTTGCGCGTCGCACTGTTTTGTGCAGTTCACACTCGCGCAATTTTGCGCGTCGCACTGTTTTGTGCAGTTTATCACTCGCGCTATTTTGCGCGTCACACTGTTTTGTGCAGTTCACACTCGCTCTATTTTGCGAGTCGCACTGTTTTGTGCAGTTTATCACTCGCCCTATTTTGCGCGTCGCACTGTTTTCTGCAGTTCACACTCGCGCTATTTTGCGCCTCGCACTGTTTTGTGCAGTTCACAATCGCGCTATTTTGCGCGTAGCACTGTTTTGTGCAGTTCACACTCGCGCTATTTTGCGCGTCGCACTGTTTTGTGCAGTTCACACTCGCGCTATTTTGCGCGTCGCACTGTTTTGTGCAGTTCACACTCGCGCAATTTTGCGCGTCGCACTGTTTTGTGCAGTTTATCACTCGCGCTATTTTGCGCGTCGCACTGTTTTGTGCAGTTCACACTCGATCTATTTTGCGAGTCGCACTGTTTTGTGCAGTTTATCACTCGCCCTATTTTGCGCGTCGCACTGTTTTCTGCAGTTCACACTCGCGCTATTTTGCGCCTCGCACTGTATTGTGCAGTTCACAATCGCGCTATTTTGCGCGTAGCACTGTTTTGTGCAGTTTATCACTCGCGCTATTTTGCGCGTCGCACTGTTTTGTGCAGTTCACACTCGTGCTATTTTGCGCGTCGCACTGTTTTGTGCAATTCACAATCGCGCAATTTTGCGCGTGCACTGTTTTGTGCTTTTTATCACTCGCTATATTTTGCGCGTCGCACTGTTTTGTGCAGTTCACACTCGCGTTATTTTGCGCGTCGCACTGTAATGTGCAGTTCACACTCGCGCTATTTTGCGCGTCGCACTGTTTTGTGCAGTTCACACTCGCGCTATTTTGCGCGTCGCACTGTTTTGTGCAATTCACAATCGCGCAATTTTGCGCGTGCACTGTTTTGTGCTTTTTATCACTCGCTATATTTTGCGCGTCGCACTGTTTTGTGCAGTTCACACTCGCGCTATTTTGCGCCTCGCACTGTTTTGTGCAGTTCACAGTGGCGCTATTTTGCGCGTAGCACTGTTTTGTGCAGTTTATCACTCGCGCTATTTTGCGCGTCGCACTGTTTTGTGCAATTCACACTCGTGCGATTTTGCGCGTCGCACTGTTTTGTGCAGTTCACACTCGCGCTATTTTGCGCGTCGCACTGTTTTGTGCAATTCACAATCGCGCAATTTTGCGCGTGCACTGTTTTGTGCTTTTTATCACTCGCCCTATTTTGCGCCTCGCACTGTTTTGTGCAGTTCACACTCGCGCTATTTTGCGCGTCGCACTGTTTTGTGCAGTTCACAATCGCGCAATTTTGCCCGTCGCACTGATTTCTGCAGTTTATCACTCGCCCTATTTTGCGCGTCGCACTGTTTTCTGCAGTTCACACTCGCGCTATTTTGCACCTCGCACTGTTTTGTGCAGTTCACACTCGCGCTATTTTGCGCGTCGCACGGTTTTGTGCAGTTCACACTCGCGCTATTTTGCGCGTCGCACTGTTTTGTGCAGTTCACACTCGCGCTATTTTTCGCGTCGCACTGTTTTGTGCAGTTCACACTCGCGCAAATTTGCGCGTCGCACTGTTTTGTGCAGTTTATCACTCGCGCTATTTTGCGCGTCGCACTGTTTTGTGCAATTCACAATCGCGCAATTTTGCGCGTGCACTGTTTTGTGCAGTTTATCACTCGCCCTATTTTGCGCCTCGCACTGTTTTGTGCAGTTCACACTCGCGCTATTTTGCGCGTCGCACTGTTTTGTGCAGTTCACAATCGCGCAATTTTGCCCGTCGCACTGATTTCTGCAGTTTATCACTCGCCCTACTTTGCGCGTCGCACTGTTTTCTGCAGTTCACACTCGCGCTATTTTGCACCTCGCACTGTTTTGTGCAGTTCACACTCGCGCTATTTTGCGCGTCGCACGGTTTTGTGCAGTTCACACTCGCGCTATTTTGCGCGTCGCACTGTTTTGTGCAGTTCACACTCGCGCTATTTTGCGCGTCGCACTGTTTTGTGCAGTTCACACTCGCGCAAATTTGCGCGTCGCACTGTTTTGTGCAGTTTATCACTCGCGCTATTTTGCGCGTCGCACTGTTTTGTGCAATTCACAATCGCGCAATTTTGCGCGTGCACTGTTTTGTGCAGTTTATCACTCGCCCTATTTTGCGCCTCGCACTGTTTTGTGCAGTTCACACTCGCGCTATTTTGCGCGTCGCACTGTTTTGTGCAGTTCACAATCGCGCAATTTTGCCCGTCGCACTGATTTCTGCAGTTTATCACTCGCCCTATTTTGCGCGTCGCACTGTTTTCTGCAGTTCACACTCGCGCTATTTTGCACCTCGCACTGTTTTGTGCAGTTCACACTCGCGCTATTTTGCGCGTCGCACGGTTTTGTGCAGTTCACACTCGCGCTATTTTGCGCGTCGCACTGTTTTGTGCAGTTCACACTCGCGCTATTTTGCGCGTCGCACTGTTTTGTGCAGTTCACACTCGCGCAAATTTGCGCGTCGCACTGTTTTGTGCAGTTTATCACTCGCGCTATTTTGCGCGTCGCACTGTTTTGTGCAGTTCACACTCGCTCTATTTTGCGCGTCGCACTGTTTTGTGCAGTTTATCACTCGCCCTATTTTGCGCGTCGCACTGTTTTCTGCAGTTCACACTCGCGCTATTTTGCGCCTCGCACTGTTTTGTGCAGTTCACAATCGCGCTATTTTGCGCGTCGCACTGTTTTGTGCAGTTCACACTCGCGTTATTTTGCGCGTCGCACTGTAATGTGCAGTTCACACTCGCGCTATTTTGCGCGTCGCACTGTTTTGTGCAGTTCACACTCGCGCTATTTTGCGCGTCGCACTGTTTTGTGCAGTTCACACTCGCGCAATTTTGCGCGTCGCACTGTTTTGTGCAGTTTATCACTCGCGCTATTTTGCGCGTCACACTGTTTTGTGCAGTTCACACTCGCTCTATTTTGCGAGTCGCACTGTTTTGTGCAGTTTATCACTCGCCCTATTTTGCGCGTCGCACTGTTTTCTGCAGTTCACACTCGCGCTATTTTGCGCCTCGCACTGTTTTGTGCAGTTCACAATCGCGCTATTTTGCGCGTAGCACTGTTTTGTGCAGTTCACACTCGCGCTATTTTGCGCGTCGCACTGTTTTGTGCAGTTCACACTCGCGCTATTTTGCGCGTCGCACTGTTTTGTGCAGTTCACACTCGCGCAATTTTGCGCGTCGCACTGTTTTGTGCAGTTTATCACTCGCGCTATTTTGCGCGTCGCACTGTTTTGTGCAGTTCACACTCGATCTATTTTGCGAGTCGCACTGTTTTGTGCAGTTTATCACTCGCCCTATTTTGCGCGTCGCACTGTTTTCTGCAGTTCACACTCGCGCTATTTTGCGCCTCGCACTGTATTGTGCAGTTCACAATCGCGCTATTTTGCGCGTAGCACTGTTTTGTGCAGTTTATCACTCGCGCTATTTTGCGCGTCGCACTGTTTTGTGCAGTTCACACTCGTGCTATTTTGCGCGTCGCACTGTTTTGTGCAATTCACAATCGCGCAATTTTGCGCGTGCACTGTTTTGTGCTTTTTATCACTCGCTATATTTTGCGCGTCGCACTGTTTTGTGCAGTTCACACTCGCGTTATTTTGCGCGTCGCACTGTAATGTGCAGTTCACACTCGCGCTATTTTGCGCGTCGCACTGTTTTGTGCAGTTCACACTCGCGCTATTTTGCGCGTCGCATTGTTTTGTGCAGTTTATCACTCGCTATATTTTGCGCGTCGCACTGTTTTGTGCAGTTGACAATCGCGCAATTTTGCACGTCGCACTGTTTTGTGCAGTTTATCACTCGCCCTATTTTGCGCGTCGCACTGTTTTCTGCAGTTGACACTCGCGCTCTTTTGCGCCTCGCACTGTTTTGTGCAGTTCACACTCGCGCTATTTTGCGCGTCGCACTGTTTTGTGCAGTTCACACTCGCGTTATTTTGCGCGTCGCACTGTAATGTGCAGTTCACACTCGCGCTATTTTGCGCGTCGCACTGTTTTGTGCAGTTCACACTCGCTCTATTTTGCGAGTCGCACTGTTTTGTGCAGTTTATCACTCGCCCTATTTTGCGCGTCGCACTGTTTTCTGCAGTTCACACTCGCGCTATTTTGCACCTCGCACTGTTTTGTGCAGTTCACACTCGCGCTATTTTGCGCGTCGCACTGTTTTGTGCAGTTCACACTCGTGTTATTTTGCGCGTCGCACTGTAATTTTGCGCGTCGCACTGTTTTGTGCAGTTTATCACTCGCGCTATTTTGCGCGTCGCACTGTTTTGTGCAGTTCACACTCGTGCTATTTTGCGCGTCGCACTGTTTTGTGCAGTTCACACTCGCGCTATTTTGCGCGTCGCACTGTTTTGTGCAATTCACAATCGCGCAATTTTGCGCGTGCACTGTTTTGTGCTTTTTATCACTCGCTATATTTTGCGCGTCGCACTGTTTTGTGCAGTTCACACTCGCGTTATTTTGCGCGTCGCACTGTAATGTGCAGTTCACACTCGCGCTATTTTGCGCGTCGCACTGTTTTGTGCAGTTCACACTCGCGCTATTTTGCGCGTCGCACTGTTTTGTGCAATTCACAATCGCGCAATTTTGCGCGTGCACTGTTTTGTGCTTTTTATCACTCGCTATATTTTGCGCGTCGCACTGTTTTGTGCAGTTCACACTCGCGTTATTTTGCGCGTCGCACTGTAATGTGCAGTTCACACTCGCGCTATTTTGCGCGTCGCACTGTTTTCTGCAGTTCACACTCGCGCTATTTTGCGCGTCGCATTGTTTTGTGCAGTTTATCACTCGCTATATTTTGCGCGTCGCACTGTTTTGTGCAGTTGACAATCGCACAATTTTGCACGTCGCACTGTTTTGTGCAGTTTATCACTCGCCCTATTTTGCGCGTCGCACTGTTTTCTGCAGTTCACACTCGCGCTCTTTTGCGCCTCGCACTGTTTTGTGCAGTTCACACTCGCGCTATTTTGCGCGTCGCACTGTTTTGTGCAGTTCACACTCGCGTTATTTTGCGCGTCGCACTGTAATGTGCAGTTCACACTCGCGCTATTTTGCGCGTCGCACTGTTTTGTGCAGTTCACACTCGCTCTATTTTGCGAGTCGCACTGTTTTGTGGAGTTTATCACTCGCCCTATTTTGCGCGTCGCACTGTTTTCTGCAGTTCACACTCGCGCTATTTTGCACCTCGCACTGTTTTGTGCAGTTCACACTCGCGCTATTTTGCGCGTCGCACTGTTTTGTGCAGTTCACACTCGTGTTATTTTGCGCGTCGCACTGTAATTTTGCGCGTAGCACTGTTTTGTGCAGTTTATCACTCGCGCTATTTTGCGCGTCGCACTGTTTTGTGCAGTTCACACTCGTGCTATTTTGCGCGTCGCACTGTTTTGTGCAGTTCACACTCGCGCTATTTTGCGCGTCGCACTGTTTTGTGCAATTCACAATCGCGCAATTTTGCGCGTGCACTGTTTTGTGCTTTTTATCACTCGCTATATTTTGCGCGTCGCACTGTTTTGTGCAGTTCACACTCGCGTTATTTTGTGCGTCGCACTGTAATGTGCAGTTCACACTCGCGCTATTTTGCGCGTCGCACTGTTTTGTGCAGTTCACACTCGCGCTATTTTGCGCGTCGCACTGTTTTGTGCAATTCACAATCGCGCAATTTTGCGCGTGCACTGTTTTGTGCTTTTTATCACTCGCTATATTTTGCGCGTCGCACTGTTTTGTGCAGTTCACACTCGCGTTATTTTGCGCGTCGCACTGTAATGTGCAGTTCACACTCGCGCTATTTTGCGCGTCGCACTGTTTTCTGCAGTTCACACTCGCGCTATTTTGCGCGTCGCATTGTTTTGTGCAGTTTATCACTCGCTATATTTTGCGCGTCGCACTGTTTTGTGCAGTTAACAATCGCGCAATTTTGCACGTCGCACTGTTTTGTGCAGTTTATCACTCGCCCTATTTTGCGCGTCGCACTGTTTTCTGCAGTTCACACTCGCGCTCTTTTGCGCCTCGCACTGTTTTGTGCAGTTCACACTCGCGCTATTTTGCGCGTCGCACTGTTTTGTGCAGTTCACACTCGCGTTATTTTGCGCGTCGCACTGTAATGTGCTGTTCACACTCGCGCTATTTTGCGCGTCGCACTGTTTTGTGCAGTTCACACTCGCTCTATTTTGCGAGTCGCACTGTTTTGTGCAGTTTATCACTCGGCCTATTTTGCGCGTCGCACTGTTTTCTGCAGTTCACACTCGCGCTATTTTGCGCCTCGCACTGTTTTGTGCAGTTCACAATCGCGCTATTTTGCGCGTGGCACTGTTTTGTGCAGTTTATCACTCGCGCTATTTTGCGCGTCGCACTGTTTTGTGCAGTTCACACTCGCGCTATTTTGCGCGTCGCACTGTTTTGTGCAATTCACAATCGCGCAATTTTGCGCGTGCACTGTTTTGTGCTTTTTATCACTCGCTATATTTTGCGCGTCGCACTGTTTTGTGGAGTTCACACTCGCTTTATTTTGCGCGTCGCACTGTAATGTGCAGTTCACACTCGCGCTATTTTGCGCGTCGCACTGTTTTGTGCAGTTCACACTCGCGCTATTTTGCGCGTCGCATTGTTTTGTGCAGTTTATCACTCGCTATATTTTGCGCGTCGCACTGTTTTGTGCAGTTCACAATCGCGCAATTTTGCACGTCGCACTGTTTTGTGCAGTTTATCACTCGCCCTATTTTGCGCGTCGCACTGTTTTCTGCAGTTCACACTCGCGCTCTTTTGCGCCTCGCACTGTTTTGTGCAGTTCACACTCGCGCTATTTTGCGCGTCGCACTGTTTTGTGCAGTTCACAATCGCGTTATTTTGCGCGTCGCACTGTAATGTGCAGTTCACACTCGCGCTATTTTGCGCGTCGCAATGTTTTGTGCAGTTCACACTCGCTCTATTTTGCGAGTCGCACTGTTTTGTGCAGTTTATCACTCGCCCTATTTTGCGCGTCGCACTGTTTTCTGCAGTTCACACTCGCGCTATTTTGCGCCTCGCACTGTTTTGTGCAGTTCACAATCGCGCTATTTTGCGCGTCGCACTGTTTTGTGCAGTTCACACTCGCGCTATTTTGCGCGTCGCACTGTTTTGTGCAGTTCACACTCGCGCTATTTTGCGCGTCGCATTGTTTTGTGCAGTTTATCACTCGCTATATTTTGCGCGTCGCACTGTTTTGTGCAGTTCACAATCGCGCAATTTTGCACGTCGCACTGTTTTGTGCAGTTTATCACTCGCCCTATTTTGCGCGTCGCACTGTTTTCTGCAGTTCACACTCGCGCTCTTTTGCGCCTCGCACTGTTTTGTGCAGTTCACACTCGCGCTATTTTGCGCGTCGCACAGTTTTGTGCAGTTCACACTCGCTCTATTTTGCGAGTCGCACTGTTTTGTGCAGTTTATCACTCGCCCTATTTTGCGCGTCGCACTGTTTTCTGCAGTTCACACTCGCGCTATTTTGCGCCTCGCACTGTTTTGTGCAGTTCACAATCGCGCTATTTTGCGCGTAGCACTGTAATGTGCAGTTTATCACTCGCGCTATTTTGCGCGTCGCACTGTTTTGTGCAGTTCACACTCGCTCTATTTTGCGAGTCGCACTGTTTTGTGCAGTTTATCACTCGCCCTATTTTGCGCGTCGCACTGTTTTCTGCAGTTCACACTCGCGCTATTTTGCGCCTCGCACTGTTTTGTGCAGTTCACAATCGCGCTATTTTGCGCGTAGCACTGTTTTGTGCAGTTTATCACTCGCGCTATTTTGCGCGTCGCACTGTTTTGTGCAGTTCACACTCGTGCTATTTTGCGCGTCGCACTGTTTTGTGCAGTTTACACCCGCGCTATTTTGCGCGTCGCACTGTTTTGTGCAATTCACAATCGCGCAATTTTGCGCGTGCACTGTTTTGTGCTTTTTATCACTCGCTATATTTTGCGCGTCGCACTGTTTTGTGCAGTTCACACTCGCGTTATTTTGCGCGTCGCACTGTAATGTGCAGTTCACACTCGCGCTATTTTGCGCGTCGCACTGTTTTGTGCAGTTCACACTCGCGCTATTTTGCGCGTCGCATTGTTTTGTGCAGTTTATCACTCGCTATATTTTGCGCGTCGCACTGTTTTGTGCAGTTCACAATCGCGCAATTTTGCACGTCGCACTGTTTTGTGCAGTTTATCACTCGCCCTATTTTGCGCGTCGCACTGTTTTCTGCAGTTCACACTCGCGCTCTTTTGCGCCTCGCACTGTTTTGTGCAGTTCACACTCGCGTTATTTTGCGCGTCGCACTGTAATGTGCAGTTCACACTCGCGCTATTTTGCGCGTCGCACTGTTTTGTGCAGTTCACACTCGCGCTATTTTGCGCGTCGCATTGTTTTGTGCAGTTTATCACTCGCTATATTTTGCGCGTCGCACTGTTTTGTGCAGTTCACAATCGCGCAATTTTGCACGTCGCACTGTTTTGTGCAGTTTATCACTCGCCCTATTTTGCGCGTCGCACTGTTTTCTGCAGTTCACACTCGCGCTCTTTTGCGCCTCGCACTGTTTTGTGCAGTTCACACTCGCGCTATTTTGCGCGTCGCACTGTTTTGTGCAGTTCACACTCGCGCTATTTTGCGCGTCGCACTGTTTTGTGCAATTCACAATCGCGCAATTTTGCGCGTGCACTGTTTTGTGCTTTTTATCACTCGCTATATTTTGCGCGTCGCACTGTTTTGTGGAGTTCACACTCGCGTTATTTTGCGCGTCGCACTGTAATGTGCAGTTCACACTCGCGCTATTTTGCGCGTCGCACAGTTTTGTGCAGTTCACACTCGCTCTATTTTGCGAGTCGCACTGTTTTGTGCAGTTTATCACTCGCCCTATTTTGCGCGTCGCACTGTTTTCTGCAGTTCACACTCGCGCTATTTTGCGCCTTGCACTGTTTTGTGCAGTTCACAATCGCGCTATTTTGCGCGTAGCACTGTAATGTGCAGTTTATCACTCGCGCTATTTTGCGCGTCGCACTGTTTTGTGCAGTTCACACTCGCTCTATTTTGCGAGTCGCACTGTTTTGTGCAGTTTATCACTCGCCCTATTTTGCGCGTCGCACTGTTTTCTGCAGTTCACACTCGCGCTATTTTGCGCCTCGCACTGTTTTGTGCAGTTCACAATCGCGCTATTTTGCGCGTAGCACTGTTTTGTGCAGTTTATCACTCGCGCTATTTTGCGCGTCGCACTGTTTTGTGCAGTTCACACTCGCGTTGTTTTGCGCGTCGCACTGTAATGTGCAGTTCACACTCGCGCTATTTTGCGCGTCGCACTGTTTTGTGCAGTTCACACTCGCTCTATTTTGCGAGTCGCACTGTTTTGTGCAGTTTATCACTCGGCCTATTTTGCGCGTCGCACTGTTTTCTGCAGTTCACACTCGCGCTATTTTGCGCCTCGCACTGTTTTGTGCAGTTCACAATCGCGCTATTTTGCGCGTAGCACTGTTTTGTGCAGTTTATCACTCGCGCTATTTTGCGCGTCGCACTGTTTTGTGCAGTTCACACTCGCGCTATTTTGCGCGTCGCACTGTTTTGTGCAATTCACAATCGCGCAATTTTGCGCGTGCACTGTTTTGTGCTTTTTATCACTCGCTATATTTTGCGCGTCGCACTGTTTTGTGGAGTTCACACTCGCGTTATTTTGCGCGTCGCACTGTAATGTGCAGTTCACACTCGCGCTATTTTGCGCGTCGCACTGTTTTGTGCAGTTCACACTCGCGCTATTTTGCGCGTCGCACTGTTTTGTGCAGTTCACACTCGCGCTATTTTGCGCGTCGCATTGTTTTGTGCAGTTTATCACTCGCTATATTTTGCGCGTCGCACTGTTTTGTGCAGTTCACAATCGCGCAATTTTGCACGTCGCACTGTTTTGTGCAGTTTATCACTCGCCCTATTTTGCGCCTCGCACTGTTTTGTGCAGTTCACACTCGCGCTATTTTGCGCGTCGCACTGTTTTGTGCAGTTGACAATCGCGTTATTTTGCGCGTCGCACTGTAATGTGCAGTTCACACTCGCGCTATTTTGCGCGTCGCACTGTTTTGTGCAGTTCACACTCGCTCTATTTTGCGAGTCGCACTGTTTTGTGCAGTTTATCACTCGCCCTATTTTGCGCGTCGCACTGTTTTCTGCAGTTCACACTCGCGCTATTTTGCGCCTCGCACTGTTTTGTGCAGTTCACAATCGCGCTATTTTGCGCGTCGCACTGTTTTGTGCAGTTCACACTCGCGCTATTTTGCGCGTCGCACTGTTTTGTGCAGTTCACACTCGCGCTATTTTGCGCGTCGCATTGTTTTGTGCAGTTTATCACTCGCTATATTTTGCGCGTCGCACTGTTTTGCGCAGTTTATCACTCGCCCTATTTTGCGCGTCGCACTGTTTTCTGCAGTTCACACTCGCGCTATTTTGCGCCTCGCACTGTTTTGTGCAGTTCACAATCGCGCTATTTTGCGCGTAGCACTATTTTGTGCAGTTTATCACTCGCGCTATTTTGCGCGTCGCACTGTTTTGTGCAGTTCACACTCGTGCTATTTTGCGCGTCGCACTTTTTTGTGCAGTTTACACTCGCGCTATTTTGCGCGTCGCACTGTTTTGTGCAATTCACAATCGCGCAATTTTGCGCGTGCACTGTTTTGTGCTTTTTATCACTCGCTATATTTTGCGCGTCGCACTGTTTTGTGCAGTTCACACTCGCGTTATTTTGCGCGTCGCACTGTAATGTGCAGTTCACACTCGCGCTATTTTGCGCGTCGCACTGTTTTGTGCAGTTCACACTCGCGCTATTTTGCGCGTCGCATTGTTTTGTGCAGTTTATCACTCGCTATATTTTGCGCGTCGCACTGTTTTGTGCAGTTCACAATCGCGCAATTTTGCACGTCGCACTGTTTTGTGCAGTTTATCACTCGCCCTATTTTGCGCGTCGCACTGTTTTCTGCAGTTCACACTCGCGCTCTTTTGCGCCTCGCACTGTTTTGTGCAGTTCACACTCGCGCTATTTTGCGCGTCGCACTGTTTTGTGCAGTTCACACTCGCGCTATTTTGCGCGTCGCACTGTTTTGTGCAGTTCACACTCGCGCTATTTTGCGCGTCGCATTGTTTTGTGCAGTTTATCACTCGCTATATTTTGCGCGTCGCACTGTTTTGTGCAGTTTATCACTCGCCCTATTTTGCGCGTCGCACTGTTTTCTGCAGTTCACACTCGCGCTATTTTGCGCCTCGCACTGTTTTGTGCAGTTCACAATCGCGCTATTTTGCGCGTAGCACTATTTTGTGCAGTTTATCACTCGCGCTATTTTGCGCGTCGCACTGTTTTGTGCAGTTTATCACTCGCCCTATTTTGCGCGTCGCACTGTTTTCTGCAGTTCACACTCGCGCTATTTTGCGCCTCGCACTGTTTTGTGCAGTTCACAATCGCGCTATTTTGCGCGTAGCACTGTTTTGTGCAGTTTATCACTCGCGCTATTTTGCGCGTCGCACTGTTTTGTGCAGTTCACACTCGCGTTGTTTTGCGCGTCGCACTGTAATGTGCAGTTCACACTCGCGCTATTTTGCGCGTCGCACTGTTTTGTGCAGTTCACACTCGCTCTATTTTGCGAGTCGCACTGTTTTGTGCAGTTTATCACTCGGCCTATTTTGCGCGTCGCACTGTTTTCTGCAGTTCACACTCGCGCTATTTTGCGCCTCGCACTGTTTTGTGCAGTTCACAATCGCGCTATTTTGCGCGTAGCACTGTTTTGTGCAGTTTATCACTCGCGCTATTTTGCGCGTCGCACTGTTTTGTGCAGTTCACACTCGCGCTATTTTGCGCGTCGCACTGTTTTGTGCAATTCACAATCGCGCAATTTTGCGCGTGCACTGTTTTGTGCTTTTTATCACTCGCTATATTTTGCGCGTCGCACTGTTTTGTGGAGTTCACACTCGCGTTATTTTGCGCGTCGCACTGTAATGTGCAGTTCACACTCGCGCTATTTTGCGCGTCGCACTGTTTTGTGCAGTTCACACTCGCGCTATTTTGCGCGTCGCACTGTTTTGTGCAGTTCACACTCGCGCTATTTTGCGCGTCGCATTGTTTTGTGCAGTTTATCACTCGCTATATTTTGCGCGTCGCACTGTTTTGTGCAGTTCACAATCGCGCAATTTTGCACGTCGCACTGTTTTGTGCAGTTTATCACTCGCCCTATTTTGCGCCTCGCACTGTTTTGTGCAGTTCACACTCGCGCTATTTTGCGCGTCGCACTGTTTTGTGCAGTTGACAATCGCGTTATTTTGCGCGTCGCACTGTAATGTGCAGTTCACACTCGCGCTATTTTGCGCGTCGCACTGTTTTGTGCAGTTCACACTCGCTCTATTTTGCGAGTCGCACTGTTTTGTGCAGTTTATCACTCGCCCTATTTTGCGCGTCGCACTGTTTTCTGCAGTTCACACTCGCGCTATTTTGCGCCTCGCACTGTTTTGTGCAGTTCACAATCGCGCTATTTTGCGCGTAGCACTGTTTTGTGCAGTTTATCACTCGCGCTATTTTGCGCGTCGCACTGTTTTGTGCAGTTCACACTCGCGCTATTTTGCGCGTCGCACTGTTTTGTGCAATTCACAATCGCGCAATTTTGCGCGTGCACTGTTTTGTGCTTTTTATCACTCGCTATATTTTGCGCGTCGCACTGTTTTGTGGAGTTCACACTCGCGTTATTTTGCGCGTCGCACTGTAATGTGCAGTTCACACTCGCGCTATTTTGCGCGTCGCACTGTTTTGTGCAGTTCACACTCGCGCTATTTTGCGCGTCGCATTGTTTTGTGCAGTTTATCACTCGCTATATTTTGCGCGTCGCACTGTTTTGTGCAGTTCACAATCGCGCAATTTTGCACGTCGCACTGTTTTGTGCAGTTTATCACTCGCCCTATTTTGCGCCTCGCACTGTTTTGTGCAGTTCACACTCGCGCTATTTTGCGCGTCGCACTGTTTTGTGCAGTTGACAATCGCGTTATTTTGCGCGTCGCACTGTAATGTGCAGTTCACACTCGCGCTATTTTGCGCGTCGCACTGTTTTGTGCAGTTCACACTCGCTCTATTTTGCGAGTCGCACTGTTTTGTGCAGTTTATCACTCGCCCTATTTTGCGCGTCGCACTGTTTTCTGCAGTTCACACTCGCGCTATTTTGCGCCTCGCACTGTTTTGTGCAGTTCACAATCGCGCTATTTTGCGCGTCGCACTGTTTTGTGCAGTTCACACTCGCGCTATTTTGCGCGTCGCACTGTTTTGTGCAGTTCACACTCGCGCTATTTTGCGCGTCGCATTGTTTTGTGCAGTTTATCACTCGCTATATTTTGCGCGTCGCACTGTTTTGTGCAGTTTATCACTCGCCCTATTTTGCGCGTCGCACTGTTTTCTGCAGTTCACACTCGCGCTATTTTGCGCCTCGCACTGTTTTGTGCAGTTCACAATCGCGCTATTTTGCGCGTAGCACTATTTTGTGCAGTTTATCACTCGCGCTATTTTGCGCGTCGCACTGTTTTGTGCAGTTTATCACTCGCCCTATTTTGCGCGTCGCACTGTTTTCTGCAGTTCACACTCGCGCTATTTTGCGCCTCGCACTGTTTTGTGCAGTTCACAATCGCGCTATTTTGCGCGTAGCACTGTTTTGTGCAGTTTATCACTCGCGCTATTTTGCGCGTCGCACTGTTTTGTGCAGTTCACACTCGCGTTGTTTTGCGCGTCGCACTGTAATGTGCAGTTCACACTCGCGCTATTTTGCGCGTCGCACTGTTTTGTGCAGTTCACACTCGCTCTATTTTGCGAGTCGCACTGTTTTGTGCAGTTTATCACTCGGCCTATTTTGCGCGTCGCACTGTTTTCTGCAGTTCACACTCGCGCTATTTTGCGCCTCGCACTGTTTTGTGCAGTTCACAATCGCGCTATTTTGCGCGTAGCACTGTTTTGTGCAGTTTATCACTCGCGCTATTTTGCGCGTCGCACTGTTTTGTGCAGTTCACACTCGCGCTATTTTGCGCGTCGCACTGTTTTGTGCAATTCACAATCGCGCAATTTTGCGCGTGCACTGTTTTGTGCTTTTTATCACTCGCTATATTTTGCGCGTCGCACTGTTTTGTGGAGTTCACACTCGCGTTATTTTGCGCGTCGCACTGTAATGTGCAGTTCACACTCGCGCTATTTTGCGCGTCGCACTGTTTTGTGCAGTTCACACTCGCGCTATTTTGCGCGTCGCACTGTTTTGTGCAGTTCACACTCGCGCTATTTTGCGCGTCGCATTGTTTTGTGCAGTTTATCACTCGCTATATTTTGCGCGTCGCACTGTTTTGTGCAGTTCACAATCGCGCAATTTTGCACGTCGCACTGTTTTGTGCAGTTTATCACTCGCCCTATTTTGCGCCTCGCACTGTTTTGTGCAGTTCACACTCGCGCTATTTTGCGCGTCGCACTGTTTTGTGCAGTTGACAATCGCGTTATTTTGCGCGTCGCACTGTAATGTGCAGTTCACACTCGCGCTATTTTGCGCGTCGCACTGTTTGGTGCAGTTCACACTCGCTCTATTTTGCGAGTCGCACTGTTTTGTGCAGTTTATCACTCGCCCTATTTTGCGCGTCGCACTGTTTTCTGCAGTTCACACTCGCGCTATTTTGCGCCTCGCACTGTTTTGTGCAGTTCACAATCGCGCTATTTTGCGCGTAGCACTGTTTTGTGCAGTTTATCACTCGCGCTATTTTGCGCGTCGCACTGTTTTGTGCAGTTCACACTCGCGCTATTTTGCGCGTCGCACTGTTTTGTGCAATTCACAATCGCGCAATTTTGCGCGTGCACTGTTTTGTGCTTTTTATCACTCGCTATATTTTGCGCGTCGCACTGTTTTGTGGAGTTCACACTCGCGTTATTTTGCGCGTCGCACTGTAATGTGCAGTTCACACTCGCGCTATTTTGCGCGTCGCACTGTTTTGTGCAGTTCACACTCGCGCTATTTTGCGCGTCGCACTGTTTTGTGCAGTTCACACTCGCGCTATTTTGCGCGTCGCATTGTTTTGTGCAGTTTATCACTCGCTATATTTTGCGCGTCGCACTGTTTTGTGCAGTTCACAATCGCGCAATTTTGCACGTCGCACTGTTTTGTGCAGTTTATCACTCGCCCTATTTTGCGCCTCGCACTGTTTTGTGCAGTTCACACTCGCGCTATTTTGCGCGTCGCACTGTTTTGTGCAGTTGACAATCGCGTTATTTTGCGCGTCGCACTGTAATGTGCAGTTCACACTCGCGCTATTTTGCGCGTCGCACTGTTTTGTGCAGTTCACACTCGCTCTATTTTGCGAGTCGCACTGTTTTGTGCAGTTTATCACTCGCCCTATTTTGCGCGTCGCACTGTTTTCTGCAGTTCACACTCGCGCTATTTTGCGCCTCGCACTGTTTTGTGCAGTTCACAATCGCGCTATTTTGCGCGTCGCACTGTTTTGTGCAGTTCACACTCGCGCTATTTTGCGCGTCGCACTGTTTTGTGCAGTTCACACTCGCGCTATTTTGCGCGTCGCATTGTTTTGTGCAGTTTATCACTCGCTATATTTTGCGCGTCGCACTGTTTTGTGCAGTTTATCACTCGCCCTATTTTGCGCGTCGCACTGTTTTCTGCAGTTCACACTCGCGCTATTTTGCGCCTCGCACTGTTTTGTGCAGTTCACAATCGCGCTATTTTGCGCGTAGCACTATTTTGTGCAGTTTATCACTCGCGCTATTTTGCGCGTCGCACTGTTTTGTGCAGTTCACACTCGGGCTATTTTGCGCGTCGCACTGTTTTGTGCAGTTTACACTCGCGCTATTTTGCGCGTCGCACTGTTTTGTGCAATTCACAATCGCGCAATTTTGCGCGTGCACTGTTTTGTGCTTTTTATCACTCGCTATATTTTGCGCGTCGCACTGTTTTGTGCAGTTCACACTCGCGTTATTTTGCGCGTCGCACTGTAATGTGCAGTTCACACTCGCGCTATTTTGCGCGTCGCACTGTTTTGTGCAGTTCACACTCGCGCTATTTTGCGCGTCGCATTGTTTTGTGCAGTTTATCACTCGCTATATTTTGCGCGTCGCACTGTTTTGTGCAGTTCACAATCGCGCAATTTTGCACGTCGCACTGTTTTGTGCAGTTTATCACTCGCCCTATTTTGCGCGTCGCACTGTTTTCTGCAGTTCACACTCGCGCTCTTTTGCGCCTCGCACTGTTTTGTGCAGTTCACACTCGCGCTATTTTGCGCGTCGCACTGTTTTGTGCAGTTCACACTCGCGCTATTTTGCGCGTCGCACTGTTTTGTGCAGTTCACACTCGCGCTATTTTGCGCGTCGCACTGTTTTGTGCAGTTTATCACTCGCCCTATTTTGCGCGTCGCACTGTTTTCTGCAGTTCACACTCGCGCTATTTTGCGCCTCGCACTGTTTTGTGCAGTTCACAATCGCGCTATTTTGCGCGTAGCACTATTTTGTGCAGTTTATCACTCGCGCTATTTTGCGCGTCGCACTGTTTTGTGCAGTTTATCACTCGCCCTATTTTGCGCGTCGCACTGTTTTCTGCAGTTCACACTCGCGCTATTTTGCGCCTCGCACTGTTTTGTGCAGTTCACAATCGCGCTATTTTGCGCGTAGCACTGTTTTGTGCAGTTTATCACTCGCGCTATTTTGCGCGTCGCACTGTTTTGTGCAGTTCACACTCGCGTTGTTTTGCGCGTCGCACTGTAATGTGCAGTTCACACTCGCGCTATTTTGCGCGTCGCACTGTTTTGTGCAGTTCACACTCGCTCTATTTTGCGAGTCGCACTGTTTTGTGCAGTTTATCACTCGGCCTATTTTGCGCGTCGCACTGTTTTCTGCAGTTCACACTCGCGCTATTTTGCGCCTCGCACTGTTTTGTGCAGTTCACAATCGCGCTATTTTGCGCGTAGCACTGTTTTGTGCAGTTTATCACTCGCGCTATTTTGCGCGTCGCACTGTTTTGTGCAGTTCACACTCGCGCTATTTTGCGCGTCGCACTGTTTTGTGCAGTTTATCACTCGCCCTATTTTGCGCGTCGCACTGTTTTCTGCAGTTCACACTCGCGCTATTTTGCGCCTCGCACTGTTTTGTGCAGTTCACAATCGCGCTATTTTGCGCGTCGCACTGTTTTGTGCAGTTCACACTCGCGCTATTTTGCGCGTCGCACTGTTTTGTGCAGTTCACACTCGCGCTATTTTGCGCGTCGCATTGTTTTGTGCAGTTTATCACTCGCTATATTTTGCGCGTCGCACTGTTTTGTGCAGTTCACAATCGCGCAATTTTGCACGTCGCACTGTTTTGTGCAGTTTATCACTCGCCCTATTTTGCGCCTCGCACTGTTTTGTGCAGTTCACACTCGCGCTATTTTGCGCGTCGCACTGTTTTGTGCAGTTGACAATCGCGTTATTTTGCGCGTCGCACTGTAATGTGCAGTTCACACTCGCGCTATTTTGCGCGTCGCACTGTTTTGTGCAGTTCACACTCGCTCTATTTTGCGAGTCGCACTGTTTTGTGCAGTTTATCACTCGCCCTATTTTGCGCGTCGCACTGTTTTCTGCAGTTCACACTCGCGCTATTTTGCGCCTCGCACTGTTTTGTGCAGTTCACAATCGCGCTATTTTGCGCGTCGCACTGTTTTGTGCAGTTCACACTCGCGCTATTTTGCGCGTCGCACTGTTTTGTGCAGTTCACACTCGCGCTATTTTGCGCGTCGCATTGTTTTGTGCAGTTTATCACTCGCTATATTTTGCGCGTCGCACTGTTTTGTGCAGTTTATCACTCGCCCTATTTTGCGCGTCGCACTGTTTTCTGCAGTTCACACTCGCGCTATTTTGCGCCTCGCACTGTTTTGTGCAGTTCACAATCGCGCTATTTTGCGCGTAGCACTATTTTGTGCAGTTTATCACTCGCGCTATTTTGCGCGTCGCACTGTTTTGTGCAGTTCACACTCGGGCTATTTTGCGCGTCGCACTGTTTTGTGCAGTTTACACTCGCGCTATTTTGCGCGTCGCACTGTTTTGTGCAATTCACAATCGCGCAATTTTGCGCGTGCACTGTTTTGTGCTTTTTATCACTCGCTATATTTTGCGCGTCGCACTGTTTTGTGCAGTTCACACTCGCGTTATTTTGCGCGTCGCACTGTAATGTGCAGTTCACACTCGCGCTATTTTGCGCGTCGCACTGTTTTGTGCAGTTCACACTCGCGCTATTTTGCGCGTCGCATTGTTTTGTGCAGTTTATCACTCGCTATATTTTGCGCGTCGCACTGTTTTGTGCAGTTCACAATCGCGCAATTTTGCACGTCGCACTGTTTTGTGCAGTTTATCACTCGCCCTATTTTGCGCGTCGCACTGTTTTCTGCAGTTCACACTCGCGCTCTTTTGCGCCTCGCACTGTTTTGTGCAGTTCACACTCGCGCTATTTTGCGCGTCGCACTGTTTTGTGCAG
Source organism: Camellia granthamiana (assembly GCA_036172215.1). Taxonomy (NCBI): domain Eukaryota; kingdom Viridiplantae; phylum Streptophyta; class Magnoliopsida; order Ericales; family Theaceae; genus Camellia; species Camellia granthamiana. Next base: position 24,950 of record JAXFYN010000209.1, read on the forward strand.
TTCACACTCGCGCTATTTTGCGCGTCGCACTGTTTTGTGCAGTTCACACTCGCGCTATTTTGCGCGTCGCACTGTTTTGTGCAGTTTATCACTCGCCCTATTTTGCGCGTCGCACTGTTTTCTGCAGTTCACACTCGCGCTATTTTGCGCCTCGCACTGTTTTGTGCAGTTCACAATCGCGCTATTTTGCGCGTAGCACTATTTTGTGCAGTTTATCACTCGCGCTATTTTGCGCGTCGCACTGTTTTGTGCAGTTTATCACTCGCCCTATTTTGCGCGTCGCACTGTTTTCTGCAGTTCACACTCGCGCTATTTTGCGCCTCGCACTGTTTTGTGCAGTTCACAATCGCGCTATTTTGCGCGTAGCACTGTTTTGTGCAGTTTATCACTCGCGCTATTTTGCGCGTCGCACTGTTTTGTGCAGTTCACACTCGCGTTGTTTTGCGCGTCGCACTGTAATGTGCAGTTCACACTCGCGCTATTTTGCGCGTCGCACTGTTTTGTGCAGTTCACACTCGCTCTATTTTGCGAGTCGCACTGTTTTGTGCAGTTTATCACTCGGCCTATTTTGCGCGTCGCACTGTTTTCTGCAGTTCACACTCGCGCTATTTTGCGCCTCGCACTGTTTTGTGCAGTTCACAATCGCGCTATTTTGCGCGTAGCACTGTTTTGTGCAGTTTATCACTCGCGCTATTTTGCGCGTCGCACTGTTTTGTGCAGTTCACACTCGCGCTATTTTGCGCGTCGCACTGTTTTGTGCAATTCACAATCGCGCAATTTTGCGCGTGCACTGTTTTGTGCTTTTTATCACTCGCTATATTTTGCGCGTCGCACTGTTTTGTGGAGTTCACACTCGCGTTATTTTGCGCGTCGCACTGTAATGTGCAGTTCACACTCGCGCTATTTTGCGCGTCGCACTGTTTTGTGCAGTTCACACTCGCGCTATTTTGCGCGTCGCACTGTTTTGTGCAGTTCACACTCGCGCTATTTTGCGCGTCGCATTGTTTTGTGCAGTTTATCACTCGCTATATTTTGCGCGTCGCACTGTTTTGTGCAGTTCACAATCGCACAATTTTGCACGTCGCACTGTTTTGTGCAGTTTATCACTCGCCCTATTTTGCGCGTCGCACTGTTTTCTGCAGTTCACACTCGCGCTCTTTTGCGCCTCGCACTGTTTTGTGCAGTTCACACTCGCGCTATTTTGCGCGTCGCACAGTTTTGTGCAGTTCACACTCGCTCTATTTTGCGAGTCGCACTGTTTTGTGCAGTTTATCACTCGCCCTATTTTGCGCGTCGCACTGTTTTCTGCAGTTCACACTCGCGCTATTTTGCGCCTTGCACTGTTTTGTGCAGTTCACAATCGCGCTATTTTGCGCGTAGCACTGTAATGTGCAGTTTATCACTCGCGCTATTTTGCGCGTCGCACTGTTTTGTGCAGTTCACACTCGCTCTATTTTGCGAGTCGCACTGTTTTGTGCAGTTTATCACTCGCCCTATTTTGCGCGTCGCACTGTTTTCTGCAGTTCACACTCGCGCTATTTTGCGCCTCGCACTGTTTTGTGCAGTTCACAATCGCGCTATTTTGCGCGTAGCACTGTTTTGTGCAGTTTATCACTCGCGCTATTTTGCGCGTCGCACTGTTTTGTGCAGTTCACACTCGCGTTGTTTTGCGCGTCGCACTGTAATGTGCAGTTCACACTCGCGCTATTTTGCGCGTCGCACTGTTTTGTGCAGTTCACACTCGCTCTATTTTGCGAGTCGCACTGTTTTGTGCAGTTTATCACTCGGCCTATTTTGCGCGTCGCACTGTTTTCTGCAGTTCACACTCGCGCTATTTTGCGCCTCGCACTGTTTTGTGCAGTTCACAATCGCGCTATTTTGCGCGTAGCACTGTTTTGTGCAGTTTATCACTCGCGCTATTTTGCGCGTCGCACTGTTTTGTGCAGTTCACACTCGCGCTATTTTGCGCGTCGCACTGTTTTGTGCAATTCACAATCGCGCAATTTTGCGCGTGCACTGTTTTGTGCTTTTTATCACTCGCTATATTTTGCGCGTCGCACTGTTTTGTGGAGTTCACACTCGCGTTATTTTGCGCGTCGCACTGTAATGTGCAGTTCACACTCGCGCTATTTTGCGCGTCGCACTGTTTTGTGCAGTTCACACTCGCGCTATTTTGCGCGTCGCACTGTTTTGTGCAGTTCACACTCGCGCTATTTTGCGCGTCGCATTGTTTTGTGCAGTTTATCACTCGCTATATTTTGCGCGTCGCACTGTTTTGTGCAGTTCACAATCGCGCAATTTTGCACGTCGCACTGTTTTGTGCAGTTTATCACTCGCCCTATTTTGCGCCTCGCACTGTTTTGTGCAGTTCACACTCGCGCTATTTTGCGCGTCGCACTGTTTTGTGCAGTTGACAATCGCGTTATTTTGCGCGTCGCACTGTTTTGTGCAGTTCACACTCGCGCTATTTTGCGAGTCGCACTGTTTTGTGCAGTTTATCACTCGCCCTATTTTGCGCGTCGCACTGTTTTCTGCAGTTCACACTCGCGCTATTTTGCGCCTCGCACTGTTTTGTGCAGTTCACAATCGCGCTATTTTGCGCGTCGCACTGTTTTGTGCAGTTCACACTCGCGCTATTTTGCGCGTCGCACTGTTTTGTGCAGTTCACACTCGCGCTATTTTGCGCGTCGCATTGTTTTGTGCAGTTTATCACTCGCTATATTTTGCGCGTCGCACTGTTTTGTGCAGTTTATCACTCGCCCTATTTTGCGCGTCGCACTGTTTTCTGCAGTTCACACTCGCGCTATTTTGCGCCTCGCACTGTTTTGTGCAGTTCACAATCGCGCTATTTTGCGCGTAGCACTATTTTGTGCAGTTTATCACTCGCGCTATTTTGCGCGTCGCACTGTTTTGTGCAGTTCACACTCGTGCTATTTTGCGCGTCGCACTGTTTTGTGCAGTTTACACTCGCGCTATTTTGCGCGTCGCACTGTTTTGTGCAATTCACAATCGCGCAATTTTGCGCGTGCACTGTTTTGTGCTTTTTATCACTCGCTATATTTTGCGCGTCGCACTGTTTTGTGCAGTTCACACTCGCGTTATTTTGCGCGTCGCACTGTAATGTGCAGTTCACACTCGCGCTATTTTGCGCGTCGCACTGTTTTGTGCAGTTCACACTCGCGCTATTTTGCGCGTCGCATTGTTTTGTGCAGTTTATCACTCGCTATATTTTGCGCGTCGCACTGTTTTGTGCAGTTCACAATCGCGCAATTTTGCACGTCGCACTGTTTTGTGCAGTTTATCACTCGCCCTATTTTGCGCGTCGCACTGTTTTCTGCAGTTCACACTCGCGCTCTTTTGCGCCTCGCACTGTTTTGTGCAGTTCACACTCGCGCTATTTTGCGCGTCGCACTGTTTTGTGCAGTTCACACTCGCGCTATTTTGCGCGTCGCACTGTTTTGTGCAGTTCACACTCGCGCTATTTTGCGCGTCGCATTGTTTTGTGCAGTTTATCACTCACTATATTTTGCGCGTCGCACTGTTTTGTGCAGTTTATCACTCGCCCTATTTTGCGCGTCGCACTGTTTTCTGCAGTTCACACTCGCGCTATTTTGCGCCTCGCACTGTTTTGTGCAGTTCACAATCGCGCTATTTTGCGCGTAGCACTATTTTGTGCAGTTTATCACTCGCGCTATTTTGCGCGTCGCACTGTTTTGTGCAGTTTATCACTCGCCCTATTTTGCGCGTCGCACTGTTTTCTGCAGTTCACACTCGCGCTATTTTGCGCCTCGCACTGTTTTGTGCAGTTCACAATCGCGCTATTTTGCGCGTAGCACTGTTTTGTGCAGTTTATCACTCGCGCTATTTTGCGCGTCGCACTGTTTTGTGCAGTTCACACTCGCGTTGTTTTGCGCGTCGCACTGTAATGTGCAGTTCACACTCGCGCTATTTTGCGCGTCGCACTGTTTTGTGCAGTTCACACTCGCTCTATTTTGCGAGTCGCACTGTTTTGTGCAGTTTATCACTCGGCCTATTTTGCGCGTCGCACTGTTTTCTGCAGTTCACACTCGCGCTATTTTGCGCCTCGCACTGTTTTGTGCAGTTCACAATCGCGCTATTTTGCGCGTAGCACTGTTTTGTGCAGTTTATCACTCGCGCTATTTTGCGCGTCGCACTGTTTTGTGCAGTTCACACTCGCGCTATTTTGCGCGTCGCACTGTTTTGTGCAATTCACAATCGCGCAATTTTGCGCGTGCACTGTTTTGTGCTTTTTATCACTCGCTATATTTTGCGCGTCGCACTGTTTTGTGGAGTTCACACTCGTGTTATTTTGCGCGTCGCACTGTAATGTGCAGTTCACACTCGCGCTATTTTGCGCGTCGCACTGTTTTGTGCAGTTCACACTCGCGCTATTTTGCGCGTCGCACTGTTTTGTGCAGTTCACACTCGCGCTATTTTGCGCGTCGCATTGTTTTGTGCAGTTTATCACTCGCTATATTTTGCGCGTCGCACTGTTTTGTGCAGTTCACAATCGCGCAATTTTGCACGTCGCACTGTTTTGTGCAGTTTATCACTCGCCCTATTTTGCGCGTCGCACTGTTTTGTGCAGTTCACACTCGCGCTATTTTGCGCGTCGCACTGTTTTGTGCAATTCACAATCGCGCAATTTTGCGCGTGCACTGTTTTGTGCTTTTTATCACTCGCTATATTTTGCGCGTCGCACTGTTTTGTGGAGTTCACACTCGCGTTATTTTGCGCGTCGCACTGTAATGTGCAGTTCACACTCGCGCTATTTTGCGCGTCGCACTGTTTTGTGCAGTTCACACTCGCGCTATTTTGCGCGTCGCACTGTTTTGTGCAGTTCACACTCGCGCTATTTTGCGCGTCGCATTGTTTTGTGCAGTTTATCACTCGCTATATTTTGCGCGTCGCACTGTTTTGTGCAGTTCACAATCGCACAATTTTGCACGTCGCACTGTTTTGTGCAGTTTATCACTCGCCCTATTTTGCGCGTCGCACTGTTTTCTGCAGTTCACACTCGCGCTCTTTTGCGCCTCGCACTGTTTTGTGCAGTTCACACTCGCGCTATTTTGCGCGTCGCACAGTTTTGTGCAGTTCACACTCGCTCTATTTTGCGAGTCGCACTGTTTTGTGCAGTTTATCACTCGCCCTATTTTGCGCGTCGCACTGTTTTCTGCAGTTCACACTCGCGCTATTTTGCGCCTTGCACTGTTTTGTGCAGTTCACAATCGCGCTATTTTGCGCGTAGCACTGTAATGTGCAGTTTATCACTCGCGCTATTTTGCGCGTCGCACTGTTTTGTGCAGTTCACACTCGCTCTATTTTGCGAGTCGCACTGTTTTGTGCAGTTTATCACTCGCCCTATTTTGCGCGTCGCACTGTTTTCTGCAGTTCACACTCGCGCTATTTTGCGCCTCGCACTGTTTTGTGCAGTTCACAATCGCGCTATTTTGCGCGTAGCACTGTTTTGTGCAGTTTATCACTCGCGCTATTTTGCGCGTCGCACTGTTTTGTGCAGTTCACACTCGCGTTGTTTTGCGCGTCGCACTGTAATGTGCAGTTCACACTCGCGCTATTTTGCGCGTCGCACTGTTTTGTGCAGTTCACACTCGCTCTATTTTGCGAGTCGCACTGTTTTGTGCAGTTTATCACTCGGCCTATTTTGCGCGTCGCACTGTTTTCTGCAGTTCACACTCGCGCTATTTTGCGCCTCGCACTGTTTTGTGCAGTTCACAATCGCGCTATTTTGCGCGTAGCACTGTTTTGTGCAGTTTATCACTCGCGCTATTTTGCGCGTCGCACTGTTTTGTGCAGTTCACACTCGCGCTATTTTGCGCGTCGCACTGTTTTGTGCAATTCACAATCGCGCAATTTTGCGCGTGCACTGTTTTGTGCTTTTTATCACTCGCTATATTTTGCGCGTCGCACTGTTTTGTGGAGTTCACACTCGCGTTATTTTGCGCGTCGCACTGTAATGTGCAGTTCACACTCGCGCTATTTTGCGCGTCGCACTGTTTTGTGCAGTTCACACTCGCGCTATTTTGCGCGTCGCACTGTTTTGTGCAGTTCACACTCGCGCTATTTTGCGCGTCGCATTGTTTTGTGCAGTTTATCACTCGCTATATTTTGCGCGTCGCACTGTTTTGTGCAGTTCACAATCGCGCAATTTTGCACGTCGCACTGTTTTGTGCAGTTTATCACTCGCCCTATTTTGCGCCTCGCACTGTTTTGTGCAGTTCACACTCGCGCTATTTTGCGCGTCGCACTGTTTTGTGCAGTTGACAATCGCGTTATTTTGCGCGTCGCACTGTTTTGTGCAGTTCACACTCGCGCTATTTTGCGAGTCGCACTGTTTTGTGCAGTTTATCACTCGCCCTATTTTGCGCGTCGCACTGTTTTCTGCAGTTCACACTCGCGCTATTTTGCGCCTCGCACTGTTTTGTGCAGTTCACAATCGCGCTATTTTGCGCGTCGCACTGTTTTGTGCAGTTCACACTCGCGCTATTTTGCGCGTCGCACTGTTTTGTGCAGTTCACACTCGCGCTATTTTGCGCGTCGCATTGTTTTGTGCAGTTTATCACTCGCTATATTTTGCGCGTCGCACTGTTTTGTGCAGTTTATCACTCGCCCTATTTTGCGCGTCGCACTGTTTTCTGCAGTTCACACTCGCGCTATTTTGCGCCTCGCACTGTTTTGTGCAGTTCACAATCGCGCTATTTTGCGCGTAGCACTATTTTGTGCAGTTTATCACTCGCGCTATTTTGCGCGTCGCACTGTTTTGTGCAGTTCACACTCGTGCTATTTTGCGCGTCGCACTGTTTTGTGCAGTTTACACTCGCGCTATTTTGCGCGTCGCACTGTTTTGTGCAATTCACAATCGCGCAATTTTGCGCGTGCACTGTTTTGTGCTTTTTATCACTCGCTATATTTTGCGCGTCGCACTGTTTTGTGCAGTTCACACTCGCGTTATTTTGCGCGTCGCACTGTAATGTGCAGTTCACACTCGCGCTATTTTGCGCGTCGCACTGTTTTGTGCAGTTCACACTCGCGCTATTTTGCGCGTCGCATTGTTTTGTGCAGTTTATCACTCGCTATATTTTGCGCGTCGCACTGTTTTGTGCAGTTCACAATCGCGCAATTTTGCACGTCGCACTGTTTTGTGCAGTTTATCACTCGCCCTATTTTGCGCGTCGCACTGTTTTCTGCAGTTCACACTCGCGCTCTTTTGCGCCTCGCACTGTTTTGTGCAGTTCACACTCGCGCTATTTTGCGCGTCGCACTGTTTTGTGCAGTTCACACTCGCGCTATTTTGCGCGTCGCACTGTTTTGTGCAGTTCACACTCGCGCTATTTTGCGCGTCGCATTGTTTTGTGCAGTTTATCACTCACTATATTTTGCGCGTCGCACTGTTTTGTGCAGTTTATCACTCGCCCTATTTTGCGCGTCGCACTGTTTTCTGCAGTTCACACTCGCGCTATTTTGCGCCTCGCACTGTTTTGTGCAGTTCACAATCGCGCTATTTTGCGCGTAGCACTATTTTGTGCAGTTTATCACTCGCGCTATTTTGCGCGTCGCACTGTTTTGTGCAGTTTATCACTCGCCCTATTTTGCGCGTCGCACTGTTTTCTGCAGTTCACACTCGCGCTATTTTGCGCCTCGCACTGTTTTGTGCAGTTCACAATCGCGCTATTTTGCGCGTAGCACTGTTTTGTGCAGTTTATCACTCGCGCTATTTTGCGCGTCGCACTGTTTTGTGCAGTTCACACTCGCGTTGTTTTGCGCGTCGCACTGTAATGTGCAGTTCACACTCGCGCTATTTTGCGCGTCGCACTGTTTTGTGCAGTTCACACTCGCTCTATTTTGCGAGTCGCACTGTTTTGTGCAGTTTATCACTCGGCCTATTTTGCGCGTCGCACTGTTTTCTGCAGTTCACACTCGCGCTATTTTGCGCCTCGCACTGTTTTGTGCAGTTCACAATCGCGCTATTTTGCGCGTAGCACTGTTTTGTGCAGTTTATCACTCGCGCTATTTTGCGCGTCGCACTGTTTTGTGCAGTTCACACTCGCGCTATTTTGCGCGTCGCACTGTTTTGTGCAATTCACAATCGCGCAATTTTGCGCGTGCACTGTTTTGTGCTTTTTATCACTCGCTATATTTTGCGCGTCGCACTGTTTTGTGGAGTTCACACTCGTGTTATTTTGCGCGTCGCACTGTAATGTGCAGTTCACACTCGCGCTATTTTGCGCGTCGCACTGTTTTGTGCAGTTCACACTCGCGCTATTTTGCGCGTCGCACTGTTTTGTGCAGTTCACACTCGCGCTATTTTGCGCGTCGCATTGTTTTGTGCAGTTTATCACTCGCTATATTTTGCGCGTCGCACTGTTTTGTGCAGTTCACAATCGCGCAATTTTGCACGTCGCACTGTTTTGTGCAGTTTATCACTCGCCCTATTTTGCGCCTCGCACTGTTTTGTGCAGTTCACACTCGCGCTATTTTGCGCGTCGCACTGTTTTGTGCAGTTGACAATCGCGTTATTTTGCGCGTCGCACTGTAATGTGCAGTTCACACTCGCGCTATTTTGCGCGTCGCACTGTTTTGTGCAGTTCACACTCGCTCTATTTTGCGAGTCGCACTGTTTTGTGCAGTTTATCACTCGCCCTATTTTGCGCGTCGCACTGTTTTCTGCAGTTCACACTCGCGCTATTTTGCGCCTCGCACTGTTTTGTGCAGTTCACAATCGCGCTATTTTGCGCGTCGCACTGTTTTGTGCAGTTCACACTCGCGCTATTTTGCGCGTCGCACTGTTTTGTGCAGTTCACACTCGCGCTATTTTGCGCGTCGCATTGTTTTGTGCAGTTTATCACTCGCTATATTTTGCGCGTCGCACTGTTTTGTACAGTTTATCACTCGCCCTATTTTGCGCGTCGCACTGTTTTCTGCAGTTCACACTCGCGCTATTTTGCGCCTCGCACTGTTTTGTGCAGTTCACAATCGCGCTATTTTGCGCGTAGCACTATTTTGTGCAGTTTATCACTCGCGCTATTTTGCGCGTCGCACTGTTTTGTGCAGTTCACACTCGTGCTATTTTGCGCGTCGCACTGTTTTGTGCAGTTTACACTCGCGCTATTTTGCGCGTCGCACTGTTTTGTGCAATTCACAATCGCGCAATTTTGCGCGTGCACTGTTTTGTGCTTTTTATCACTCGCTATATTTTGCGCGTCGCACTGTTTTGTGCAGTTCACACTCGCGTTATTTTGCGCGTCGCACTGTAATGTGCAGTTCACACTCGCGCTATTTTGCGCGTCGCACTGTTTTGTGCAGTTCACACTCGCGCTATTTTGCGCGTCGCATTGTTTTGTGCAGTTTATCACTCGCTATATTTTCCGCGTCGCACTGTTTTGTGCAGTTCACAATCGCGCAATTTTGCACGTCGCACTGTTTTGTGCAGTTTATCACTCGCCCTATTTTGCGCGTCGCACTGTTTTCTGCAGTTCACACTCGCGCTCTTTTCCGCCTCGCACTGTTTTGTGCAGTTCACACTCGCGCTATTTTGCGCGTCGCACTGTTTTGTGCAGTTCACACTCGCGCTATTTTGCGCGTCGCACTGTTTTGTGCAGTTCACACTCGCGCTATTTTGCGCGTCGCATTGTTTTGTGCAGTTTATCACTCGCTATATTTTGCGCGTCGCACTGTTTTGTGCAGTTTATCACTCGCCCTATTTTGCGCGTCGCACTGTTTTCTGCAGTTCACACTCGCGCTATTTTGCGCCTCGCACTGTTTTGTGCAGTTCACAATCGCGCTATTTTGCGCGTAGCACTATTTTGTGCAGTTTATCACTCGCGCTATTTTGCGCGTCGCACTGTTTTGTGCAGTTTATCACTCGCCCTATTTTGCGCGTCGCACTGTTTTCTGCAGTTCACACTCGCGCTATTTTGCGCCTCGCACTGTTTTGTGCAGTTCACAATCGCGCTATTTTGCGCGTAGCACTGTTTTGTGCAGTTTATCACTCGCGCTATTTTGCGCGTCGCACTGTTTTGTGCAGTTCACACTCGCGTTGTTTTGCGCGTCGCACTGTAATGTGCAGTTCACACTCGCGCTATTTTGCGCGTCGCACTGTTTTGTGCAGTTCACACTCGCTCTATTTTGCGAGTCGCACTGTTTTGTGCAGTTTATCACTCGGCCTATTTTGCGCGTCGCACTGTTTTCTGCAGTTCACACTCGCGCTATTTTGCGCCTCGCACTGTTTTGTGCAGTTCACAATCGCGCTATTTTGCGCGTAGCACTGTTTTGTGCAGTTTATCACTCGCGCTATTTTGCGCGTCGCACTGTTTTGTGCAGTTCACACTCGCGCTATTTTGCGCGTCGCACTGTTTTGTGCAATTCACAATCGCGCAATTTTGCGCGTGCACTGTTTTGTGCTTTTTATCACTCGCTATATTTTGCGCGTCGCACTGTTTTGTGGAGTTCACACTCGCGTTATTTTGCGCGTCGCACTGTAATGTGCAGTTCACACTCGCGCTATTTTGCGCGTCGCACTGTTTTGTGCAGTTCACACTCGCGCTATTTTGCGCGTCGCACTGTTTTGTGCAGTTCACACTCGCGCTATTTTGCGCGTCGCATTGTTTTGTGCAGTTTATCACTCGCTATATTTTGCGCGTCGCACTGTTTTGTGCAGTTCACAATCGCGCAATTTTGCACGTCGCACTGTTTTGTGCAGTTTATCACTCGCCCTATTTTGCGCCTCGCACTGTTTTGTGCAGTTCACACTCGCGCTATTTTGCGCGTCGCACTGTTTTGTGCAGTTGACAATCGCGTTATTTTGCGCGTCGCACTGTAATGTGCAGTTCACACTCGCGCTATTTTGCGCGTCGCACTGTTTTGTGCAGTTCACACTCGCTCTATTTTGCGAGTCGCACTGTTTTGTGCAGTTTATCACTCGCCCTATTTTGCGCGTCGCACTGTTTTCTGCAGTTCACACTCGCGCTATTTTGCGCCTCGCACTGTTTTGTGCAGTTCACAATCGCGCTATTTTGCGCGTCGCACTGTTTTGTGCAGTTCACACTCGCGCTATTTTGCGCGTCGCACTGTTTTGTGCAGTTCACACTCGCGCTATTTTGCGCGTCGCATTGTTTTGTGCAGTTTATCACTCGCTATATTTTGCGCGTCGCACTGTTTTGTACAGTTTATCACTCGCCCTATTTTGCGCGTCGCACTGTTTTCTGCAGTTCACACTCGCGCTATTTTGCGCCTCGCACTGTTTTGTGCAGTTCACAATCGCGCTATTTTGCGCGTAGCACTATTTTGTGCAGTTTATCACTCGCGCTATTTTGCGCGTCGCACTGTTTTGTGCAGTTCACACTCGTGCTATTTTGCGCGTCGCACTGTTTTGTGCAGTTTACACTCGCGCTATTTTGCGCGTCGCACTGTTTTGTGCAATTCACAATCGCGCAATTTTGCGCGTGCACTGTTTTGTGCTTTTTATCACTCGCTATATTTTGCGCGTCGCACTGTTTTGTGCAGTTCACACTCGCGTTATTTTGCGCGTCGCACTGTAATGTGCAGTTCACACTCGCGCTATTTTGCGCGTCGCACTGTTTTGTGCAGTTCACACTCGCGCTATTTTGCGCGTCGCATTGTTTTGTGCAGTTTATCACTCGCTATATTTTGCGCGTCGCACTGTTTTGTGCAGTTCACAATCGCGCAATTTTGCACGTCGCACTGTTTTGTGCAGTTTATCACTCGCCCTATTTTGCGCGTCGCACTGTTTTCTGCAGTTCACACTCGCGCTCTTTTGCGCCTCGCACTGTTTTGTGCAGTTCACACTCGCGCTATTTTGCGCGTCGCACTGTTTTGTGCAGTTCACACTCGCGCTATTTTGCGCGTCGCACTGTTTTGTGCAGTTCACACTCGCGCTATTTTGCGCGTCGCATTGTTTTGTGCAGTTTATCACTCGCTATATTTTGCGCGTCGCACTGTTTTGTGCAGTTTATCACTCGCCCTATTTTGCGCGTCGCACTGTTTTCTGCAGTTCACACTCGCGCTATTTTGCGCCTCGCACTGTTTTGTGCAGTTCACAATCGCGCTATTTTGCGCGTAGCACTATTTTGTGCAGTTTATCACTCGCGCTATTTTGCGCGTCGCACTGTTTTGTGCAGTTTATCACTCGCCCTATTTTGCGCGTCGCACTGTTTTCTGCAGTTCACACTCGCGCTATTTTGCGCCTCGCACTGTTTTGTGCAGTTCACAATCGCGCTATTTTGCGCGTAGCACTGTTTTGTGCAGTTTATCACTCGCGCTATTTTGCGCGTCGCACTGTTTTGTGCAGTTCACACTCGCGTTGTTTTGCGCGTCGCACTGTAATGTGCAGTTCACACTCGCGCTATTTTGCGCGTCGCACTGTTTTGTGCAGTTCACACTCGCTCTATTTTGCGAGTCGCACTGTTTTGTGCAGTTTATCACTCGGCCTATTTTGCGCGTCGCACTGTTTTCTGCAGTTCACACTCGCGCTATTTTGCGCCTCGCACTGTTTTGTGCAGTTCACAATCGCGCTATTTTGCGCGTAGCACTGTTTTGTGCAGTTTATCACTCGCGCTATTTTGCGCGTCGCACTGTTTTGTGCAGTTCACACTCGCGCTATTTTGCGCGTCGCACTGTTTTGTGCAATTCACAATCGCGCAATTTTGCGCGTGCACTGTTTTGTGCTTTTTATCACTCGCTATATTTTGCGCGTCGCACTGTTTTGTGGAGTTCACACTCGCGTTATTTTGCGCGTCGCACTGTAATGTGCAGTTCACACTCGCGCTATTTTGCGCGTCGCACTGTTTTGTGCAGTTCACACTCGCGCTATTTTGCGCGTCGCACTGTTTTGTGCAGTTCACACTCGCGCTATTTTGCGCGTCGCATTGTTTTGTGCAGTTTATCACTCGCTATATTTTGCGCGTCGCACTGTTTTGTGCAGTTCACAATCGCGCAATTTTGCATGTCGCACTGTTTTGTGCAGTTTATCACTCGCCCTATGTTTTGTGCAGTTCACACTCGCGCTATTTTGCGCGTCGCACTGTTTTGTGCAATTCACAATCGCGCAATTTTGCGCGTGCACTGTTTTGTGCTTTTTATCACTCGCTATATTTTGCGCGTCGCACTATTTTGTGCAGTTCACACTCGCGCTATTTTGCGCGCCGCACTGTTTTGTGCAGTTCACACTCGCTCTATTTTGCGCGTCGCACTGTTTTGTGCAGTTTATCGCTCGCCCTATTTTGCGCGTCGCACAGTTTTCTGCCGTTCACACTCGCGCTATTTTGCGCCTCGCACTGTTTTGTGCAGTTCACACTCGCGCTATTTTGCGCGTCGCACTGTTTTGTGCAGTTCACAATCGCGCAATTTTGCCCGTCGCACTGTTTTGTGCAGTTTATCACTCGCACTATTTTGCGCGTCGCACTGTTTTCTGTAGTTCACACTCGTGCTATTTTGCACCTCGCACTGTTTTGTGCAGTTCACACTCGCGCTATTTTGCGCGTCGCACTGTTTTGTGCAGTTCACACTCGCGTTATTTTGCGCGTCGCACTGTAATGTGCAGTTCACACTCGCGCTATTTTGCGCGTCGCACTGTTTTGTGCAGTTCACACTCGCGCTATTTTGCGCGTCGCACTGTTTTGTGCAGTTCACAATCGCGCAATTTTGCGCGTCGCATTGTTTTGTGCAGTTTATCACTCGCTATATTTGGCGCGTCGCACTGTTTTGTGCAGTTCACAATCGCGCAATTTTGCACGTCGCACTGTTTTGTGCAGTTTATCACTCGCACTATTTTGCGCGTCGCACTGTTTTCTGCAGTTCACACTCGCTCTATTTTGCGCGTCGCACTGTTTTCTGCCGTTCACACTCGCGCTATTTTGCGCCTCGCACTGTTTTGTGCAGTTCACACTCGCGCTATTTTGCGCGTCGCACTGTTTTGTGCAGTTCACACTCGCGTTATTTTGCGCGTCGCACTGCAATGTGCAGTTCACACTCGCGCTATTTTGCGCGTCGCACTGTTTTGTGCAGTTCACACTCGCGCTATTTTGCGCGTCGCACTGTTTTGTGCAGTTCACAATCGCGCAATTTTGCACGTCGCACTGTTTCGTGCAGTTTGTCACTCGCCCTATTTTGCGCGTCGCACTGTTTTCTGCAGTTCACACTCGCGCTCTTTTGCGCCTCGCACTGTTTTGTGCAGTTCACACTCGCGCTATTTTGCGCGTCGCACTGTTTTGTGCAGTTCACACTTGCGTTATTTTGCGCGTCGCACTGTAATGTGCAGTTCACACTCGGGCTATTTTGCGCGTCGCACTGTTTTGTGCAGTTCACACTCGCGCTATTTTGCGCGTCGCACTGTTTTGTGCAGTTCACAATCGCGCAATTTTTCGCGTCGCATTGTTTTGTGCAGTTTATCACTCGCTATATTTTGCGCGTCGCACTGTTTTGCGCAGTTCACAATCGCGCAATTTTGCACGTCGCACTGTTTTGTGCAGTTTATCACTCGCACTATTTTGCGCGTCGCACTGTTTTCTGCAGTTCACACTCGCGCTATTTTGCGCGTCGCACTGTTTTGTGCAGTTTATCACTCGAGCTATTTTGCGTATCGCACTGTTTTGGGCAGTTCACACTCGCGCTATTTTGCGCGTCGCCCTGTTTTGTGCAGTTCACAATCGCGCAATTTTGCGCGTCGCACTGTTTTGTGCAGTTTATCACTCGCGCTATTTTGCGCGTCGCACTGTTTTGTGCAGTTCACACTCGCGCTATTTTGCGCGTCGCACTTTTTTGTGCAGTTCACACTCGCGCTATTTTGCGCGTCGCACTTTTTTGTGCAGTTCACACTTGCGCTATTTTGCGCGTAGCACTGTTTTGTGCAGTTTATCACTCGCGCTATTTTGCGCGTCGCACTGTTTTGTGCAGTTCACACTCGGGCTATTTTGCGCGTCGCACTGTTTTGTGCAGTTCACACTCGCGCAATTTTGCGCGTCGCACTGTTTTGTGCAATTCACAATCGCGCAATTTTGCGCGTGCACTGTTTTGTGCTTTTTATCACTCGCTATATTTTGCGCGTCGCACTGTTTTGTGCAGTTCACACTCGCGCTATTTTGCGCGCCGCACTGTTTTGTGCAGTTCACACTCGCTCTATTTTGCGCCTCGCACTGTTTTTTGCAGTTTATCGCTCGCCCTATTTTGCGCGTCGCACTGTTTTCTGCCGTTCACACTCGCGCTATTTTGCGCCTCGCACTGTTTTGTGCAGTTCACACTCACCCTATTTTGCGCGTCGCACTGTTTTGTGCAGTTCACAATCGCGTTATTTTGCGCGTCGCACTGTAATGTGCAGTTCAAACTCGCGCTATTTTGCGCGTCGCACTGTTTTGTGCAGTTCACACTCGCGCTATTTTGCGCGTCGCACTGTTTTGTGCAGTTCACAATCGCGCAATTTTGCACGCTGCACTGTTTTGTGCAGTTTATCACTCGCACTATGTTGCGCGTCGCACTGTTTTCTGTAAGTTCACACTCGCGCTATTTTGCACCTCGCACTGTTTTGTGCAGTTCACACTCGCGCTATTTTGCGCGTCGCACTGTTTTGTGCAGTTCACACTCGCGTTATTTTGCGCGTCGCACTGTAATGTGCAGTTCACACTCGCGCTATTTTGCGCGTCGCACTGTTTTGTGCAGTTCACACTGGCGCAATTTTGCGCGTCGCACTGTTTTGTGCAGTTTATCACTCGCGCTATTTTGCGCGTCGCACTGTTTTGTCCAGTTCACACTCGCTCTATTTTGCGCGTCGCACTGTTTTGTGCAGTTTATCACTCGCCCTATTTTGCGCGTCGCACTGTTTTGTGCAGTTCACACTCGCGCTATTTTGCGCCTCGCACTGTTTTGTGCAGTTCACAATCGCGCTATTTTGCGCGTCGCACTGTTTTGTGCAGTTCACACTCGCGTTATTTTGCGCGTCGCACTGCAATGTGCAGTTCACACTCGCGCTATTTTGCGCGTCGCACTGTTTTGTGCAGTTCACACTCGCGCTATTTTGCGCGTCGCACTGTTTTGTGCAGTTCACAGTCGCGCAATTTTGCACGTGGCACTGTTTTGTGCAGTTTATCACTCGCCCTATTTTGCGCGTCGCACTGTTTTCTGCAGTTCACACTCGCGCTCTTTTGCGCCTCGCACTGTTTTGTGCAGTTCACACTCGTGCTATTTTGCGCGTCGCACTGTTTTGTGCAGTTCACAATCGCGCAATTTTGCGCGTCGCACTGTTTTGTGCAGTTTATCACTGGCGCTATTTTGCGCGTCGCACTGTTTTGTGCAGTTCACACTCGCGCTATTTTGTGCGTCGCACTTTTTTGTGCAGTTCACACTCGCGCTATTTTGCGCGTAGCACTGTTTTGTGCAGTTTATCACTCGCGCTATTTTGCGCGTCGCACTGTTTTGTGCAGTTCACACTCGTGCTATTTTGCGCGTCGCACTGTTTTGTGCAGTTCACACTCGCGCTATTTTGCGCGTCGCACTGTTTTGTGCAATTCACAATCGCGCAATTTTGCGCGTGCACTGTTTTGTGCTTTTTATCACTCGCTATATTTTGCGCGTCGCACTGTTTTGTGCAGTTCACACTCGCGCTATTTTGCGCGTCGCACTGTTTTGTGCAGTTCACAATCGCGCAATTTTGCGCGTCGCAGTGTTTTGTGCAGTTTATCACTCGCTATATTTTGCGCGTCGAACAGTTTTGTGCAGTTCACAATCGCGCAATTTTGCACGTCGCACTGTTTTGTGCAGTTTATCACTCGCCCTATTTTGCGCGTCGCACTGTTTTCTGCCGTTCACACTCGCGCTATTTTGCGCCTCGCACTGTTTTGTGCAGTTCACACTCGCGCTATTTTGCGCGTCGCACTGTTTTGGGCAGTTCACACTCCCGTTATTTTGCGCGTCGCACAGTAATGCGCAGTTCACACTCGCGCTATTTTGCGCGTCGCACTGTTTTGTGCAGTTCACACTCGCGCTATTTTGCGCGTCTCACTGTTTTGTGCAGTTCACACTCGCGTTATTTTGCGCATCGCACTGTAATGTGCAGTTCACACTCGCTCTGTTTTGCGCGTCGCACTGTTTTGTGCAGTTCACACTCGCGCTATTTTGCGCGTCGCACTGTTTTGTGCAGTTCACACTCGCGCAATTTTGGACGTCGCATTGTTTTGTGCAGTTTATCACTCGCACTATTTTGCGCGTCGCACTGTTTTCTGGAGTTCACACTCACGCTATTTTGCGCGTCGCACTGTTTTGTGCAGTTCACACTCGCGCTATTTTGCGCGTCGCACTTTTTTGTGCAGTTCACACTCGCGCTATTTTGCGCGTCGCACTGTAATGTGCTGTTCACACTCGTGCTATTTTGCGCGTCGCACTGTTTTGTGCAGTTCACAATCGCGCAATTTTGCACGTCGCACTGTTTTGTGCAGTTTATCACTCGCACTATTTTGCGCGTCGCACTGTTTTCTGCAGTTCATACTCGCGCTATTTTGCGCCTCGCACTGTTTTGTGCAGTTCACACTCGCGCTATTTTGCGCGTCGCACTGTTTTGTGCAGTTCACACTCGCGTTATTTTGCGCGTCGCACTGTAATGTGCAGTTCACACTCGCGCTATTTTGCGCGTCGCACTGTTTTGTGCAGTTCACACTCGCGCTATTTTGCGCGTCGCACTGTTTTGTGCAGTTCACAATCGCGCAATTTTGCGCGTCGCAGTGTTTTGTGCAGTTTATCACTCGCTATATTTTGCGCGTCGCACAGTTTTGTGCAGTTCACAATCGCGCAATTTTGCACGTCGCACTGTTTTGTGCAGTTTATCACTCGCCCTATTTTGCGCGTCGCACTGTTTTCTGCAGTTCACACTCGCGCTAGTTTGCGCCTCGCACTGTTTTGTGCAGTTCACACTCGCGCTATTTTGCGCGTCGCACTGTTTTGTGCAGTTCACACTCTCGTTATTTTGCGCGTCGCACTGTAATGTGCAGTTCACACTCGCGCTATTTTGCGCGTCGCACTGTTTTGTGCAGTTCACACTCGCGCTATTTTGCGCGTCGCACTGTTTTGTGCAGTTCACAATTGCGCAACTTTGCGCGTCGCAGTGTTTTGTGCAGTTTATCACTCGCTATATTTTGCGCGTCGCACTGTTTTGTGCAGTTCACACTCGCGCTATTTTGCGCGTCGCACTGTTTTGTGCAGGTCACAATCGCGCAATTTTGCGCGTCGCATTGTTTTGTGCAGTTTATCACTCGCTATATTTTGCGCGTCGCACTGTTTTGTGCAGTTCACAATCGCGCAATTTTGCACGTCGCACTGTTTTGTGCAGTTTATCACTCGCCCTATTTTGCGCGTCGCACTGTTTTGTGCTGTTCACACTCGCGTTATTTTGCGCGTCGCACTGTAATGTGCAGTTCACACTCGCGCTATTTTGCGCGTCGCACTGTTTTGTGCAGTTCACACTCGCGCTATTTTGCGCGTCGCACTGTTTTGTGCAGTTCACAATCGCGCAATTTTGCGCGTCGCATTGTTTTGTGCAGTTTATCACTCGCTATATTTTGCGCGTCGCACTGTTTTGTGCAGTTCACAATCGCGCAATTTTGCACGTCGCACTGTTTTGTGCAGTTTATCACTCGCACTATTTTGCGCGTCGCACTGTTTTCTGCAGTTCACACTCGCGCTATTTTGCGCGTCGCACTGTTTTGTGCAGTTTATCACTCGAGCTATTTTGCGCATCGCACTGTTTTGGGCAGTTCACACTCGCGCTATTTTGCGCGTCGCACTGTTTTGTGCAGTTCACAATCGCGCAATTTTGCGCGTCGCACTGTTTTGTGCAGTTTATCACTCGCGCTATTTTGCGCGTCGCACTGTTTTGTGCAGTTCACACTCGCGCTATTTTGCGCGTCGCACTTTTTTGTGCAGTTCACACTCGCGCTATTTTGCGCGTAGCACTGTTTTGTGCAGTTTATCACTCGCGCTATTTTGCGCGTCGCACTGTTTTGTGCAGTTCACACTCGTGCTATTTTGCGCGTCGCACTGTTTTGTGCAGTTCACACTCGCGCTATTTTGCGCGTCGCACTGTTTTGTGCACTTCACAATCGCGCAATTTTGCGCGTGCACTGTTTTGTGCTTTTTATCACTCGCTATATTTTGCGCGTCGCACTGTTTTGTGCAGTTCACACTCGCGCTATTTTGCGCGCCGCACTGTTTTGTGCAGTTCACACTCGCTCTATTTTGCGCGTCGCACTGTTTTGTGCAGTTTATCGCTCGCCCTATTTTGCGCGTCGCACAGTTTTCTGCCGTTCACACTCGCGCTATTTTGCGCCTCGCATTGTTTTGTGCAGTTCACACTCGCGCTATTTTGCACGTCGCACTGTTTTGTGCAGTTCACACTCGCGTTATTTTGCGCGTCGCACTGTAATGTGCAGTTCACACTCGCGCTATTTTGCGCGTCGCACTGTTTTGTGCAGTTCACAATCGCGCAATTTTGCGCGTCGCAGTGTTTTGTGCAGTTTATCACTCGCTATATTTTGCGCGTCGCACAGTTTTGTGCAGTTCACAATCGCGCAATTTTGCACGTCGCACTGTTTTGTGCAGTTTATCACTCGCCCTATTTTGCGCGTCGCACTGTTTTCTGCAGTTCACACTCGCGCTATTTTGCGCGTCGCACTGTTTTGTGCAGTTCACAATCGCGCAATTTTGCGCGTCGCAGTGTTTTGTGCAGTTTATCACTCGCTATATTTTGCGCGTCGCACAGTTTTGTGCAGTTCACAATCGCGCAATTTTGCACGTCGCACTGTTTTGTGCAGTTTATCACTCGCCCTATTTTGCGCGTCGCACTGTTTTCTGCCGTTCACACTCGCGCTATTTTGCGCCTCGCATTGTTTTGTGCAGTTCACACTCGCGCTATTTTGCGCGTCGCACTGTTTTGTGCAGTTCGCACTCCCGTTATTTTCCGCGTCGCACAGTAATGCGCAGTTCACACTCGCGCTATTTTGCGCGTCGCACTGTTTTGTGCAGTTCACACTCGCGCTATTTTGCGCGTCGCACTGTTTTGTGCAGTTCACACTCGCGTTATTTTGCGCGTCGCACTGTAATGTGCAGTTCACACTCGCTCTATTTTGCGCGTCACACTGTTTTGTGCAGTTCACACTCGCGCTATTTTGCGCGTCGCACTGTTTTGTGCAGTTCACACTCGCGCAATTTTGGACGTCGCATTGTTTTGTGCAGTTTATCACTCGCACTATTTTGCGCGTCGCACTGTTTTCTGGAGTTCACACTCGCGCTATTTTGCGCGTCGCACTGTTTTGTGCAGTTCACACTCGCGCTATTTTGCGCGTCGCACTTTTTTGTGCAGTTCACACTCGCGCTATTTTGCGCGTCGCACTGTAATGTGCTGTTCACACTCGTGCTATTTTGCGCGTCGCACTGTTTTGTGCAGTTCACAATCGCGCAATTTTGCACGTCGCACTGTTTTGTGCAGTTTATCACTCGCAGTATTTTGCGCGTCGCACTGTTTTCTGCAGTTCACACTCGCGCTATTTTGCGCCTCGCACTGTTTTGTGCAGTTCACACTCGCGCTATTTTGCGCGTCGCACTGTTTTGTGCAGTTCACACTCGCGTTATTTTGCGCGTCGCACTGTAATGTGCAGTTCACACTCGCGCTATTTTGCGCGTCGCACTGTTTTGTGCAGTTCACACTCGCGCTATTTTGCGCGTCGCACTGTTTTGTGCAGTTCACAATCGCGCAATTTTGCGCGTCGCAGTGTCTTGTGCAGTTTATCACTCGCTATATTTTGCGCGTCGCACAGTTTTGTGCAGTTCACAATCGCGCAATTTTGTACGTCGCACTGTTTTGTGCAGTTTATCACTCGCCCTATTTTGCGCGTCGCACTGTTTTCTGCAGTTCACACTCGCTCTATTTTGCGCCTCGCACTGTTTTCTGCAGTTCACACTCGCGCTATTTTGCGCCTCGCACTGTTTTGTGCAGTTCACACTCGCGCTATTTTGCGCGTCGCACTGTTTTGTGCAGTTCACACTCGCGTTATTTTGCGCGTCGCACTGTAATGTGCAGTTCACACTCGCGCTATTTTGCGCGTCGCACTGTTTTGTGCAGTTCACACTCGCGCTATTTTGCGCGTCGCACTGTTTTGTGCAGTTCACAATCGCGCAATTTTGCGCGTCGCAGTGTTTTGTGCAGTTTATCACTCGCTATATTTTGCGCGTCGCACAGTTTTGTGCAGTTCACAATCGCGCAATTTTGTACGTCGCACTGTTTTGTGCAGTTTATCACTCGCCCTATTTTGTACGTCGCACTGTTTTGTGCAGTTTATCACTCGCCCTAGTTTGCGCCTCGCACTGTTTTGTGCAGTTCACACTCGCGCTATTTTGCGCGTCGCACTGTTTTGTGCAGTTCACACTCGCGCTATTTTGCGCGTCGCACTGTTTTGTGCAGTTCACAATCGCGCAACTTTGCGCGTCGCAGTGTTTTGTGCAGTTTATCACTCGCTATATTTTGCGCGTCGCACTGTTTTGTGCAGTTCACACTCGCGCTATTTTGCGCGTCGCACTGTTTTGTGCAGTTCACACTCGCGCAATTTTGGACGTCGCATTGTTTTGTGCAGTTTATCACTCGCACTATTTTGCGCGTCGCACTGTTTTCTGGAGTTCACACTCGCGCTATTTTGCGCGTCGCACTGTTTTGTGCAGTTCACACTCGCGCTATTTTGCGCGTCGCACTTTTTTGTGCAGTTCACACTCGCGCTATTTTGCGCGTCGCACTGTAATGTGCTGTTCACACTCGTGCTATTTTGCGCGTCGCACTGTTTTGTGCAGTTCACAATCGCGCAATTTTGCACGTCGCACTGTTTTGTGCAGTTTATCACTCGCACTATTTTGCGCGTCGCACTGTTTTCTGCAGTTCACACTCGCGCTATTTTGCGCCTCGCACTGTTTTGTGCAGTTCACACTCACGCTATTTTGCGCGTCGCACTGTTTTGTGCAGTTCACACTCGCGTTATTTTGCGCGTCGCACTGTAATGTGCAGTTCACACTCGCGCTATTTTGCGCGTCGCACTGTTTTGTGCAGTTCACACTCGCGCTATTTTGCGCGTCGCACTGTTTTGTGCAGTTCACAATCGCGCAATTTTGCGCGTCGCAGTGTTTTGTGCAGTTTATCACTCGCTATATTTTGCGCGTCGCACAGTTTTGTGCAGTTCACAATCGCGCAATTTTGTACGTCGCACTGTTTTGTGCAGTTTATCACTCGCCCTATTTTGTACGTCGCACTGTTTTGTGCAGTTTATCACTCGCCCTAGTTTGCGCCTCGCACTGTTTTGTGCAGTTCACACTCGCGCTATTTTGCGCGTCGCACTGTTTTGTGCAGTTCACACTCGCGCTATTTTGCGCGTCGCACTGTTTTGTGCAGTTCACAATCGCGCAACTTTGCGCGTCGCAGTGTTTTGTGCAGTTTATCACTCGCTATATTTTGCGCGTCGCACTGTTTTGTGCAGTTCACACTCGCGCTATTTTGCGCGTCGCACTGTTTTGTGCAGTTCACACTCGCGCAATTTTGGACGTCGCATTGTTTTGTGCAGTTTATCACTCGCACTATTTTGCGCGTCGCACTGTTTTCTGGAGTTCACACTCGCGCTATTTTGCGCGTCGCACTGTTTTGTGCAGTTCACACTCGCGCTATTTTGCGCGTCGCACTTTTTTGTGCAGTTCACACTCGCGCTATTTTGCGCGTCGCACTGTAATGTGCTGTTCACACTCGTGCTATTTTGCGCGTCGCACTGTTTTGTGCAGTTCACAATCGCGCAATTTTGCACGTCGCACTGTTTTGTGCAGTTTATCACTCGCACTATTTTGCGCGTCGCACTGTTTTCTGCAGTTCACACTCGCGCTATTTTGCGCCTCGCACTGTTTTGTGCAGTTCACACTCGCGCTATTTTGCGCGTCGCACTGTTTTGTGCAGTTCACACTCGCGTTATTTTGCGCGTCGCACTGTAATGTGCAGTTCACACTCGCGCTATTTTGCGCGTCGCACTGTTTTGTGCAGTTCACACTCGCGCTATTTTGCGCGTCGCACTGTTTTGTGCAGTTCACAATCGCGCAATTTTGCGCGTCGCAGTGTTTTGTGCAGTTTATCACTCGCTATATTTTGCGCGTCGCACAGTTTTGTGCAGTTCACAATCGCGCAATTTTGTACGTCGCACTGTTTTGTGCAGTTTATCACTCGCCCTATTTTGCGCGTCGCACTGTTTTCTGCAGTTCACACTCGCTCTATTTTGCGCCTCGCACTGTTTTCTGCAGTTCACACTCGCGCTATTTTGCGCCTCGCACTGTTTTGTGCAGTTCACACTCGCGCTATTTTGCGCGTCGCACTGTTTTGTGCAGTTCACACTCGCGTTATTTTGCGCGTCGCACTGTAATGTGCAGTTCACACTCGCGCTATTTTGCGCGTCGCACTGTTTTGTGCAGTTCACACTCGCGCTATTTTGCGCGTCGCACTGTTTTGTGCAGTTCACAATCGCGCAATTTTGCTCGTCGCAGTGTTTTGTGCAGTTTATCACACGCTATATTTTGCGCGTCGCACAGTTTTGTGCAGTTCACAATCGCGCAATTTTGTACGTCGCACTGTTTTGTGCAGTTTATCACTCGCCCTATTTTGTACGTCGCACTGTTTTGTGCAGTTTATCACTCGCCCTAGTTTGCGCCTCGCACTGTTTTGTGCAGTTCACACTCGCGCTATTTTGCGCGTCGCACTGTTTTGTGCAGTTCACACTCGCGCTATTTTGCGCGTCGCACTGTTTTGTGCAGTTCACAATCGCGCAACTTTGCGCGTCGCAGTGTTTTGTGCAGTTTATCACTCGCTATATTTTGCGCGTCGCACTGTTTTGTGCAGTTCACACTCGCGCTATTTTGCGCATCGCACTGTTTTGTGCAGGTCACAATCGCGCAATTTTGCGCGTCGCATTGTTTTGTGCAGTTTATCACTCGCTATATTTTGCGCGTCGCACTGTTTTGTGCAGTTCACAATCGCGCAATTTTGCACGTCGCGCTGTTTTGTGCAGTTTATCACTCGCCCTATTTTGCGCGTCGCACTGTTTTCTGCAGTTCACACTCGCTCTATTTTGCGCGTCGCACTGTTTTGAGTAGTTTATCGCTCGCCCTATTTTGCGCGTCGCGCTGTTTTCTGCCGTTCACACTCGCGCTATTTTGCGCCTCGCACTGTTTTGTGCAGTTCACACTCGCGCTATTTTGCGCGTCGCACTGTTTTGTGCAGTTCACAATCGCGTTATTTTGCGCGTCGCACAGTAATGTGCAGTTCACACTCGCGCTATTTTGCGCGTCGCACTGTTTTGTGCAGTTCACACTCGTGCAATTTTGCGCGTCACACTGTTTTGTGCATTTCACACTCGCGTTATTTTGCGCGTCGCACTGTAATGTGCAGTTCACACTCGCGCTATTTTGTGCGTCGCATTGTTTTGTGCAGTTCACAATCGCGCAATTTTGCGCGTCGCAGTGTTTTGTACAGTTTATCACTCGCTATATTTTGCGCGTCGCACAGTTTTGTGCAGTTCACAATCGCGCAATTTTGCACGTCGCACTGTTTTGTGCAGTTTATCACTCGCCCTATTTTGCGCGTCGCACTGTTTTCTGCAGTTCACACTCGCGCTAGTTTGCGCTTCGCACTGTTTTGTGCAGTTCACACTCGCGCTATTTTGCGCGTCGCACTGTTTTGTGCAGTTCACACTCGCGTTATTTTGCGCGTCGCACTGTAATGTGCAGTTCACACTCGCGCTATTTTGCGCGTCGCACTGTTTTGTGCAGTTCACAATCGCGCAATTTTGCGCGTCGCAGTGTTTTGTGCAGTTTATCACTCGCTATATTTTGCGCGTCGCACTGTTTTGTGCAGTTCACACTCGCGCTATTTTGCGCGTCGCACTGTTTTGTGCAGGTCACAATCGCGCAATTTTGCGCGTCGCATTGTTTTGTGCAGTTTATCACTCGCTATATTTTGCGCGTCGCACTGTTTTGTGCAGTTCACAATCGCGCAATTTTGCACGTCGCACTGTTTTGTGCAGTTTATCACTCGCACTATTTTGCGCGTCGCACTGTTTTCTGCAGTTCACACTCGCTCTATTTTGCGCGTCGCACTGTTTTGTGTAGTTTATCGCTCGCCCTATTTTGCGCGTCGCATTGTTTTCGGCCGTTCACACTCGCGCTATTTTGCCCCTCGCACTGTTTTGTGCAGTTCACACTCGCGCTATTTTGCGCGTCGCACTGTTTTGTGCAGTTCACACTCGCGTTATTTTGCGCGTCGCACAGTAATGTGCAGTTCACACTCGCGCTATTTTGCGCGTCGCACTGTTTTGTGCAGTTCACACTCGCGCTATTTTGCGCGTCGCACTTTTTTGTTCAGTTCACACTCGCGCTATTTTGCGCGTCGCACTGTAATGTGCTGTTCACACTCGTGCTATTTTGCGCGTCGCACTGTTTTGTGCAGTTCACAATCGCGCAATTTTGCACGTCGCACTGTTTTGTGCAGTTTATCACTCGCACTATTTTGCGCGTCGCACTGTTTTCTGCAGTTCACACTCGCGCTATTTTGCACCTCGCACTGTTTTGTGCAGTTCACACTCGCGCTATTTTGCGCGTCGCACTGTTTTGTGCAGTTCACACTCGCGTTATTTTGCGCGTCGCACTGTAATGTGCAGTTCACACTCGCGCTATTTTGCGCGTCGCACTGTTTTGTGCAGTTCACACTCGCGCTATTTTGCGCGTCGCACTGTTTTGTGCAGTTCACAATCGCGCAATTTTGCGCGTCGCAGTGTTTTGTGCAGTTTATCACTCGCTATATTTTGCGCGTCGCACAGTTTTGTGCAGTTCACAATTGCGCAATTTTGTACGTCGCACTGTTTTGTGCAGTTTATCACTCGCCCTATTTTGCGCGTCGCACTGTTTTCTGCAGTTCACACTCGCGCTAGTTTGCGCCTCGCACTGTTTTGTGCAGTTCACACTCGCGCTATTTTGCGCGTCGCACTGTTTTGTGCAGTTCACACTCGCGCTATTTTGCGCGTCGCACTGTTTTGTGCAGTTCACAATCGCGCAACTTTGCGGGTCGCAGTGTTTTGTGCAGTTTATCACTCGCTATATTTTGCGCGTCGCACTGTTTTGTGCAGTTCACACTCGCGCTATTTTGCGCATCGCACTGTTTTGTGCAGGTCACAATCGCGCAATTTTGCGCGTCGCATTGTTTTGTGCAGTTTATCACTCGCTATATTTTGCGCGTCGCACTGTTTTGTGCAGTTCACAATCGCGCAATTTTGCACGTCGCGCTGTTTTGTGCAGTTTATCACTCGCACTATTTTGCGCGTCGCACTGTTTTCTGCAGTTCACACTCGCTCTATTTTGCGCGTCGCACTGTTTTGTGTAGTTTATCGCTCGCCCTATTTTGCGCGTCGCGCTGTTTTCTGCCGTTCACACTCGCGCTATTTTCCGCCTCGCACTGTTTTGTGCAGTTCACACTCGCGCTATTTTGCGCGTCGCACTGTTTTGTGCAGTTCACAATCGCGTTATTTTGCGCGTCGCACAGTAATGTGCAGTTCACACTCGCGCTATTTTGCGCGTCGCACTGTTTTGTGCAGTTCACACTCGTGCAATTTTGCGCGTCGCACTGTTTTGTGCAGTTCACACTCGCGTTATTTTGCGCGTCGCACTGTAATGTGCAGTTCACACTCGCGCTATTTTGTGCGTCGCACTGTTTTGTGCAGTTCACAATCGCGCAATTTTGCGCGTCGCAGTGTTTTGTGCAGTTTATCACTCGCTATATTTTGCGCGTCGCACAGTTTTGTGCAGTTCACAATCGCGCAATTTTGCACGTCGCACTGTTTTGTGCAGTTTATCACTCGCCCTATTTTGCGCGTCGCACTGTTTTCTGCAGTTCACACTCGCGCTAGTTTGCGCTTCGCACTGTTTTGTGCAGTTCACACTCGCGCTATTTTGCGCGTCGCACTGTTTTGTGCAGTTCACACTCGCGTTATTTTGCGCGTCGCACTGTAATGTGCAGTTCGCACTCGCGCTATTTTGCGCGTCGCACTGTTTTGTGCAGTTCCCAATCGCGCAATTTTGCGCGTCGCAGTGTTTTGTGCAGTTTATCACTCGCTATATTTTGCGCGTCGCACTGTTTTGTGCAGTTCACACTCGCGCTATTTTGCGCGTCGCACTGTTTTGTGCAGGTCACAATCGCGCAATTTTGCGCGTCGCATTGTTTTGTGCAGTTTATCACTCGCTATATTTTGCGCGTCGCACTGTTTTGTGCAGTTCACAATCGCGCAATTTTGCACGTCGCACTGTTTTGTGCAGTTTATCACTCGCACTATTTTGCGCGTCGCACTGTTTTCTGCAGTTCACACTCGCTCTATTTTGCGCGTCGCACTGTTTTGTGTAGTTTATCGCTCGCCCTATTTTGCGCGTCGCATTGTTTTCTGCCGTTCACACTCGCGCTATTTTGCGCGTCGCACTGTTTTGTGCAGTTCACACTCGCGTTATTTTGCGCGTCGCACAGTAATGTGCAGTTCACACTCGCGCTATTTTGCGCGTCGCACTGTTTTGTGCAGTTCACACTCGCGCTATTTTGCGCGTCGCACTGTTTTGTGCAGTTCACACTCGCGTTATTTTGCGCGTCGCACTGTAATGTGCAGTTCACACTCGCTCTATTTTGCGCGTCGCACTGTTTTGTGCAGTTCACACTCGCGCTATTTTGCGCGTTGCACTGTTTTGTGCAGTTCACAATCGCGCAATTTTGGACGTCGCATTGTTTTGTGCAGTTTATCACTCGCACTATTTTGCGCGTCGCACTGTTTTCTGGAGTTCACACTCGCGCTATTTTGCGCGTCGCACTGTTTTGTGCAGTTCACACTCGCGCTATTTTGCGCGTCGCACTTTTTTGTGCAGTTCACACTCGCGCTATTTTGCGCGTCGCACTGTAATGTGCTGTTCACACTCGTGCTATTTTGCGCGTCGCACTGTTTTCTGCAGTTCACAATCGCGCAATTTTGCACGTCGCACTGTTTTGTGCAATTTATCACTCGCACTATTTTGCGCGTCGCACTGTTTTCTGCAGTTCACACTCGCGCTATTTTGCGCCTCGCACTGTTTTGTGCAGTTCACACTCGCGCTATTTTGCGCGTCGCACTGTTTTGTGCAGTTCACACTCGCGTTATTTTGCGCGCCGCACTGTAATGTGCAGTTCACACTCGCGCTATTTTGCGCGTCGCACTGTTTTGTGCAGTTCACACTCGCGCTATTTTGCGCGTCGCACTGTTTTGTGCAGTTCACACTCGCGTTATTTTGCGCGTCGCACTGTAATGTGCAGTTCACACTCGCGCTATTTTGCGCGTCGCACTGTTTTGTGCAGTTCACACTCGCGCTATTTTGCGCGTCGCACTGTTTTGTGCAGTTCACAATCGCGCAATTTTGCGCGTCGCAGTGTTTTGTGCAGTTTATCACTCGCTATATTTTGCGCGTCGCACAGTTTTGTGCAGTTCACAATCGCGCAATTTTGTACGTCGCACTGTTTTGTGCAGTTCACAATCGCGCAATTTTGCGCGTCGCACTGTTTTCTGCAGTTCACACTCGCTCTATTTTGCGCGTCGCACTGTTTTCTGCAGTTCACACTCGCGCTATTTTGCGCCTCGCACTGTTTTGTGCAGTTCACACTCGCGCTATTTTGCGCGTCGCACTGTTTTGTGCAGTTCACACTCGCGTTATTTTGCGCGTCGCACTGTAATGTGCAGTTCACACTCGCGCTATTTTGCGCGTCGCACTGTTTTGTGCAGTTCACACTCGCGCTATTTTGCGCGTCGCACTGTTTTGTGCAGTTCACAATCGCGCAATTTTGCGCGTCGCAGTGTTTTGTGCAGTTTATCACTCGCTATATTTTGCGCGTCGCACAGTTTTGTGCAGTTCACAATCGCGCAATTTTGTACGTCGCACTGTTTTGTGCAGTTTATCACTCGCCCTATTTTGCGCGTCGCACTGTTTTCTGCAGTTCACACTCGCGCTAGTTTGCGCCTCGCACTGTTTTGTGCAGTTCACACTCGCGCTATTTTGCGCGTCGCACTGTTTTGTGCAGTTCACACTCGCGCTATTTTGCGCGTCGCACTGTTTTGTGCAGTTCACAATCGCGCAACTTTGCGCGTCGCAGTGTTTTGTGCAGTTTATCACTCGCTATATTTTGCGCGTCGCACTGTTTTGTGCAGTTCACACTCGCGCTATTTTGCGCATCGCACTGTTTTGTGCAGGTCACAATCGCGCAATTTTGCGCGTCGCATTGTTTTGTGCAGTTTATCACTCGCTATATTTTGCGCGTCGCACTGTTTTGTGCAGTTCACAATCGCGCAATTTTGCACGTCGCGCTGTTTTGTGCAGTTTATCACTCGCACTATTTTGCGCGTCGCACTGTTTTCTGCAGTTCACACTCGCTCTATTTTGCGCGTCGCACTGTTTTGTGTAGTTTATCGCTCGCCCTATTTTGCGCGTCGCGCTGTTTTCTGCCGTTCACACTCGCGCTATTTTGCGCCTCGCACTGTTTTGTGCAGTTCACACTCGCGCTATTTTGCGCGTCGCACTGTTTTGTGCAGTTCACAATCGCGTTATTTTGCGCGTCGCACAGTAATGTGCAGTTCACACTCGCGCTATTTTGCGCGTCGCACTGTTTTGTGCAGTTCACAACTCGTGCAATTTTGCGCGTCGCACTGTTTTGTGCAGTTCACACTCGCGTTATTTTGCGCGTCGCACTGTAATGTGCAGTTCACACTCGCGCTATTTTGTGCGTCGCACTGTTTTGTGCAGTTCACAATCGCGCAATTTTGCGCGTCGCAGTGTTTTGTGCAGTTTATCACTCGCTATATTTTGCGCGTCGCACAGTTTTGTGCAGTTCACAATCGCGCAATTTTGCACGTCGCACTGTTTTGTGCAGTTTATCACTCGCCCTATTTTGCGCGTCGCACTGTTTTCTGCAGTTCACACTCGCGCTAGTTTGCGCTTCGCACTGTTTTGTGCAGTTCACACTCGCGCTATTTTGCGCGGTCGCACTGTTTTGTGCAGTTCACACTCGCGTTATTTTGCGCGTCGCACTGTAATGTGCAGTTCACACTCGCGCTATTTTGCGCGTCGCACTGTTTTGTGCAGTTCACAATCGCGCAATTTTGCGCGTCGCAGTGTTTTGTGCAGTTTATCACTCGCTATATTTTGCGCGTCGCACTGTTTTGTGCAGTTCACACTCGCGCTATTTTGCGCGTCGCACTGTTTTGTGCAGGTCACAATCGCGCAATTTTGCGCGTCGCATTGTTTTGTGCAGTTTATCACTCGCTATATTTTGCGCGTCGCACTGTTTTGTGCAGTTCACAATCGCGCAATTTTGCACGTCGCACTGCTTTGTGCAGTTTATCACTCGCACTATTTTGCGCGTCGCACTGTTTTCTGCAGTTCACACTCGCTCTATTTTGCGCGTCGCACTGTTTTGTGTAGTTTATCGCTCGCCCTATTTTGCGCGTCGCATTGTTTTCTGCCGTTCACACTCGCGCTATTTTGCCCCTCGCACTGTTTTGTGCAGTTCACACTCGCGCTATTTTGCGCGTCGCACTGTTTTGTGCAGTTCACACTCGCGTTATTTTGCGCGTCGCACAGTAATGTGCAGTTCACACTCGCGCTATTTTGCGCGTCGCACTGTTTTGTGCAGTTCACACTCGCGCTATTTTGCGCGTCGCACTTTTTTGTGCAGTTCACACTCGCGCTATTTTGCGCGTCGCACTGTAATGTGCTGTTCACAATCGTGCTATTTTGCGCGTCGCACTGTTTTGTGCAGTTCACAATCGCGCAATTTTGCACGTCGCACTGTTTTGTGCAGTTTATCACTCGCACTATTTTGCGCGTCGCACTGTTTTCTGCAGTTCACACTCGCGCTATTTTGCGCCTCGCACTGTTTTGTGCAGTTCACACTCGCGCTATTTTGCGCGTCGCACTGTTTTGTGCAGTTCACACTCGCGTTATTTTGCGCGTCGCACTGTAATGTGCAGTTCACACTCGCGCTATTTTGCGCGTCGCACTGTTTTGTGCAGTTCACACTCGCGCTATTTTGCGCGTCGCACTGTTTTGTGCAGTTCACAATCGCGCAATTTTGCGCGTCGCAGTGTTTTGTGCAGTTTATCACTCGCTATATTTTGCGCGTCGCACAGTTTTGTGCAGTTCACAATCGCGCAATTTTGTACGTCGCACTGTTTTGTGCAGTTTATCACTCGCCCTATTTTGCGCGTCGCACTGTTTTCTGCAGTTCACACTCGCGCTAGTTTGCGCCTCGCACTGTTTTGTGCAGTTCACACTCGCGCTATTTTGCGCGTCGCACTGTTTTGTGCAGTTCACACTCGCGCTATTTTGCGCGTCGCACTGTTCTGTGCAGTTCACAATCGCGCAACTTTGCGCGTCGCAGTGTTTTGTGCAGTTTATCACTCGCTATATTTTGCGCGTCGCACTGTTTTGTGCAGTTCACACTCGCGCTATTTTGCGCATCGCACTGTTTTGTGCAGGTCACAATCGCGCAATTTTGCGCGTCGCAATTTTTTGTGCAGTTTATCACTCGCTATATTTTGCGCGTCGCACTGTTTTGTGCAGTTCACAATCGCGCAATTTTGCACGTCGCGCTGTTTTGTGCAGTTTATCACTCGCACTATTTTGCGCGTCGCACTGTTTTCTGCAGTTCACACTCGCTCTATTTTGCGCGTCGCACTGTTTTGTGTAGTTTATCGCTCGCCCTATTTTGCGCGTCGCGCTGTTTTCTGCCGTTCACACTCGCGCTATTTTGCGCCTCGCACTGTTTTGTGCAGTTCACACTCGCGCTATTTTGCGCGTCGCACTGTTTTGTGCAGTTCACAATCGCGTTATTTTGCGCGTCGCACAGTAATGTGCAGTTCACACTCGCGCTATTTTGCGCGTCGCACTGTTTTGTGCAGTTCACACTCGTGCAATTTTGCGCGTCGCACTGTTTTGTGCAGTTCACACTCGCGTTATTTTGCGCGTCGCACTGTAATGTGCAGTTCACACTCGCGCTATTTTGTGCGTCGCACTGTTTTGTGCAGTTCACAATCGCGCAATTTTGCGCGTCGCAGTGTTTTGTGCAGTTTATCACTCGCTATATTTTGCGCGTCGCACAGTTTTGTGCAGTTCACAATCGCGCAATTTTGCACGTCGCACTGTTTTGTGCAGTTTATCACTCGCCCTATTTTGCGCGTCGCACTGTTTTCTGCAGTTCACACTCGCGCTAGTTTGCGCTTCGCACTGTTTTGTGCAGTTCACACTCGCGCTATTTTGCGCGTCGCACTGTTTTGTGCAGTTCACACTCGCGTTATTTTGCGCGTCGCACTGTAATGTGCAGTTCACACTCGCGCTATTTTGCGCGTCGCACTGTTTTGTGCAGTTCACAATCGCGCAATTTTGCGCGTCGCAGTGTTTTGTGCAGTTTATCACTCGCTATATTTTGCGCGTCGCACTGTTTTGTGCAGTTCACACTCGCGCTATTTTGCGCGTCGCACTGTTTTGTGCAGGTCACAATCGCGCAATTTTGCGCGTCGCATTGTTTTGTGCAGTTTATCACTCGCTATATTTTGCGCGTCGCACTGTTTTGTGCAGTTCACAATCGCGCAATTTTGCACGTCGCACTGCTTTGTGCAGTTTATCACTCGCACTATTTTGCGCGTCGCACTGTTTTCTGCAGTTCACACTCGCTCTATTTTGCGCGTCGCACTGTTTTGTGTAGTTTATCGCTCGCCCTATTTTGCGCGTCGCATTGTTTTCTGCCGTTCACACTCGCGCTATTTTGCCCCTCGCACTGTTTTGTGCAGTTCACACTCGCGCTATTTTGCGCGTCGCACTGTTTTGTGCAGTTCACACTCGCGTTATTTTGCGCGTCGCACAGTAATGTGCAGTTCACACTCGCGCTATTTTGCGCGTCGCACTGTTTTGTGCAGTTCACACTCGCGCTATTTTGCGCGTCGCACTGTTTTGTGCAGTTCACACTCGCGTTATTTTGCGCGTCGCACTGTAATGTGCAGTTCACACTCGCTCTATTTTGCGCGTCGCACTGTTTTGTGCAGTTCACACTCGCGCTATTTTGCGCGTCGCACTGTTTTGTGCAGTTCACAATCGCGCAATTTTGGACGTCGCATTGTTTTGTGCAGTTTATCACTCGCACTATTTTGCGCGTCGCACTGTTTTCTGGAGTTCACACTCGCGCTATTTTGCGCGTCGCACTGTTTTGTGCAGTTCACACTCGCGCTATTTTGCGCGTCGCACTTTTTTGTGCAGTTCACACTCGCGCTATTTTGCGCGTCGCACTGTAATGTGCTGTTCACACTCGTGCTATTTTGCGCGTCGCACTGTTTTCTGCAGTTCACAATCGCGCAATTTTGCACGTCGCACTGTTTTGTGCAGTTTATCACTCACACTATTTTGCGCGTCGCACTGTTTTCTGCAGTTCACACTCGCGCTATTTTGCGCCTCGCACTGTTTTGTGCAGTTCACACTCGCGCTATTTTGCGCGTCGCACTGTTTTGTGCAGTTCACACTCGCGTTATTTTGCGCGCCGCACTGTAATGTGCAGTTCACACTCGCGCTATTTTGCGCGTCGCACTGTTTTGTGCAGTTCACACTCGCGCTATTTTGCGCGTCGCACTGTTTTGTGCAGTTCACAATCGCGCAATTTTGCGCGTCGCAGTGTTTTGTGCAGTTTATCACTCGCTATATTTTGCGCGTCGCACAGTTTTGTGCAGTTCACAATCGCGCAATTTTGCACGTCGCACTGTTTTGTGCAGTTTATCACTCGCCCTATTTTGCGCGTCGCACTGTTTTCTGCAGTTCACACTCGCGCTAGTTTGCGCCTCGCACTGTTTTGTGCAGTTCACACTCGCGCTATTTTGCGCGTCGCACTGTTTTGTGCAGTTCACACTCGCGTTATTTTGCGCGTCGCACTGTAATGTGCAGTTCACACTCGCGCTATTTTGCGCGTCGCACTGTTTTGTGCAGTTCACACTCGCGCTATTTTGCACGTCGCACTGTTTTGTGCAGTTCACAATCGCGCAATTTTGCGCGTCGCAGTGTTTTGTGCAGTTTATCACTCGCTATATTTTGCGCGTCGCACTGTTTTGTGCAGTTCACACTCGCGCTATTTTGCGCGTCGCACTGTTTTGTACAGGTCACAATCGCGCAATTTTGCGCGTCGCATTGTTTTGTGCAGTTTATCACTCGCTATATTTTGCGCGTCGCACTGTTTTGTGCAGTTCACAATCGCGCAATTTTGCACGTCGCACTGTTTTGTGCAGTTTATCACTCGCACTATTTTGCGCGTCGTACTGTTTTCTGCAGTTCACACTCGCTCTATTTTGCGCGTCGCACTGTTTTGTGTAGTTTATCGCTCGCCCTATTTTGCGCGTCGCACTGTTTTCTGCCGTTCACACTCGCGCTATTTTGCGCCTCGCACTGTTTTGTGCAGTTCACACTCGCGCTATTTTGCGCGTCGCACTGTTTTGTGCAGTTCACACTCGCGTTATTTTGCGCGTCGCACAGTAATGTGCAGTTCACACTCGCGCTATTTTGCGCGTCGCACTGTTTTGTGCAGTTCACACTCGCGCTATTTTGCGCGTCGCACTGTTTTGTGCAATTCACACTGGCGTTATTTTGCGCGTCGCACTGTAATGTGCAGTTCACACTCGCTCTATTTTGCGCGTCGCACTGTTTTGTGCAGTTCACACTCACGCTATTTTGCGCGTCGCACTGTTTTGTGCAGTTCACAATCGCGCAATTTTGGACGTCGCATTGTTTTGTGCAGTTTATCACTCGCACTATTTTGCGCGTCGCACTGTTTTCTGGAGTTCACACTCGCGCTATTTTGCGCGTCGCACTGTTTTGTGCAGTTCACACTCGCGCTATTTTGCGCGTCGCACTTTTTTGTGCAGTTCACACTCGCGCTATTTTGCGCGTCGCACTGTAATGTGCTGTTCACACTCGTGCTATTTTGCGCGTCGCACTGTTTTGTGCAGTTCACAATCGCGCAATTTTGCACGTCGCACTGTTTTGTGCAGTTTATCACTCGCACTATTTTGCGCGTCGCACTGTTTTCTGCAGTTCACACTCGCGCTATTTTGCGCCTCGCACTGTTTTGTGCAGTTCACACTCGCGCTATTTTGCGCGTCGCACTGTTTTGTGCAGTTCACACTCGCGTTATTTTGCGCGCCGCACTGTAATGTGCAGTTCACACTCGCGCTATTTTGCGCGTCGCACTGTTTTGTGCAGTTCACACTCGCGCTATTTTGCGCGTCGCACTGTTTTGTGCAGTTCACAATCGCGCAATTTTGCGCGTCGTAGTCTTTTGTGCAGTTTATCACTCGCTATATTTTGCGCGTCGCACAGTTTTGTGCAGTTCACAATCGCGCAATTTTGCACGTCGCACTGTTTTGTGCAGTTTATCACTCGCCCTATTTTGCGCGTCGCACTGTTTTCTGCAGTTCACACTCGCGCTAGTTTGCGCCTCGCACTGTTTTGTGCAGTTCACACTCGCGCTATTTTGCGCGTCGCACTGTTTTGTGCAGTTCACACTCGCGTTATTTTGCGCGTCGCACTGTAATGTGCAGTTCACACTCGCGCTATTTTGCGCGTCGCACTGTTTTGTGCAGTTTACACTCGCGCTATTTTGCGCGTCGCACTGTTTTTTACAGTTCACAATCGCGCAACTTTGCGCGTCGCAGTGTTTTGTGCAGTTTATCACTCGCTATATTTT
This sequence comes from Camellia granthamiana, assembly GCA_036172215.1. NCBI lineage: Eukaryota > Viridiplantae > Streptophyta > Magnoliopsida > Ericales > Theaceae > Camellia > Camellia granthamiana. Next base: position 60,822 of record JAXFYN010000209.1, read on the forward strand.
GCGCGTCGCACTGTTTTGTGCAGTTCACACTCGCGCTATTTTGCGCGACGCACTGTTTTGTGCAGGTCACAATCGCGCAATTTTGCGCGTCGCATTGTTTTGTGCAGTTTATCACTCGCTATATTTTGCGCGTCGCACTGTTTTGTGCAGTTCACAATCGCGCAATTTTGCACGTCGCACTGTTTTGTGCAGTTTATCACTCGCACTATTTTGCGCGTCGCACTGTTTTCTGCAGTTCACACTCGCTCTATTTTGCGCGTCGCACTGTTTTGTGGAGTTTATCGCTCGCCCTATTTTGCACGTCGCGCTGTTTTCTGCCGTTCACACTCGCGCTATTTTGCGCCTCGCACTGTTTTGTGCAGTTCACACTCGCGCTATTTTGCGCGTCGCACTGTTTTGTGCAGTTCACAATCGCGTTATTTTGCGCGTCGCACAGTAATGTGCAGTTCACACTCGCGCTATTTTGCGCGTCGCACTGTTTTGTGCAGTTCACACTCGCGCAATTTTGCGCGTCGCACTGTTTTGTGCAGTTCACACTCGCGTTATTTTGCGCGTCGCACTGTAATGTGCAGTTCACACTCGCGCTATTTTGTGCGTCGCACTGTTTTGTGCAGTTCACAATCGCGCAATTTTGCGCGTCGCAGTGTTTTGTACAGTTTATCACTCGCTATATTTTGCGCGTCGCACTGTTTTGTGCAGTTCACACTCGCGCTATTTTGCGCGTCGCACTGTTTTGTGCAGGTCACAATCGCTCAATTTTGCGCGTCGCATTGTTTTGTGCAGTTTATCACTCGCTATATTTTGCGCGTCGCACTGTTTTGTGCAGTTCACAATCGCGCAATTTTGCACGTCGCACTGTTTTGTGCAGTTTATCACTCGCACTATTTTGCGCGTCGCACTGTTTTCTGCAGTTCACACTCGCTCTATTTTGCGCGTCGCACTGTTTTGTGTAGTTTATCGCTCGCCCTATTTTGCGCGTCGCATTGTTTTCTGCCGTTCACACTCGCGCTATTTTGCGCGTCGCACTGTTTTGTGCAGTTCACACTCGCGCTATTTTGCGCGTCGCACTGTTTTGTGCAGTTCACACTCGCGTTATTTTGCGCATCGCACACTAATGTGCAGTTCACACTCGCGCTATTTTGCGCGTCGCACTGTTTTGTGCAGTTCACACTCGCGCTATTTTGCGCGTCGCACTGTTTTGTGCAGTTCACACTCGCGTTATTTTGCGCGTCGCACTGTAATGTGCAGTTCACACTCGCTCTATTTTGCGCGTCGCACTGTTTTGTGCAGTTCACACTCGCGCTATTTTGCGCGTCGCACTGTTTTGTGCAGTTCACAATCGCGCAATTTTGGACGTCGCATTGTTTTGTGCAGTTTATCACTCGCACTATTTTGCGCGTCGCACTGTTTTCTGGAGTTCACACTCGCGCTATTTTGCGCGTCGCACTGTTTTGTGCAGTTCACACTCGCGCTATTTTGCGCGTCGCACTTTTTTGTGCAGTTCACACTCGCGCTATTTTGCGCGTCGCACTGTAATGTGCTGTTCACACTCGTGCTATTTTGCGCGTCGCACTGTTTTCTGCAGTTCACAATCGCGCAATTTTGCACGTCGCACTGTTTTGTGCAGTTTATCACTCGCACTATTTTGCGCGTCGCACTGTTTTCTGCAGTTCACACTCGCGCTATTTTGCGCCTCGCACTGTTTTGTGCAGTTCACACTCGCGCTATTTTGCGCGTCGCACTGTTTTGTGCAGTTCACACTCGCGTTATTTTGCGCGCCGCACTGTAATGTGCAGTTCACACTCGCGCTATTTTGCGCGTCGCACTGTTTTGTGCAGTTCACACTCGCGCTATTTTGCGCGTCGCACTGTTTTCTGCAGTTCACAATCGCGCAATTTTGCACGTCGCACTGTTTTGTGCAGTTTATCACTCGCACTATTTTGCGCGTCGCACTGTTTTCTGCAGTTCACACTCGCGCTATTTTGCGCCTCGCACTGTTTTGTGCAGTTCACACTCGCGCTATTTTGCGCGTCGCACTGTTTTGTGCAGTTCACACTCGCGTTATTTTGCGCGTCGCACTGTAATGTGCAGTTCACACTCGCGCTATTTTGCGCGTCGCACTGTTTTGTGCAGTTCACACTCGCGCTATTTTGCGCGTCGCACTGTTTTGTGCAGTTCACAATCGCGCAATTTTGCGCGTCGCAGTGTTTTGTGCAGTTTATCACTCGCTATATTTTGCGCGTCGCACAGTTTTGTGCAGTTCACAATCGCGCAATTTTGTACGTCGCACTGTTTTGTGCAGTTTATCACTCGCCCTATTTTGCGCGTCGCACTGTTTTCTGCAGTTCACACTCGCTCTATTTTGCGCCTCGCACTGTTTTCTGCAGTTCACACTCGCGCTATTTTGCGCCTCGCACTGTTTTGTGCAGTTCACACTCGCGCTATTTTGCGCGTCGCACTGTTTTGTGCAGTTCACACTCGCGTTATTTTGCGCGTCGCACTGTAATGTGCAGTTCACACTCGCGCTATTTTGCGCGTCGCACTGTTTTGTGCAGTTCACACTCGCGCTATTTTGCGCGTCGCACTGTTTTGTGCAGTTCACAATCGCGTAATTTTGCGCGTCGCAGTGTTTTGTGCAGTTTATCACTCGCTATATTTTGCGCGTCGCACAGTTTTGTGCCGTTCACAATCGCGCAATTTTGTACGTCGCACTGTTTTGTGCAGTTTATCACTCGCCCTATTTTGTACGTCGCACTGTTTTGTGCAGTTTATCACTCGCCCTAGTTTGCGCCTCGCACTGTTTTGTGCAGTTCACACTCGCGCTATTTTGCGCGTCGCACTGTTTTGTGCAGTTCACACTCGCGCTATTTTGCGCGTCGCACTGTTTTGTGCAGTTCACAATCGCGCAACTTTGCGCGTCGCAGTGTTTTGTGCAGTTTATCACTCGCTATATTTTGCGCGTCGCACTGTTTTGTGCAGTTCACACTCGCGCTATTTTGCGCATCGCACTGTTTTGTGCAGGTCACAATCGCGCAATTTTGCGCGTCGCATTGTTTTGTGCAGTTTATCACTCGCTATATTTTGCGCGTCGCACTGTTTTGTGCAGTTCACAATCGCGCAATTTTGCACGTCGCGCTGTTTTGTGCAGTTTATCACTCGCCCTATTTTGCGCGTCGCACTGTTTTCTGCAGTTCACACTCGCTCTATTTTGCGCGTCGCACTGTTTTGTGTAGTTTATCGCTCGCCCTATTTTGCGCGTCGCGCTGTTTTCTGCCGTTCACACTCGCGCTATTTTGCGCCTCGCACTGTTTTGTGCAGTTCACACTCGCGCTATTTTGCGCGTCGCACTGTTTTGTGCAGTTCACAATCGCGTTATTTTGCGCGTCGCACAGTAATGTGCAGTTCACACTCGCGCTATTTTGCGCGTCGCACTGTTTTGTGCAGTTCACACTCGTGCAATTTTGCGCGTCGCACTGTTTTGTGCAGTTCACACTCGCGTTATTTTGCGCGTCGCACTGTAATGTGCAGTTCACACTCGCGCTATTTTGTGCGTCGCACTGTTTTGTGCAGTTCACAATCGCGCAATTTTGCGCGTCGCAGTGTTTTGTACAGTTTATCACTCGCTATATTTTGCGCGTCGCACAGTTTTGTGCAGTTCACAATCGCGCAATTTTGCACGTCGCACTGTTTTGTGCAGTTTATCACTCGCCCTATTTTGCGCGTCGCACGGTTTTCTGCAGTTCACACTCGCGCTAGTTTGCGCTTCGCACTGTTTTGTGCAGTTCACACTCGCGCTATTTTGCGCGTCGCACTGTTTTGTGCAGTTCACACTCGCGTTATTTTGCGCGTCGCACTGTAATGTGCAGTTCACACTCGCGCTATTTTGCGCGTCGCACTGTTTTGTGCAGTTCACAATCGCGCAATTTTGCGCGTCGCAGTGTTTTGTGCAGTTTATCACTCGCTATATTTTGCGCGTCGCACTGTTTTGTGCAGTTCACACTCGCGCTATTTTGCGCGTCGCACTGTTTTGTGCAGGTCACAATCGCGCAATTTTGCGCGTCGCATTGTTTTGTGCAGTTTATCACTCGCTATATTTTGCGCGTCGCACTGTTTTGTGCAGTTCACAATCGCGCAATTTTGCACGTCGCACTGTTTTGTGCAGTTTATCACTCGCACTATTTTGCGCGTCGCACTGTTTTCTGCAGTTCACACTCGCTCTATTTTGCGCGTCGCACTGTTTTGTGTAGTTTATCATTCGCCCTATTTTGCGCGTCGCATTGTTTTCTGCCGTTCACACTCGCGCTATTTTGCGCCTCGCACTGTTTTGTGCAGTTCACACTCGCGCTATTTTGCGCGTCGCACTGTTTTGTGCAGTTCACACTCGCGTTATTTTGCGCGTCGCACAGTAATGTGCAGTTCACACTCGCGCTATTTTGCGCGTCGCACTGTTTTGTGCAGTTCACACTCGCGCTATTTTGCGCGTCGCACTTTTTTGTGCAGTTCACACTCGCGCTATTTTGCGCGTCGCACTGTAATGTGCTGTTCACACTCGTGCTATTTTGCGCGTCGCACTGTTTTGTGCAGTTCACAATCGCGCAATTTTGCACGTCGCACTGTTTTGTGCAGTTTATCACTCGCACTATTTTGCGCGTCGCACTGTTTTCTGCAGTTCACACTCGCGCTATTTTGCGCCTCGCACTGTTTTGTGCAGTTCACACTCGCGCTATTTTGCGCGTCGCACTGTTTTGTGCAGTTCACACTCGCGTTATTTTGCGCGTCGCACTGTAATGTGCAGTTCACACTCGCGCTATTTTGCGCGTCGCACTGTTTTGTGCAGTTCACACTCGCGCTATTTTGCGCGTCGCACTGTTTTGTGCAGTTCACAATCGCGCAATTTTGCGCGTCGCAGTGTTTTGTGCAGTTTATCACTCGCTATATTTTGCGCGTCGCACAGTTTTGTGCAGTTCACAATCGCGCAATTTTGTACGTCGCACTGTTTTGTGCAGTTTATCACTCGCCCTATTTTGCGCGTCGCACTGTTTTCTGCAGTTCACACTCGCGCTAGTTTGCGCCTCGCACTGTTTTGTGCAGTTCACACTCGCGCTATTTTGCGCGTCGCACTGTTTTGTGCAGTTCACACTCGCGCTATTTTGCGCGTCGCACTGTTTTGTGCAGTTCACAATCGCGCAACTTTGCGCGTCGCAGTGTTTTGTGCAGTTTATCACTCGCTATATTTTGCGCGTCGCACTGTTTTGTGCAGTTCACACTCGCGCTATTTTGCGCATCGCACTGTTTTGTGCAGGTCACAATCGCGCAATTTTGCGCGTCGCATTGTTTTTGTGCAGTTTATCACTCGCTATATTTTGCGCGTCGCACTGTTTTGTGCAGTTCACAATCGCGCAATTTTGCACGTCGCGCTGTTTTGTGCAGTTTATCACTCGCACTATTTTGCGCGTCGCACTGTTTTCTGCAGTTCACACTCGCTCTATTTTGCGCGTCGCACTGTTTTGTGTAGTTTATCGCTCGCCCTATTTTGCGCGTCGCGCTGTTTTCTGCCGTTCACACTCGCGCTATTTTGCGCCTCGCACTGTTTTGTGCAGTTCACACTCGCGCTATTTTGCGCGTCGCACTGTTTTGTGCAGTTCACAATCGCGTTATTTTGCGCGTCGCACAGTAATGTGCAGTTCACACTCGCGCTATTTTGCGCGTCGCACTGTTTTGTGCAGTTCACACTCGTGCAATTTTGCGCGTCGCACTGTTTTGTGCAGTTCACACTCGCGTTATTTTGCGCGTCGCACTGTAATGTGCAGTTCACACTCGCGCTATTTTGTGCGTCGCACTGTTTTGTGCAGTTCACAATCGCGCAATTTTGCGCGTCGCAGTGTTTTGTGCAGTTTATCACTCGCTATATTTTGCGCGTCGCACAGTTTTGTGCAGTTCACAATCGCGCAATTTTGCACGTCGCACTGTTTTGTGCAGTTTATCACTCGCCCTATTTTGCGCGTCGCACTGTTTTCTGCAGTTCACACTCGCGCTAGTTTGCGCTTCGCACTGTTTTGTGCAGTTCACACTCGCGCTATTTTGCGCGTCGCACTGTTTTGTGCAGTTCACACTCGCGTTATTTTGCGCGTCGCACTGTAATGTGCAGTTCACACTCGCGCTATTTTGCGCGTCGCACTGTTTTGTGCAGTTCACAATCGCGCAATTTTGCGCGTCGCAGTGTTTTGTGCAGTTTATCACTCGCTATATTTTGCGCGTCGCACTGTTTTGTGCAGTTCACACTCGCGCTATTTTGCGCGTCGCACTGTTTTGTGCAGGTCACAATCGCGCAATTTTGCGCGTCGCATTGTTTTGTGCAGTTTATCACTCGCTATATTTTGCGCGTCGCACTGTTTTGTGCAGTTCACAATCGCGCAATTTTGCACGTCGCACTGTTTTGTGCAGTTTATCACTCGCACTATTTTGCGCGTCGCACTGTTTTCTGCAGTTCACACTCGCTCTATTTTGCGCGTCGCACTGTTTTGTGTAGTTTATCGCTCGCCCTATTTTGCGCGTCGCATTGTTTTCTGCCGTTCACACTCGCGCTATTTTGCGCCTCGCACTGTTTTGTGCAGTTCACACTCGCGCTATTTTGCGCGTCGCACTGTTTTGTGCAGTTCACACTCGCGTTATTTTGCGCGTCGCACAGTAATGTGCAGTTCACACTCGCGCTATTTTGCGCGTCGCACTGTTTTGTGCAGTTCACACTCGCGCTATTTTGCGCGTCGCACTGTTTTGTGCAGTTCACACTCGCGTTATTTTGCGCGTCGCACTGTAATGTGCAGTTCACACTCGCTCTATTTTGCGCGTCGCACTGTTTTGTGCAGTTCACACTCGCGCTATTTTGCGCGTCGCACTGTTTTGTGCAGTTCACAATCGCGCAATTTTGGACGTCGCATTGTTTTGTGCAGTTTATCACTCGCACTATTTTGCGCGTCGCACTGTTTTCTGGAGTTCACACTCGCGCTATTTTGCGCGTCGCACTGTTTTGTGCAGTTCACACTCGCGCTATTTTGCGCGTCGCACTTTTTTGTGCAGTTCACACTCGCGCTATTTTGCGCGTCGCACTGTAATGTGCTGTTCACACTCGTGCTATTTTGCGCGTCGCACTGTTTTCTGCAGTTCACAATCGCGCAATTTTGCACGTCGCACTGTTTTGTGCAGTTTATCACTCGCACTATTTTGCGCGTCGCACTGTTTTCTGCAGTTCACACTCGCGCTATTTTGCGCCTCGCACTGTTTTGTGCAGTTCACACTCGCGCTATTTTGCGCGTCGCACTGTTTTGTGCAGTTCACACTCGCGTTATTTTGCGCGCCGCACTGTAATGTGCAGTTCACACTCGCGCTATTTTGCGCGTCGCACTGTTTTGTGCAGTTCACACTCGCGCTATTTTGCGCGTCGCACTGTTTTGTGCAGTTCACAATCGCGCAATTTTGCGCGTCGCAGTGTTTTGTGCAGTTTATCACTCGCTATATTTTGCGCGTCGCACAGTTTTGTGCAGTTCACAATCGCGCAATTTTGCACGTCGCACTGTTTTGTGCAGTTTATCACTCGCCCTATTTTGCGCGTCGCACTGTTTTCTGCAGTTCACACTCGCGCTAGTTTGCGCCTCGCACTGTTTTGTGCAGTTCACACTCGCGCTATTTTGCGCGTCGCACTGTTTTGTGCAGTTCACACTCGCGTTATTTTGCGCGTCGCACTGTAATGTGCAGTTCACACTCGCGCTATTTTGCGCGTCGCACTGTTTTGTGCAGTTCACACTCGCGCTATTTTGCACGTCGCACTGTTTTGTGCAGTTCACAATCGCGCAATTTTGCGCGTCGCAGTGTTTTGTGCAGTTTATCACTCGCTATATTTTGCGCGTCGCACTGTTTTGTGCAGTTCACACTCGCGCTATTTTGCGCGTCGCACTGTTTTGTACAGGTCACAATCGCGCAATTTTGCGCGTCGCATTGTTTTGTGCAGTTTATCACTCGCTATATTTTGCGCGTCGCACTGTTTTGTGCAGTTCACAATCGCGCAATTTTGCACGTCGCACTGTTTTGTGCAGTTTATCACTCGCACTATTTTGCGCGTCGTACTGTTTTCTGCAGTTCACACTCGCTCTATTTTGCGCGTCGCACTGTTTTGTGTAGTTTATCGCTCGCCCTATTTTGCGCGTCGCACTGTTTTCTGCCGTTCACACTCGCGCTATTTTGCGCCTCGCACTGTTTTGTGCAGTTCACACTCGCGCTATTTTGCGCGTCGCACTGTTTTGTGCAGTTCACACTCGCGTTATTTTGCGCGTCGCACAGTAATGTGCAGTTCACACTCGCGCTATTTTGCGCGTCGCACTGTTTTGTGCAGTTCACACTCGCGCTATTTTGCGCGTCGCACTGTTTTGTGCAGTTCACACTGGCGTTATTTTGCGCGTCGCACTGTAATGTGCAGTTCACACTCGCTCTATTTTGCGCGTCGCACTGTTTTGTGCAGTTCACACTCACGCTATTTTGCGCGTCGCACTGTTTTGTGCAGTTCACAATCGCGCAATTTTGGACGTCGCATTGTTTTGTGCAGTTTATCACTCGCACTATTTTGCGCGTCGCACTGTTTTCTGGAGTTCACACTCGCGCTATTTTGCGCGTCGCACTGTTTTGTGCAGTTCACACTCGCGCTATTTTGCGCGTCGCACTTTTTTGTGCAGTTCACACTCGCGCTATTTTGCGCGTCGCACTGTAATGTGCTGTTCACACTCGTGCTATTTTGCGCGTCGCACTGTTTTGTGCAGTTCACAATCGCGCAATTTTGCACGTCGCACTGTTTTGTGCAGTTTATCACTCGCACTATTTTGCGCGTCGCACTGTTTTCTGCAGTTCACACTCGCGCTATTTTGCGCCTCGCACTGTTTTGTGCAGTTCACACTCGCGCTATTTTGCGCGTCGCACTGTTTTGTGCAGTTCACACTCGCGTTATTTTGCGCGCCGCACTGTAATGTGCAGTTCACACTCGCGCTATTTTGCGCGTCGCACTGTTTTGTGCAGTTCACACTCGCGCTATTTTGCGCGTCGCACTGTTTTGTGCAGTTCACAATCGCGCAATTTTGCGCGTCGTAGTCTTTTGTGCAGTTTATCACTCGCTATATTTTGCGCGTCGCACAGTTTTGTGCAGTTCACAATCGCGCAATTTTGCACGTCGCACTGTTTTCTGCAGTTTATCACTCGCCCTATTTTGCGCGTCACACTGTTTTCTGCAGTTCACACTCGCGCTAGTTTGCGCCTCGCACTGTTTTGTGCAGTTCACACTCGCGCTATTTTGCGCGTCGCACTGTTTTGTGCAGTTCACACTCGCGTTATTTTGCGCGTCGCACTGTAATGTGCAGTTCACACTCGCGCTATTTTGCGCGTCGCACTGTTTTGTGCAGTTTACACTCGCGCTATTTTGCGCGTCGCACTGTTTTTTACAGTTCACAATCGCGCAACTTTGCGCGTCGCAGTGTTTTGTGCAGTTTATCACTCGCTATATTTTGCGCGTCGCACTGTTTTGTGCGGTTCACACTCGCGCTATTTTGCGCGACGCACTGTTTTGTGCAGGTCACAATCGCGCAATTTTGCGCGTCGCATTGTTTTGTGCAGTTTATCACTCGCTATATTTTGCGCGTCGCACTGTTTTGTGCAGTTCACAATCGCGCAATTTTGCACGTCGCACTGTTTCGTGCAGTTTATCACTCGCACTATTTTGCGCGTCGCACTGTTTTCTGCAGTTCACACTCGCTCTATTTTGCGCGTCGCACTGTTTTTTGCAGTTCACAATCGCGCAACTTTGCGCGTCGCAGTGTTTTGTGCAGTTTATCACTCGCTATATTTTGCGCGTCGCACTGTTTTGTGCAGTTCACACTCGCGCTATTTTGCGCGTCGCACTATTTTGTGCAGGTCACAATCGCGCAATTTTGCGCGTCGCATTGTTTTGTGCAGTTTATCACTCGCTATATTTTGCGCGTCGCACTGTTTTGTGCAGTTCACAATCGCGCAATTTTGCACGTCGCACTGTTTTGTGCAGTTTATCACTCGCACTATTTTGCGCGTCGCACTGTTTTCTGCAGTTCACACTCGCTCTATTTTGCGCGTCGCACTGTTTTGTGGAGTTTATCGCTCGCCCTATTTTGCGCGTCGCGCTGTTTTCTGCCGTTCACACTCGCGCTATTTTGCGCCTCGCACTGTTTTGTGCAGTTCACACTCGCGCTATTTTGCGCGTCGCACTGTTTTGTGCAGTTCACAATCGCGTTATTTTGCGCGTCGGACAGTAATGTGCAGTTCACACTCGCGCTATTTTGCGCGTCGCACTGTTTTGTGCAGTTCACACTCGCGCTATTTTGTGCGTCGCACTGTTTTGTGCAGTTCACAATCGCGCAATTTTGCGCGTCGCAGTGTTTTGTGCAGTTTATCACTCGCTATATTTTGCGCGTCGCACTGTTTTGTGCAGTTCACAATCGCGCAATTTTGCACGTCGCACTGTTTTGTGCAGTTTATCACTCGCCCTATTTTGCGCTTCGCACAGTTTTGTGCAGTTCACACTCGCGCTATTTTGCGCGTCGCACTGTTTTGTGCAGTTCACACTCGCGTTATTTTGCGCGTCGCACTGTAATGTGCAGTTCACACTCGCGCTATTTTGCGCGTCGCACTGTTTTGTGCAGTTCACACTCGCGCTATTTTGCGCGTCGCACTGTTTTGTGCAGTTCACACTCGCGCTATTTTGCGCGTCGCATTGTTTTGTGCAGTTTATCACTCGCTATATTTTGCGCGTCGCACTGTTTTGTGCAGTTCACAATCGCGCAATTTTGCTCGTCGCACTGTTTTGTGCAGTTTATCACTCGCACTATTTTGCGCGTCGCACTGTTTTCTGCAGTTCACACTCGCTCTATTTTGCGCGTCGCACTGTTTTGTGTAGTTTATCGCTCGCCCTATTTTGCGCGTCGCACTGTTTTCTGCCGTTCACACTCGCGCTATTTTGCGCCTCGCACTGTTTTGTGCAGTTCACACTCGCGCTATTTTGCGCGTCGCACTGTTTTGTGCAGTTCACACTCGCGTTATTTTCCGCGTCGCACAGTAATGTGCAGTTCACACTCGCGCTATTTTGCGCGTCGCACTGTTTTGTGCAGTTCACACTCGCGTTATTTTGCGCGTCGCACAGTAATGTGCAGTTCACACTCGCGCTATTTTGCGCGTCGCACTGTTTTGTGCAGTTCACACTCGCGCTATTTTGCGCGTCGCACTGTTTTGTGCAGTTCACACTCGCGTTATTTTGCGCGTCGCACTGTAATGTGCAGTTCACACTCGCTCTATTTTGCGCGTCGCACTATTTTGTGCAGTTCACACTCGCGCTATTTTGCGCGTCGCACTGTTTTGTGCAGTTCACAATCGCGCAATTTTGGACGTCGCATTGTTTTGTGCAGTTTATCACTCGCACTATTTTGCGCGTCGCACTGTTTTCTGGAGTTCACACTCGCGCTATTTTGCGCGTCGCACTGTTTTGTGCAGTTCACACTCGCGCTATTTTGCGCGTCGCACTTTTTTGTGCAGTTCACACTCGCGCTATTTTGCGCGTCGCACTGTAATGTGCTGTTCACACTCGTGCTATTTTGCGCGTCGCACTGTTTTGTGCAGTTCACAATCGCGCAATTTTGCACGTCGCACTGTTTTGTGCAGTTTACCACTCGCACTATTTTGCGCGTCGCACTGTTTTCTGCAGTTCACACTCGCGCTATTTTGCGCCTCGCACTGTTTTGTGCAGTTCACACTCGCGCTATTTTGCGCGTCGCACTGTTTTGTGCAGTTCACACTCGCGTTATTTTGCGCGCCGCACTGTAATGTGCAGTTCACACTCGCGCTATTTTGCGCGTCGCACTGTTTTGTGCAGTTCACACTCGCGCTATTTTGCGCGTCGCACTGTTTTGTGCAGTTCACAATCGCGCAATTTTGCGCGTCGTAGTCTTTTGTGCAGTTTATCACTCGCTATATTTTGCGCGTCGCACAGTTTTGTGCAGTTCACAATCGCGCAATTTTGCACGTCGCACTGTTTTGTGCAGTTTATCACTCGCCCTATTTTGCGCGTCGCACTGTTTTCTGCAGTTCACACTCGCGCTAGTTTGCGCCTCGCACTGTTTTGTGCAGTTCACACTCGCGCTATTTTGCGCGTCGCACTGTTTTGTGCAGTTCACACTCGCGTTATTTTGCGCGTCGCACTGTAATGTGCAGTTCACACTCGCGCTATTTTGCGCGTCGCACTGTTTTGTGCAGTTTACACTCGCGCTATTTTGCGCGTCGCACTGTTTTTTACAGTTCACAATCGCGCAACTTTGCGCGTCGCAGTGTTTTGTGCAGTTTATCACTCGCTATATTTTGCGCGTCGCACTGTTTTGTGCGGTTCACACTCGCGCTATTTTGCGCGACGCACTGTTTTGTGCAGGTCACAATCGCGCAATTTTGCGCGTCGCATTGTTTTGTGCAGTTTATCACTCGCTATATTTTGCGCGTCGCACTGTTTTGTGCAGTTCACAATCGCGCAATTTTGCACGTCGCACTGTTTCGTGCAGTTTATCACTCGCACTATTTTGCGCGTCGCACTGTTTTCTGCAGTTCACACTCGCTCTATTTTGCGCGTCGCACTGTTTTGTGGAGTTTATCGCTCGCCCTATTTTGCACGTCGCGCTGTTTTCTGCCGTTCACACTCGCGCTATTTTGCGCCTCGCACTGTTTTGTGCAGTTCACACTCGCGCTATTTTGCGCGTCGCACTGTTTTGTGCAGTTCACAATCGCGTTATTTTGCGCGTCGCACAGTAATGTGCAGTTCACACTCGCGCTATTTTGCGCGTCGCACTGTTTTGTGCAGTTCACACTCGCGCAATTTTGCGCGTCGCACTGTTTTGTGCAGTTCACACTCGCGTTATTTTGCGCGTCGCACTGTAATGTGCAGTTCACACTCGCGCTATTTTGTGCGTCGCACTGTTTTGTGCAGTTCACAATCGCGCAATTTTGCGCGTCGCAGTGTTTTGTGCAGTTTATCACTCGCTATATTTTGCGCGTCGCACAGTTTTGTGCAGTTCACAATCGCGCAATTTTGCACGTCGCACTGTTTTGTGCAATTTATCACTCGCCCTATTTTGCGCGTCGCACTGTTTTCTGCAGTTCACACTCGCGCTAGTTTGCGCTTCGCACTGTTTTGTGCAGTTCACACTCGCGCTATTTTGCGCGTCGCACTGTTTTGTGCAGTTCACACTCGCGCTATTTTGCGCGTCGCACTGTAATGTGCAGTTCACACTCGCGCTATTTTGCGCGTCGCACTGTTTTGTGCAGTTCACACTCGCGCTATTTTGCGCGTCGCACTGTTTTGTGCAGTTCACAATCGCGCAATTTTGCGCGTCGCAGTGTTTTGTGCAGTTTATCACTCGCTATATTTTGCGCGTCGCACTGTTTTGGGCAGTTCACACTCGCGCTATTTTGCGCGTCGCACTGTTTTGTGCAGGTCACAATCGCGCAATTTTGCGCGTCGCATTGTTTTGTGCAGTTTATCACTCGCTATATTTTGCGCGTCGCACTGTTTTGTGCAGTTCACAATCGCGCAATTTTGCACGTCGCACTGTTTTGTGCAGTTTATCACTCGCACTATTTTGCGCGTCGCACTGTTTTCTGCAGTTCACACTCGCTCTATTTTGCGCGTCGCACTGTTTTGTGTAGTTTATCGCTCGCCCTATTTTGCGCGTCGCACTGTTTTCTGCCGTTCACACTCGCGCTATTTTGCGCCTCGCACTGTTTTGTGCAGTTCACACTCGCGCTATTTTGCGCGTCGCACTGTTTTGTGCAGTTCACACTCGCGTTATTTTGCGCGTCGCACAGTAATGTGCAGTTCACACTCGCGCTATTTTGCGCGTCGCACTGTTTTGTGCAGTTCACACTCGCGCTATTTTGCGCGTCGCACTGTTTTGTGCAGTTCACACTCGCGTTATTTTGCGCGTCGCACTGTAATGTGCAGTTCACACTCGCTCTATTTTGCGCGTCGCACTATTTTGTGCAGTTCACACTCGCGCTATTTTGCGCGTCGCACTGTTTTGTGCAGTTCACAATCGCGCAATTTTGGACGTCGCATTGTTTTGTGCAGTTTATCACTCGCACTATTTTGCGCGTCGCACTGTTTTCTGGAGTTCACACTCGCGCTATTTTGCGCGTCGCACTGTTTTGTGCAGTTCACACTCGCGCTATTTTGCGCGTCGCACTTTTTTGTGCAGTTCACACTCGCGCTATTTTGCGCGTCGCACTGTAATGTGCTGTTCACACTCGTGCTATTTTGCGCGTCGCACTGTTTTGTGCAGTTCACAATCGCGCAATTTTGCACGTCGCAGTGTTTTGTGCAGTTTATCACTCGCTATATTTTGCGCGTCGCACAGTTTTGTGCAGTTCACAATCGCGCAATTTTGCACGTCGCACTGTTTTGTGCAGTTTATCACTCGCCCTATTTTGCGCGTCGCACTGTTTTCTGCAGTTCACACTCGCGCTAGTTTGCGCCTCGCACTGTTTTGTGCAGTTCACACTCGCGCTATTTTGCGCGTCGCACTGTTTTGTGCAGTTCACACTCGCGTTATTTTGCGCGTCGCACTGTAATGTGCAGTTCACACTCGCGCTATTTTGCGCGTCGCACTGTTTTGTGCAGTTCACACTCGCGCTATTTTGCGCGTCGCACTGTTTTTTGCAGTTCACAATCGCGCAACTTTGCGCGTCGCAGTGTTTTGTGCAGTTTATCACTCGCTATATTTTGCGCGTCGCACTGTTTTGTGCAGTTCACACTCGCGCTATTTTGCGCGTCGCACTATTTTGTGCAGGTCACAATCGCGCAATTTTGCGCGTCGCATTGTTTTGTGCAGTTTATCACTCGCTATATTTTGCGCGTCGCACTGTTTTGTGCAGTTCACAATCGCGCAATTTTGCACGTCGCACTGTTTTGTGCAGTTTATCACTCGCACTATTTTGCGCGTCGCACTGTTTTCTGCAGTTCACACTCGCTCTATTTTGCGCGTCGCACTGTTTTGTGGAGTTTATCGCTCGCCCTATTTTGCGCGTCGCGCTGTTTTCTGCCGTTCACACTCGCGCTATTTTGCGCCTCGCACTGTTTTGTGCAGTTCACACTCGCGCTATTTTGCGCGTCGCACTGTTTTGTGCAGTTCACAATCGCGTTATTTTGCGCGTCGGACAGTAATGTGCAGTTCACACTCGCGCTATTTTGCGCGTCGCACTGTTTTGTGCAGTTCACACTCGCGCAATTTTGCGCGTCGCACTGTTTTGTGCAGTTCACACTCGCGTTATTTTGCGCGTCGCACTGTAATGTGCAGTTCACACTCGCGCTATTTTGTGCGTCGCACTGTTTTGTGCAGTTCACAATCGCGCAATTTTGCGCGTCGCAGTGTTTTGTGCAGTTTATCACTCGCTATATTTTGCGCGTCGCACAGTTTTGTGCAGTTCACAATCGCGCAATTTTGCACGTCGCACTGTTTTGTGCAGTTTATCACTCGCCCTATTTTGCGCTTCGCACTGTTTTGTGCAGTTCACACTCGCGCTATTTTGCGCGTCGCACTGTTTTGTGCAGTTCACACTCGCGTTATTTTGCGCGTCGCACTGTAATGTGCAGTTCACACTCGCGCTATTTTGCGCGTCGCACTGTTTTGTGCAGTTCACACTCGCGCTATTTTGCGCGTCGCACTGTTTTGTGCAGTTCACACTCGCGCTATTTTGCGCGTCGCATTGTTTTGTGCAGTTTATCACTCGCTATATTTTGCGCGTCGCACTGTTTTGTGCAGTTCACAATCGCGCAATTTTGCTCGTCGCACTGTTTTGTGCAGTTTATCACTCGCACTATTTTGCGCGTCGCACTGTTTTCTGCAGTTCACACTCGCTCTATTTTGCGCGTCGCACTGTTTTGTGTAGTTTATCGCTCGCCCTATTTTGCGCGTCGCACTGTTTTCTGCCGTTCACACTCGCGCTATTTTGCGCCTCGCACTGTTTTGTGCAGTTCACACTCGCGCTATTTTGCGCGTCGCACTGTTTTGTGCAGTTCACACTCGCGTTATTTTCCGCGTCGCACAGTAATGTGCAGTTCACACTCGCGCTATTTTGCGCGTCGCACTGTTTTGTGCAGTTCACACTCGCGTTATTTTGCGCGTCGCACAGTAATGTGCAGTTCACACTCGCGCTATTTTGCGCGTCGCACTGTTTTGTGCAGTTCACACTCGCGCTATTTTGCGCGTCGCACTGTTTTGTGCAGTTCACACTCGCGTTATTTTGCGCGTCGCACTGTAATGTGCAGTTCACACTCGCTCTATTTTGCGCGTCGCACTATTTTGTGCAGTTCACACTCGCGCTATTTTGCGCGTCGCACTGTTTTGTGCAGTTCACAATCGCGCAATTTTGGACGTCGCATTGTTTTGTGCAGTTTATCACTCGCACTATTTTGCGCGTCGCACTGTTTTCTGGAGTTCACACTCGCGCTATTTTGCGCGTCGCACTGTTTTGTGCAGTTCACACTCGCGCTATTTTGCGCGTCGCACTTTTTTGTGCAGTTCACACTCGCGCTATTTTGCGCGTCGCACTGTAATGTGCTGTTCACACTCGTGCTATTTTGCGCGTCGCACTGTTTTGTGCAGTTCACAATCGCGCAATTTTGCACGTCGCAGTGTTTTGTGCAGTTTATCACTCGCTATATTTTGCGCGTCGCACAGTTTTGTGCAGTTCACAATCGCGCAATTTTGCACGTCGCACTGTTTTGTGCAGTTTATCACTCGCCCTATTTTGCGCGTCGCACTGTTTTCTGCAGTTCACACTCGCGCTAGTTTGCGCCTCGCACTGTTTTGTGCAGTTCACACTCGCGCTATTTTGCGCGTCGCACTGTTTTGTGCAGTTCACACTCGCGCTATTTTGCGCGTCGCACTGTTTTTTGCAGTTCACAATCGCGCAACTTTGCGCGTCGCAGTGTTTTGTGCAGTTTATCACTCGCTATATTTTGCGCGTCGCACTGTTTTGTGCAGTTCACACTCGCGCTATTTTGCGCGTCGCACTATTTTGTGCAGGTCACAATCGCGCAATTTTGCGCGTCGCATTGTTTTGTGCAGTTTATCACTCGCTATATTTTGCGCGTCGCACTGTTTTGTGCAGTTCACAATCGCGCAATTTTGCACGTCGCACTGTTTTGTGCAGTTTATCACTCGCACTATTTTGCGCGTCGCACTGTTTTCTGCAGTTCACACTCGCTCTATTTTGCGCGTCGCACTGTTTTGTGGAGTTTATCGCTCGCCCTATTTTGCGCGTCGCGCTGTTTTCTGCCGTTCACACTCGCGCTATTTTGCGCCTCGCACTGTTTTGTGCAGTTCACACTCGCGCTATTTTGCGCGTCGCACTGTTTTGTGCAGTTCACAATCGCGCAATTTTGCACGTCGCACTGTTTTGTGCAGTTTATCACTCGCACTATTTTGCGCGTCGCACTGTTTTCTGCAGTTCACACTCGCTCTATTTTGCGCGTCGCACTGTTTTGTGGAGTTTATCGCTCGCCCTATTTTGCGCGTCGCGCTGTTTTCTGCCGTTCACACTCGCGCTATTTTGCGCCTCGCACTGTTTTGTGCAGTTCACACTCGCGCTATTTTGCGCGTCGCACTGTTTTGTGCAGTTCACAATCGCGTTATTTTGCGCGTCGGACAGTAATGTGCAGTTCACACTCGCGCTATTTTGCGCGTCGCACTGTTTTGTGCAGTTCACACTCGCGCAATTTTGCGCGTCGCACTGTTTTGTGCAGTTCACACTCGCGTTATTTTGCGCGTCGCACTGTAATGTGCAGTTCACACTCGCGCTATTTTGTGCGTCGCACTGTTTTGTGCAGTTCACAATCGCGCAATTTTGCGCGTCGCAGTGTTTTGTGCAGTTTATCACTCGCTATATTTTGCGCGTCGCACAGTTTTGTGCAGTTCACAATCGCGCAATTTTGCACGTCGCACTGTTTTGTGCAGTTTATCACTCGCCCTATTTTGCGCGTCGCACTGTTTTCTGCAGTTCACACTCGCGCTAGTTTGCGCTTCGCACTGTTTTGTGCAGTTCACACTCGCGCTATTTTGCGCGTCGCACTGTTTTGTGCAGTTCACACTCGCGTTATTTTGCGCGTCGCACTGTAATGTGCAGTTCACACTCGCGCTATTTTGCGCGTCGCACTGTTTTGTGCAGTTCACACTCGCGCTATTTTGCGCGTCGCACTGTTTTGTGCAGTTCACACTCGCGCTATTTTGCGCGTCGCATTGTTTTGTGCAGTTTATCACTCGCTATATTTTGCGCGTCGCACTGTTTTGTGCAGTTCACAATCGCGCAATTTTGCTCGTCGCACTGTTTTGTGCAGTTTATCACTCGCACTATTTTGCGCGTCGCACTGTTTTCTGCAGTTCACACTCGCTCTATTTTGCGCGTCGCACTGTTTTGTGTAGTTTATCGCTCGCCCTATTTTGCGCGTCGCACTGTTTTCTGCCGTTCACACTCGCGCTATTTTGCGCCTCGCACTGTTTTGTGCAGTTCACACTCGCGCTATTTTGCGCGTCGCACTGTTTTGTGCAGTTCACACTCGCGTTATTTTGCGCGTCGCACAGTAATGTGCAGTTCACACTCGCGCTATTTTGCGCGTCGCACTGTTTTGTGCAGTTCACACTCGCGCTATTTTGCGCGTCGCACTGTTTTGTGCAGTTCACACTCGCGTTATTTTGCGCGTCGCACTGTAATGTGCAGTTCACACTCGCTCTATTTTGCGCGTCGCACTGTTTTGTGCAGTTCACACTCGCGCTATTTTGCGCGTCGCACTGTTTTGTGCAGTTCACAATCGCACAATTTTGGACGTCGCATTGTTTTGTGCAGTTTATCACTCGCACTATTTTGCGCGTCGCACTGTTTTCTGGAGTTCACACTCGCGCTATTTTGCGCGTCGCACTGTTTTGTGCAGTTCACACTCGCGCTATTTTGCGCGTCGCACTTTTTTGTGCAGTTCACACTCGCGCTATTTTGCGCGTCGCACTGTAATGTGCTGTTCACACTCGTGCTATTTTGCGCGTCGCACTGTTTTGTGCAGTTCACAATCGCGCAATTTTGAACGTCGCACTGTTTTGTGCAGTTTATCACTCGCTCTATTTTGCGCGTCGCACTGTTTTCTGCAGTTCACACTCGCGCTATTTTGCGCCTCGCACTGTTTTGTGCAGTTCACACTCGCGCTATTTTGCGCGTCGCACTGTTTTGTGCAGTTCACACTCGCGTTATTTTGCGCGTCGCACTGTAATGTGCAGTTCACACTCGCGCTATTTTGCGCGTCGCACTGTTTTGTGCAGTTCACACTCGCGCTATTTTGCGCGTCGCACTGTTTTGTGCAGTTCACAATCGCGCAATTTTGCGCGTCGCAGTGTTTTGTGCAGTTTATCAATCGCTATATTTTGCGCGTCGCACAGTTTTGTGCAGTTCACAATCGCGCAATTTTGCACGTCGCACTGTTTTGTGCAGTTTATCACTCGCCCTATTTTGCGCGTCGCACTGTTTTCTGCAGTTCACACTCGCGCTAGTTTGCGCCTCGCACTGTTTTGTGCAGTTCACACTCGCGCTATTTTGCGCGTCGCACTGTTTTGTGCAGTTCACACTCGCGTTATTTTGCGCATCGCACTGTAATGTGCAGTTCACACTCGCGCTATTTTGCGCGTCGCACTGTTTTGTGCAGTTCACACTCGCGCTATTTTGCGCGTCGCACTGTTTTGTGCAGTTCACAATCGCGCAACTTTGCGCGTCGCAGTGTTTTGTGCAGTTTATCACTCGCTATATTTTGCGCGTCGCACTGTTTTGTGCAGTTCACACTCGCGCTATTTTGCGCGTCGCACTGTTTTGTGCAGGTCACAATCGCGAAATTTTGCGCGTCGCATTGTTTTGTGCAGTTTATCACTCGCTATATTTTGCGCGTCGCACTGTTTTGTGCAGTTCACAATCGCGCAATTTTGCACGTCGCACTGTTTTGTGCAGTTTATCACTCGCACTATTTTGCGCGTCGCACTGTTTTCTGCAGTTCACACTCGCTCTATTTTGCGCGTCGCACTGTTTTGTGTAGTTTATCGCTCGCCCTATTTTGCGCGTCGCACTGTTTTCTGCCGTTCACACTCGCGCTATTTTGCGCCTCGCACTGTTTTGTGCAGTTCACACTCGCGCTATTTTGCGCGTCGCACTGTTTTGTGCAGTTCACACTCGCGTTATTTTGCGCGTCGCACAGTAATGTGCAGTTCACACTCGCGCTATTTTGCGCGTCGCACTGTTTTGTGCAGTTCACACTCGCGCTATTTTGCGCGTCGCACTGTTTTGTGCAGTTCACACTCGCGTTATTTTGCACGTCGCACTGTAATGTGCAGTTCACACTCGCTCTATTTTGCGCGTCGCACTGTTTTGTGCAGTTCACAATCGCGCAATTTTGGACGTCGCATTGTTTTGTGCAGTTTATCACTCGCACTATTTTGCGCGTCGCACTGTTTTCTGGAGTTCACACTCGCGCTATTTTGCGCGTCGCACTGTTTTGTGCAGTTCACACTCGCGCTATTTTGCGCGTCGCACTGTAATGTGCTGTTCACACTCGTGCTATTTTGCGCGTCGCACTGTTTTGTGCAGTTCACAATCGCGCAATTTTGCACGTCGCAGTGTTTTGTGCAGTTTATCACTCGCTATATTTTGCGCGTCGCACAGTTTTGTGCAGTTCACAATCGCGCAATTTTGCACGTCGCACTGTTTTGTGCAGTTTATCACTCGCCCTATTTTGCGCGTCGCACTGTTTTCTGCAGTTCACACTCGCGCTAGTTTGCGCCTCGCACTGTTTTGTGCAGTTCACACTCGCGCTATTTTGCGCGTCGCACTGTTTTGTGCAGTTCACACTCGCGTTATTTTGCGCGTCGCACTGTAATGTGCAGTTCACAATCGCGCTATTTTGCGCGTCGCACTGTTTTGTGCAGGTCACACTCGCGCTATTTTGCCCGTCGCACTGTTTTGTGCAGTTCACAATCGCGCAATTTTGCGCGTCGCAGTGTTTTGTGCAGTTTATCACTCGCTATATTTCGCGCGTCGCACTGTTTTGTGCAGTTCACACTCACGCTATTTTGCGCGTCGCACTGTTTTGTGCAGGTCACAATCGCGCAATTTTGCGCGTCGCATTGTTTTGTGCAGTTTATCACTCGCTATATTTTGCGCGTCGCACTGTTTTGTGCAGTTCACAATCGCGCAATTTTGCACGTCGCACTGTTTTGTGCAGTTTATCACTCGCACTATTTTGCGCGTCGCACTGTTTTCTGCAGTTCACACTCGCGCTATTTTGCGCCTCGCACTGTTTTGTGCAGTTCACACTCGCGCTATTTTCGGCGTCGCACTGTTTTGTGCAGTTCACACTCGCGTTATTTTGCGCGACGCACTGTAATGTGCAGTTCACACTCGCGCTATTTTGCGCGTCGCACTGTTTTGTGCAGTTCACACTCGCGCTATTTTGCGCGTCGCACTGTTTTGTGCAGTTCACAATCGCGCAATTTTGCGCGTCGCATTGTTTTGTGCAGTTTATCACTCGCTATATTTTGCGCGTCGCACTGTTTTGTGCAGTTCACAATCGCGCAATTTTGCACGTCGCGCTGTTTTGTGCAGTTTATCACTCGCACTATTTTGCGCGTCGCACTGTTTTCTGCAGTTCACACTCGCTCTATTTTGCGCGTCGCACTGTTTTGTGGAGTTTATCGCTCGCCCTATTTTGCGCGTCGCGCTGTTTTCTGCCGTTCACACTCGCGCTATTTTGCGCCTCGCACTGTTTTGTGCAGTTCACACTCGCGCTATTTTGCGCGTCGCACTGTTTTGTGCAGTTCACAATCGCGTTATTTTGCGCGTCGCACAGTAATGTGCAGTTCACACTCGCGCTATTTTGCGCGTCGCACTGTTTTGTGCAGTTCACACTCGCGCTATTTTGCGCGTCGCACTGTTTTGTGCAGTTCACAATCGCGCAATTTTGCGCGTCGCAGTGTTTTGTGCAGTTTATCACTCGCTATATTTTGCGCGTCGCACTGTTTGGTGCAGTTCACAATCGCGTAATTTTGCGCGTCGCATTGTTTTGTGCAGTTTATCACTCGCTATATTTTGCGCGTCGCACTGTTTTGTGCAGTTCACAATCGCGCAATTTTGCACGTCGCACTGTTTTGTGCAGTTTATCACTCGCACTATTTTGCGCGTCGCACTGTTTTCTGCAGTTCACACTCGCGCTAGTTTGCGCCTCGCACTGTTTTGTGCAGTTCACACTCGCGCTATTTTGCGCGTCGCACTGTTTTGTGGAGTTGACACTCCCGCTATTTTGCGCGTCGCACTGTTTTGTGCAGTTCACACTCGCGTTATTTTGTGCGTCGCACTGTAATGTGCAGTTCACACTCGCGCTATTTTGCGCGTCGCACTGTTTTGTGCAGTTCACACTTGCGCTATTTTGCGCGTCGCACTGTTTTGTGCAGTTCACACTCGCGTTATTTTGCGCGTCGCACTGTAATGTGCAATTCACACTCGCGCTATTTTGCGCGTCGCACTGTTTAGTGCAGTTCACACTCGCGCTATTTTGCGCGTCGCACTGTTTTGTGCTGTTCACAATCGCGCAATTTTGCGCGTCGCAGTGTTTTGTGCAGTTTATCACTCGCTATATTTTGCGCGTCGCACTGTTTTGTGCAGTTCACACTCGCGCTATTTTGCTCGTCGCACTGTTTTGTGCAGGTCACAATCGCGCAATTTTGCGCGTCGCATTGTTTTGTGCAGTTTATCACTCGCTATATTTTGCGCGTCGCACTGTTTTGTGCAGTTCACAATCGCGCAATTTTGCACGTCGCACCGTTTTGTGCAGTTTATCGCTCGCACTATTTTGCGCGTCGCACTGTTTTATGCAGTTCACACTCGCTCTATTTTGCGCGTCGCACTGTTTTGTGTAGTTTATCGCTCGCCCTATTTTGCGCGTCGCGCTGTTTTCTGCCGTTCACCCTCGCGCTATTTTGCGCCTCGCACTGTTTTGTGCAGTTCACACTCGCGCTATTTTGCGCGTCGCACAGTAATGTGCAGTTCACACTCGCGCTATTTTGCGCGTCGCACTGTTTTGTGCAGTTCACACTCGCGCAATTTTGCGCGTCGCACTGTTTTGTGCAGTTCACACTCGCGTTATTTTGCGCGTCGCACTGTAATGTGCAGTTCACACTCGCGCTATTTTGCGCGTCGCACTGTTTTGTGCAGTTCACACTCGCGCTATTTTGCGCGTCACACTGTTTTGTGCAGTTCACAATCGCGCAATTTTGCACGGCGCACTGTTTTGTGCAGTTTATCACTCGCACTATTTTGCGCGTCGCACTGTTTTCTGCAGTTCACACTCGCTCTATTTTGCGCGTCGCACTGTTTTGTGTAGTTTATCGCTCGCCCTATTTTGCGCGTCGCGCTGTTTTCTGCCGTTCACACTCGCGCTATTTTGCGCCTCGCACTGTTTTGTGCAGTTCACACTCGCGCTATTTTGCGCGTCGCACAGTAATGTGCAGTTCACACTCACGCTATTTTGCGCGTCGCACTGTTTTGTGCAGTTCACACTCGCGCAATTTTGCGCGTCGCACTGTTTTGTGCAGTTCACACTCGCGTTATTTTGCGCGTCGCACTGTAATGTGCAGTTCACACTCGCGCTATTTTGCGCGTCGCACTGTTTTGTGCAGTTCACACTCGCGCTATTTTGCGCGTCGCACTGTTTTGTGCAGTTCACAATCGCGCAATTTTGCACGTCGCAGTGTTTTGTGCAGTTTATCACTCGCACTATTTTGCGCGTCGCACTGTTTTCTGGAGTTCACACTCGCGCTATTTTGCGCGTCGCACTGTTTTGTGCAGTTCACACTCGCGTTATTTTGCGCGTCGCACTGTAATGTGCAGTTCACACTCGCGCTATTTTGCGCGTCGCACTGTTTTGTGCAGTTCACACTCGCGCTATTTTGCGCGTCGCACTGTTTTGTGCAGTTCACAATCGCGTAATTTTACGCGTCGCATTGTTTTGTGCAGTTTATCACTCGCTATATTTTGCGCGTCGCACTGTTTTGTGCAGCTCACAATCGCGCAATTTTGCACGTCGCACTATTTTGTGCAGTTTATCACTCGCACTATTTTGCGCGTCGCACTGTTTTCTGCAGTTCACACTCGCTCTATTTTTCGCGTCGCACTGTTTTGTGTAGTTTATCGCTCGCCCTATTTTGCGCGTCGCGCCGTTTTCTGCCGTTCACACTCGCGCTATTTTGCGCCTCGCACTGTTTTGTGCAGTTCACACTCGCGCTATTTTGCGCGTCGCACAGTAATGTGCAGTTCACACTCGCGCTATTTTGCGCGTCGCACTGTTTTGTGCAGTTCACACTCGCGCAATTTTGCGCGTCGCACTGTTTTGTGCAGTTCACACTCGCGTTATTTTGCGCGTCGCACTGTAATGTGCAGTTCACACTCGCGCTATTTTGCGCGTCGCACTGTTTTGTGCAGTTCACACTCGCGCTATTTTGCGCGTCACACTGTTTTGTGCAGTTCACAATCGCGCAATTTTGCACGGCGCACTGTTTTGTGCAGTTTATCACTCGCACTATTTTGCGCGTCGCACTGTTTTCTGCAGTTCACACTCGCTCTATTTTGCGCGTCGCACTGTTTTGTGTAGTTTATCGCTCGCCCTCTTTTGCGCGTCGCGCTGTTTTCTGCCGTTCACACTCGCGCTATTTTGCGCCTCGCACTGTTTATTGCAGTTCACACTCGCGCTATTTTGCGCGTCGCACAGTAATGTGCAGTTCACACTCATGCTATTTTGCGCGTCGCACTGTTTTGTGCAGTTCACACTCGCGCAATTTTGCGCGTCGCACTGTTTTGTGCAGTTCACACTCGCGTTATTTTGCGCGTCGCACTGTAATGTGCAGTTCACACTCGCGCTATTTTGCGCGTCGCACTGTTTTGTGCAGTTCACACTCGCGCTATTTTGCGCGTCGCACTGTTTTGTGCAGTTCACAATCGCGCAATTTTGCACGTCGCATTGTTTTGTGCAGTTTATCACTCGCACTATTTTGCGCGTCGCACTGTTTTCTGGAGTTCACACTCGCGCTATTTTGCGCGTCGCACTGTTTTGTGCAGTTCACACTCGCGTTATTTTGCGCGTCGCACTGTAATGTGCAGTTCACACTCGCGCTATTTTGCGCGTCGCACTGTTTTGTGCAGTTCACACTCGCGCTATTTTGCGCGTCGCACTGTTTTGTGCAGTTCACAATCGCGTAATTTTACGCGTCGCATTGTTTTGTGCAGTTTATCACTCGCTATATTTTGCGCGTCGCACTGTTTTGTGCAGCTCACAATCGCGCAATTTTGCACGTCGCACCGTTTTGTGCAGTTTATCACTCGCACTATTTTGCGCGTCGCACTGTTTTATGCAGTTCACACTCGCTCTATTTTGCGCGTCGCACTGTTTTGTGTAGTTTATCGCTCGCCCTATTTTGCGCGTCGCGCTGTTTTCTGCCGTTCACCCTCGCGCTATTTTGCGCCTCGCACTGTTTTGTGCAGTTCACACTCGCGCTATTTTGCGCGTCGCACAGTAATGTGCAGTTCACACTCGCGCTATTTTGCGCGTCGCACTGTTTTGTGCAGTTCACACTCGCGCAATTTTGCGCGTCGCACTGTTTTGTGCAGTTCACACTCGCGTTATTTTGCGCGTCGCACTGTAATGTGCAGTTCACACTCGCGCTATTTTGCGCGTCGCACTGTTTTGTGCAGTTCACACTCGCGCTATTTTGCGCGTCACACTGTTTTGTGCAGTTCACAATCGCGCAATTTTGCACGGCGCACTGTTTTGTGCAGTTTATCACTCGCACTATTTTGCGCGTCGCACTGTTTTCTGCAGTTCACACTCGCTCTATTTTGCGCGTCGCACTGTTTTGTGTAGTTTATCGCTCGCCCTATTTTGCGCGTCGCGCTGTTTTCTGCCGTTCACACTCGCGCTATTTTGCGCCTCGCACTGTTTTGTGCAGTTCACACTCGCGCTATTTTGCGCGTCGCACAGTAATGTGCAGTTCACACTCACGCTATTTTGCGCGTCGCACTGTTTTGTGCAGTTCACACTCGCGCAATTTTGCGCGTCGCACTGTTTTGTGCAGTTCACACTCGCGTTATTTTGCGCGTCGCACTGTAATGTGCAGTTCACACTCGCGCTATTTTGCGCGTCGCACTGTTTTGTGCAGTTCACACTCGCGCTATTTTGCGCGTCGCACTGTTTTGTGCAGTTCACAATCGCGCAATTTTGCACGTCGCAGTGTTTTGTGCAGTTTATCACTCGCACTATTTTGCGCGTCGCACTGTTTTCTGGAGTTCACACTCGCGCTATTTTGCGCGTCGCACTGTTTTGTGCAGTTCACACTCGCGTTATTTTGCGCGTCGCACTGTAATGTGCAGTTCACACTCGCGCTATTTCGCGCGTCGCACTGTTTTGTGCAGTTCACACTCGCGCTATTTTGCGCGTCGCACTGTTTTGTGCAGTTCACAATCGCGTAATTTTACGCGTCGCATTGTTTTGTGCAGTTTATCACTCGCTATATTTTGCGCGTCGCACTGTTTTGTGCAGCTCACAATCGCGCAATTTTGCACGTCGCACTATTTTGTGCAGTTTATCACTCGCACTATTTTGCGCGTCGCACTGTTTTCTGCAGTTCACACTCGCTCTATTTTTCGCGTCGCACTGTTTTGTGTAGTTTATCGCTCGCCCTATTTTGCGCGTCGCGCCGTTTTCTGCCGTTCACACTCGCGCTATTTTGCGCCTCGCACTGTTTTGTGCAGTTCACACTCGCGCTATTTTGCGCGTCGCACTGTTTTGTGCAGTTCACACTCGCGTTATTTTGCGCGTCGCACTGTAATGTGCAGTTCACACTCGCGCTATTTTGCGCGTCGCACTGTTTTGTGCAGTTCACACTCGCGCTATTTTGCGCGTCACACTGTTTTGTGCAGTTCACAATCGCGCAATTTTGCACGGCGCACTGTTTTGTGCAGTTTATCACTCGCACTATTTTGCGCGTCGCACTGTTTTCTGCAGTTCACACTCGCTCTATTTTGCGCGTCGCACTGTTTTGTGTAGTTTATCGCTCGCCCTCTTTTGCGCGTCGCGCTGTTTTCTGCCGTTCACACTCGCGCTATTTTGCGCCTCGCACTGTTTATTGCAGTTCACACTCGCGCTATTTTGCGCGTCGCACAGTAATGTGCAGTTCACACTCATGCTATTTTGCGCGTCGCACTGTTTTGTGCAGTTCACACTCGCGCAATTTTGCGCGTCGCACTGTTTTGTGCAGTTCACACTCGCGTTATTTTGCGCGTCGCACTGTAATGTGCAGTTCACACTCGCGCTATTTTGCGCGTCGCACTGTTTTGTGCAGTTCACACTCGCGCTATTTTGCGCGTCGCACTGTTTTGTGCAGTTCACAATCGCGCAATTTTGCACGTCGCATTGTTTTGTGCAGTTTATCACTCGCACTATTTTGCGCGTCGCACTGTTTTCTGGAGTTCACACTCGCGCTATTTTGCGCGTCGCACTGTTTTGTGCAGTTCACACTCGCGTTATTTTGCGCGTCGCACTGTAATGTGCAGTTCACACTCGCGCTATTTTGCGCGTCGCACTGTTTTGTGCAGTTCACACTCGCGCTATTTTGCGCGTCGCACTGTTTTGTGCAGTTCACAATCGCGTAATTTTACGCGTCGCATTGTTTTGTGCAGTTTATCACTCGCTATATTTTGCGCGTCGCACTGTTTTGTGCAGCTCACAATCGCGCAATTTTGCACGTCGCACTATTTTGTGCAGTTTATCACTCGCACTATTTTGCGCGTCGCACTGTTTTCTGCAGTTCACACTCGCTCTATTTTTCGCGTCGCACTGTTTTGTGTAGTTTATCGCTCGCCCTATTTTGCGCGTCGCACTGTTTTCTGCCGTTCACACTCGCGCTATTTTGCGCCTCGCACTGTTTTGTGCAGTTCACACTCGCGGTATTTTGCGCGTCGCACTGTTTTGTGCAGTTCACACTCGCGTTATTTTGCGCGTCGCACTGTAATGTGCAGTTCACACTCGCGCTATTTTGCGCGTCGCACTGTTTTGTGCAGTTCACACTCGCGTTATTTTGCGCGTCGCACTGTAATGTGCAGTTCACACTCGCGCTATTTTGCGCGTCGCACTGTTTTGTGCAGTTCACACTCGCGCAATTTTGCGCGTCGCACTGTTTTGTGCAGTTCACAATCGCGCAATTTTGCACGTCGCACTGTTTTGTGCAGTTTATCACTCGCCCTATTTTGCGCGTCGCACTGTTTTCTGCAGTTCACACTCGCGCTATTTTGCGCCTCGCACTGTTTTGTGCAGTTCACACACGCGCTATTTTGCGCGTCGCACTGTTTTGTGCAGTTCACACTCGCGTTATTTTGCGCGTCGCACTGTAATGTGCAGTTCACACTCGCTATTTTGCGCGTCGCGCTGTTTTGTGCAGTTCACACTCGCGCTATTTTGCGCGTCGCACTGTTTTGTGCAGTTCACAATCGCGCAATTTTGCGCGTCGCAGTGTTTTGTGCAGTTTATCACTCGCTATATTTTGCGCGTCGCACTGTTTGGTGCAGTTCACAATCGCGTAATTTTGCGCGTCGCATTGTTTTGTGCAGTTTATCACTCGCTATATTTTGCGCGTCGCACTGTTTTGTGCAGTTCACAATCGCGCAATTTTGCACGTCGCACTGTTTTGTGCAGTTTATCACTCGCACTATTTTGCGCGTCGCACTGTTTTCTGCAGTTCACACTCGCTCTATTTTTCGCGTCGCACTGTTTTGTGGAGTTTATCGCTCGCCCTATTTTGCGCGTCGCACTGTTTTCTGCCGTTCACACTCGCGCTATTTTGCGCCTCGCACTGTTTTGTGCAGTTCACACTCACGCTATTTTGCGCGTCGCACTGTTTTGTGCAGTTCACACTCGCGTTATTTTGCGCGTCGCACTGTAATGTGCAGTTCACACTCGCGCTATTTTGCGCGTCGCACTGTTTTGTGCAGTTCACACTCGCGCTATTTTGCGCGTCGCACTGTTTTGTGCAGTTCACACTCGCGCAATTTTGCGCGTCGCACTGTTTTGTGCAGTTTATCACTCGCACTATTTTGCGCGTCGCACTGTTTTGTGCAGTTCACACTCGCTCTATTTTGCGCGTCGCACTGTTTTGTGCAGTTTATCGCTCGCCCTATTTTGCGCGTCGCACTGTTTTCTGCCATTCACACTCGCGCTATTTTGCGCCTCGCACTGTTTTGTGCAGTTCACACTCGCGCTATTTTGCGCGTCGCACTGTTTTGTGCAGTTCACACTCGCGTTATTTTGCGCGTCGCACTGTAATGTGCAGTTCACACTCGCGCTATTTTGCGCGTCGCACTGTTTTGTGCAGTTCACACTCGCGCAATTTTGCGCGTCGCACTGTTTTGTGCAGTTCACAATCGCGCAATTTTGCACGTCGCACTGTTTTGTGCAGTTTATCACTCGCACTATTTTGCGCGTCGCACTGTTTTCTGCAGTTCACACTCGCGCTATTTTGCGCCTCGCACTGTTTTGTGCAGTTCACACTCGCGCTATTTTGCGCGTCGCACTGTTTTGTGCAGTTCACACTCGCGTTATTTTGCGCGTCGCACTGTAATGTGCAGTTCACAATCGCGCTATTTTGCGCGTCGCACTGTTTTGTGCAGGTCACACTCGCGCTATTTTGCCCGTCGCACTGTTTTGTGCAGTTCACAATCGCGCAATTTTGCGCGTCGCAGTGTTTTGTGCAGTTTATCACTCGCTATATTTTGCGCGTCGCACTGTTTTGTGCAGTTCACACTCACGCTATTTTGCGCGTCGCACTGTTTTGTGCAGGTCACAATCGCGCAATTTTGCGCGTCGCATTGTTTTGTGCAGTTTATCACTCGCTATATTTTGCGCGTCGCACTGTTTTGTGCAGTTCACAATCGCGCAATTTTGCACGTCGCACTGTTTTGTGCAGTTTATCACTCGCACTATTTTGCGCGTCGCACTGTTTTCTGGAGTTCACACTCGCGCTATTTTGCGCCTCGCACTGTTTTGTGCAGTTCACACTCGCGCTATTTTCGGCGTCGCACTGTTTTGTGCAGTTCACACTCGCGTTATTTTGCGCGACGCACTGTAATGTGCAGTTCACACTCGCGCTATTTTGCGCGTCGCACTGTTTTGTGCAGTTCACACTCGCGCTATTTTGCGCGTCGCACTGTTTTGTGCAGTTCACAATCGCGCAATTTTGCGCGTCGCATTGTTTTGTGCAGTTTATCACTCGCTATATTTTGCGCGTCGCACTGTTTTGTGCAGTTCACAATCGCGCAATTTTGCACGTCGCGCTGTTTTGTGCAGTTTATCACTCGCACTATTTTGCGCGTCGCACTGTTTTCTGCAGTTCACACTCGCTCTATTTTGCGCGTCGCACTGTTTTGTGGAGTTTATCGCTCGCCCTATTTTGCGCGTCGCGCTGTTTTCTGCCGTTCACACTCGCGCTATTTTGCGCCTCGCACTGTTTTGTGCAGTTCACACTCGCGCTATTTTGCGCGTCGCACTGTTTTGTGCAGTTCACAATCGCGTTATTTTGCGCGTCGCACAGTAATGTGCAGTTCACACTCGCGCTATTTTGCGCGTCGCACTGTTTTGTGCAGTTCACACTCGCGCTATTTTGCGCGTCGCACTGTTTTGTGCAGTTCACAATCGCGCAATTTTGCGCGTCGCAGTGTTTTGTGCAGTTTATCACTCGCTATATTTTGCGCGTCGCACTGTTTGGTGCAGTTCACAATCGCGTAATTTTGCGCGTCGCATTGTTTTGTGCAGTTTATCACTCGCTATATTTTGCGCGTCGCACTGTTTTGTGCAGTTCACAATCGCGCAATTTTGCACGTCGCACTGTTTTGTGCAGTTTATCACTCGCACTATTTTGCGCGTCGCACTGTTTTCTGCAGTTCACACTCGCGCTAGTTTGCGCCTCGCACTGTTTTGTGCAGTTCACACTCGCGCTATTTTGCGCGTCGCACTGTTTTGTGGAGTTGACACTCCCGCTATTTTGCGCGTCGCACTGTTTTGTGCAGTTCACACTCGCGTTATTTTGTGCGTCGCACTGTAATGTGCAGTTCACACTCGCGCTATTTTGCGCGTCGCACTGTTTTGTGCAGTTCACACTTGCGCTATTTTGCGCGTCGCACTGTTTTGTGCAGTTCACACTCGCGTTATTTTGCGCGTCGCACTGTAATGTGCAATTCACACTCGCGCTATTTTGCGCGTCGCACTGTTTTGTGCAGTTCACACTCGCGCTATTTTGCGCGTCGCACTGTTTTGTGCTGTTCACAATCGCGCAATTTTGCGCGTCGCAGTGTTTTGTGCAGTTTATCACTCGCTATATTTTGCGCGTCGCACTGTTTTGTGCAGTTCACACTCGCGCTATTTTGCTCGTCGCACTGTTTTGTGCAGGTCACAATCGCGCAATTTTGCGCGTCGCATTGTTTTGTGCAGTTTATCACTCGCTATATTTTGCGCGTCGCACTGTTTTGTGCAGTTCACAATCGCGCAATTTTGCACGTCGCACTGTTTTGTGCAGTTTATCACTCGCACTATTTTGCGCGTCGCACTGTTTTATGCAGTTCACACTCGCTCTATTTTGCGCGTCGCACTGTTTTGTGTAGTTTATCGCTCGCCCTATTTTGCGCGTCGCGCTGTTTTCTGCCGTTCACCCTCGCGCTATTTTGCGCCTCGCACTGTTTTGTGTAGTTCACACTCGCGCTATTTTGCGCGTCGCACAGTAATGTGCAGTTCACACTCGCGCTATTTTGCGCGTCGCACTGTTTTGTGCAGTTCACACTCGCGCAATTTTGCGCGTCGCACTGTTTTGTGCAGTTCACACTCGCGTTATTTTGCGCGTCGCACTGTAATGTGCAGTTCACACTCGCGCTATTTTGCGCGTCGCACTGTTTTGTGCAGTTCACACTCGCGCTATTTTGCGCGTCACACTGTTTTGTGCAGTTCACAATCGCGCAATTTTGCACGGCGCACTGTTTTGTGCAGTTTATCACTCGCACTATTTTGCGCGTCGCACTGTTTTCTGCAGTTCACACTCGCTCTATTTTGCGCGTCGCACTGTTTTGTGTAGTTTATCGCTCGCCCTATTTTGCGCGTCGCGCTGTTTTCTGCCGTTCACACTCGCGCTATTTTGCGCCTCGCACTGTTTTGTGCAGTTCACACTCGCGCTATTTTGCGCGTCGCACAGTAATGTGCAGTTCACACTCACGCTATTTTGCGCGTCGCACTGTTTTGTGCAGTTCACACTCGCGCAATTTTGCGCGTCGCACTGTTTTGTGCAGTTCACACTCGCGTTATTTTGCGCGTCGCACTGTAATGTGCAGTTCACACTCGCGCTATTTTGCGCGTCGCACTGTTTTGTGCAGTTCACACTCGCGCTATTTTGCGCGTCGCACTGTTTTGTGCAGTTCACAATCGCGCAATTTTGCACGTCGCAGTGTTTTGTGCAGTTTATCACTCGCACTATTTTGCGCGTCGCACTGTTTTCTGGAGTTCACACTCGCGCTATTTTGCGCGTCGCACTGTTTTGTGCAGTTCACACTCGCGTTATTTTGCGCGTCGCACTGTAATGTGCAGTTCACACTCGCGCTATTTTGCGCGTCGCACTGTTTTGTGCAGTTCACACTCGCGCTATTTTGCGCGTCGCACTGTTTTGTGCAGTTCACAATCGCGTAATTTTACGCGTCGCATTGTTTTGTGCAGTTTATCACTCGCTATATTTTGCACGTCGCACTGTTTTGTGCAGCTCACAATCGCGCAATTTTGCACGTCGCACTATTTTGTGCAGTTTATCACTCGCACTATTTTGCGCGTCGCACTGTTTTCTGCAGTTCACACTCGCTCTATTTTTCGCGTCGCACTGTTTTGTGTAGTTTATCGCTCGCCCTATTTTGCGCGTCGCGCCGTTTTCTGCCGTTCACACTCGCGCTATTTTGCGCCTCGCACTGTTTTGTGCAGTTCACACTCGCGCTATTTTGCGCGTCGCACAGTAATGTGCAGTTCACACTCGCGCTATTTTGCGCGTCGCACTGTTTTGTGCAGTTCACACTCGCGCAATTTTGCGCGTCGCACTGTTTTGTGCAGTTCACACTCGCGTTATTTTGCGCGTCGCACTGTAATGTGCAGTTCACACTCGCGCTATTTTGCGCGTCGCACTGTTTTGTGCAGTTCACACTCGCGCTATT
The DNA here is from genome assembly GCA_036172215.1 of Camellia granthamiana. NCBI lineage: Eukaryota > Viridiplantae > Streptophyta > Magnoliopsida > Ericales > Theaceae > Camellia > Camellia granthamiana. The sequence goes on from JAXFYN010000209.1 coordinate 94,218, forward strand.
TTGCGCGTCACACTGTTTTGTGCAGTTCACAATCGCGCAATTTTGCACGGCGCACTGTTTTGTGCAGTTTATCACTCGCACTATTTTGCGCGTCGCACTGTTTTCTGCAGTTCACACTCGCTCTATTTTGCGCGTCGCACTGTTTTGTGTAGTTTATCGCTCGCCCTCTTTTGCGCGTCGCGCTGTTTTCTGCCGTTCACACTCGCGCTATTTTGCGCCTCGCACTGTTTATTGCAGTTCACACTCGCGCTATTTTGCGCGTCGCACAGTAATGTGCAGTTCACACTCATGCTATTTTGCGCGTCGCACTGTTTTGTGCAGTTCACACTCGCGCAATTTTGCGCGTCGCACTGTTTTGTGCAGTTCACACTCGCGTTATTTTGCGCGTCGCACTGTAATGTGCAGTTCACACTCGCGCTATTTTGCGCGTCGCACTGTTTTGTGCAGTTCACACTCGCGCTATTTTGCGCGTCGCACTGTTTTGTGCAGTTCACAATCGCGCAATTTTGCACGTCGCATTGTTTTGTGCAGTTTATCACTCGCACTATTTTGCGCGTCGCACTGTTTTCTGGAGTTCACACTCGCGCTATTTTGCGCGTCGCACTGTTTTGTGCAGTTCACACTCGCGTTATTTTGCGCGTCGCACTGTAATGTGCAGTTCACACTCGCGCTATTTTGCGCGTCGCACTGTTTTGTGCAGTTCACACTCGCGCTATTTTGCGCGTCGCACTGTTTTGTGCAGTTCACAATCGCGTAATTTTACGCGTCGCATTGTTTTGTGCAGTTTATCACTCGCTATATTTTGCGCGTCGCACTGTTTTGTGCAGCTCACAATCGCGCAATTTTGCACGTCGCACTATTTTGTGCAGTTTATCACTCGCACTATTTTGCGCGTCGCACTGTTTTCTGCAGTTCACACTCGCTCTATTTTTCGCGTCGCACTGTTTTGTGTAGTTTATCGCTCGCCCTATTTTGCGCGTCGCACTGTTTTCTGCCGTTCACACTCGCGCTATTTTGCGCCTCGCACTGTTTTGTGCAGTTCACACTCGCGGTATTTTGCGCGTCGCACTGTTTTGTGCAGTTCACACTCGCGTTATTTTGCGCGTCGCACTGTAATGTGCAGTTCACACTCGCGCTATTTTGCGCGTCGCACTGTTTTGTGCAGTTCACACTCGCGTTATTTTGCGCGTCGCACTGTAATGTGCAGTTCACACTCGCGCTATTTTGCGCGTCGCACTGTTTTGTGCAGTTCACACTCGCGCAATTTTGCGCGTCGCACTGTTTTGTGCAGTTCACAATCGCGCAATTGTGCACGTCGCACTGTTTTGTGCAGTTTATCACTCGCCCTATTTTGCGCGTCGCACTGTTTTCTGCAGTTCACACTCGCGCTATTTTGCGCCTCGCACTGTTTTGTGCAGTTCACACACGCGCTATTTTGCGCGTCGCACTGTTTTGTGCAGTTCACACTCGCGTTATTTTGCGCGTCGCACTGTAATGTGCAGTTCACACTCGCTATTTTGCGCGTCGCACTGTTTTGTGCAGTTCACACTCGCGCTATTTTGCGCGTCGCACTGTTTTGTGCAGTTCACAATCGCGCAATTTTGCGCGTCGCAGTGTTTTGTGCAGTTTATCACTCGCTATATTTTGCGCGTCGCACTGTTTGGTGCAGTTCACAATCGCGTAATTTTGCGCGTCGCATTGTTTTGTGCAGTTTATCACTCGCTATATTTTGCGCGTCGCACTGTTTTGTGCAGTTCACAATCGCGCAATTTTGCACGTCGCACTGTTTTGTGCAGTTTATCACTCGCACTATTTTGCGCGTCGCACTGTTTTCTGCAGTTCACACTCGCTCTATTTTTCGCGTCGCACTGTTTTGTGGAGTTTATCGCTCGCCCTATTTTGCGCGTCGCACTGTTTTCTGCCGTTCACACTCGCGCTATTTTGCGCCTCGCACTGTTTTGTGCAGTTCACACTCACGCTATTTTCCGCGTCGCACTGTTTTGTGCAGTTCACACTCGCGTTATTTTGCGCGTCGCACTGTAATGTGCAGTTCACACTCGCGCTATTTTGCGCGTCGCACTGTTTTGTGCAGTTCACACTCGCGCTATTTTGCGCGTCGCACTGTTTTGTGCAGTTCACACTCGCGCAATTTTGCGCGTCGCACTGTTTTGTGCAGTTTATCACTCGCACTATTTTGCGCGTCGCACTGTTTTGTGCAGTTCACACTCGCTCTATTTTGCGCGTCGCACTGTTTTGTGCAGTTTATCGCTCGCCCTATTTTGCGCGTCGCACTGTTTTCTGCCATTCACACTCGCGCTATTTTGCGCCTCGCACTGTTTTGTGCAGTTCACACTCGCGCTATTTTGCGCGTCGCACTGTTTTGTGCAGTTCACACTCGCGTTATTTTGCGCGTCGCACTGTAATGTGCAGTTCACACTCGCGCTATTTTGCGCGTCGCACTGTTTTGTGCAGTTCACACTCGCGCAATTTTGCGCGTCGCACTGTTTTGTGCAGTTCACAATCGCGCAATTTTGCACGTCGCACTGTTTTGTGCAGTTTATCACTCGCACTATTTTGCGCGTCGCACTGTTTTCTGCAGTTCACACTCGCGCTATTTTGCGCCCTGCACTGTTTTGTGCAGTTCACACACGCGCTATTTTGCGCGTCGCACTGTTTTGTGCAGTTCACACTCGCGTTATTTTGCGCGTCGCACTGTAATGTGCAGTTCACACTCGCTATTTTGCGCGTCGCACTGTTTTGTGCAGTTCACACTCGCGCTATTTTGCGCGTCGCACTGTTTTGTGCAGTTCACAATCGCGCAATTTTGCGCGTCGCAGTGTTTTGTGCAGTTTATCACTCGCTATATTTTGCGCGTCGCACTGTTTGGTGCAGTTCACAATCGCGCAATTTTACACGTCGCACTGTTTTGTGCAGTTTATCACTCGCCCTATTTTGCGCGTCGCACTGTTTTCTGCAGTTCACACTCGCGCTATTTTGCGCCTCGCACTGTTTTGTGCAGTTCACACTCGCGCTATTTTCCGCGTCGCACTGTTTTGTGCAGTTCACACTCGCGTTATTTTGCGCGACGCACTGTAATGTGCAGTTCACACTCGCGCTATTTTGCGCGTCGCACTGTTTTGTGCAGTTCACACTCGCGCTATTTTGCGCGTCGCACTGTTTTGTGCAGTTCACAATCGCGCAATTTTGCGCGTCGAAGTGTTTTGTGCAGTTTATCACTCGCTATATTTTGCGCGTCGCACTGTTTGGTGCAGTTCACAATCGCGTAATTTTGCGCGTCGCATTGTTTTGTGCAGTTTATCACTCGCTATATTTTGCGCGTCGCACTGTTTTGTGCAGTTCACAATCGCGCAATTTTGCACGTCGCACTGTTTTGTGCAGTTTATCACTCGCACTATTTTGCGCGTCGCACTGTTTTCTGCAGTTCACACTCGCTCTATTTTTCGCGTCGCACTGTTTTGTGTAGTTTATCGCTCGCCCTATTTTGCGCGTCGCACTGTTTTCTGCCGTTCACACTCGCGCTATTTTGCGCCTCGCACTGTTTTGTGCAGTTCACACTCACGCTATTTTGCGCGTCGCACTGTTTTGTGCAGTTCACACTCGCGTTATTTTGCGCGTCGCACTGTAATGTGCAGTTCACACTCGCGCTATTTTGCGCGTCACACTGTTTTGTGCAGTTCACAATTGCGCAATTTTGCACGGCGCACTGTTTTGTGCAGTTTATCACTCGCACTATTTTGCGCGTCGCACTGTTTTCTGCAGTTCACACTCGCTCTATTTTGCGCGTCGCACTGTTTTGTGTAGTTTATCGCTCGCCCTCTTTTGCGCGTCGCGCTGTTTTCTGCCGTTCACACTCGCGCTATTTTGCGCCTCGCACTGTTTATTGCAGTTCACACTCGCGCTATTTTGCGCGTCGCACAGTAATGTGCAGTTCACACTCATGCTATTTTGCGCGTCGCACTGTTTTGTGCAGTTCACACTCGCGCAATTTTGCGCGTCGCACTGTTTTGTGCAGTTCACACTCGCGTTATTTTGCGCGTCGCACTGTAATGTGCAGTTCACACTCGCGCTATTTTGCGCGTCGCACTGTTTTGTGCAGTTCACACTCGCGCTATTTTGCGCGTCGCACTGTTTTGTGCAGTTCACAATCGCGCAATTTTGCACGTCGCATTGTTTTGTGCAGTTTATCACTCGCACTATTTTGCGCGTCGCACTGTTTTCTGGAGTTCACACTCGCGCTATTTTGCGCGTCGCACTGTTTTGTGCAGTTCACACTCGCGTTATTTTGCGCGTCGCACTGTAATGTGCAGTTCACACTCGCGCTATTTTGCGCGTCGCACTGTTTTGTGCAGTTCACACTCGCGCTATTTTGCGCGTCGCACTGTTTTGTGCAGTTCACAATCGCGTAATTTTACGCGTCGCATTGTTTTGTGCAGTTTATCACTCGCTATATTTTGCGCGTCGCACTGTTTTGTGCAGCTCACAATCGCGCAATTTTGCACGTCGCACTATTTTGTGCAGTTTATCACTCGCACTATTTTGCGCGTCGCACTGTTTTCTGCAGTTCACACTCGCTCTATTTTTCGCGTCGCACTGTTTTGTGTAGTTTATCGCTCGCCCTATTTTGCGCGTCGCACTGTTTTCTGCCGTTCACACTCGCGCTATTTTGCGCCTCGCACTGTTTTGTGCAGTTCACACTCGCGGTATTTTGCGCGTCGCACTGTTTTGTGCAGTTCACACTCGCGTTATTTTGCGCGTCGCACTGTAATGTGCAGTTCACACTCGCGCTATTTTGCGCGTCGCACTGTTTTGTGCAGTTCACACTCGCGTTATTTTGCGCGTCGCACTGTAATGTGCAGTTCACACTCGCGCTATTTTGCGCGTCGCACTGTTTTGTGCAGTTCACACTCGCGCAATTTTGCGCGTCGCACTGTTTTGTGCAGTTCACAATCGCGCAATTTTGCACGTCGCACTGTTTTGTGCAGTTTATCACTCGCCCTATTTTGCGCGTCGCACTGTTTTCTGCAGTTCACACTCGCGCTATTTTGCGCCTCGCACTGTTTTGTGCAGTTCACACACGCGCTATTTTGCGCGTCGCACTGTTTTGTGCAGTTCACACTCGCGTTATTTTGCGCGTCGCACTGTAATGTGCAGTTCACACTCGCTATTTTGCGCGTCGCACTGTTTTGTGCAGTTCACACTCGCGCTATTTTGCGCGTCGCACTGTTTTGTGCAGTTCACAATCGCGCAATTTTGCGCGTCGCAGTGTTTTGTGCAGTTTATCACTCGCTATATTTTGCGCGTCGCACTGTTTGGTGCAGTTCACAATCGCGTAATTTTGCGCGTCGCATTGTTTTGTGCAGTTTATCACTCGCTATATTTTGCGCGTCGCACTGTTTTGTGCAGTTCACAATCGCGCAATTTTGCACGTCGCACTGTTTTGTGCAGTTTATCACTCGCACTATTTTGCGCGTCGCACTGTTTTCTGCAGTTCACACTCGCTCTATTTTTCGCGTCGCACTGTTTTGTGGAGTTTATCGCTCGCCCTATTTTGCGCGTCGCACTGTTTTCTGCCGTTCACACTCGCGCTATTTTGCGCCTCGCACTGTTTTGTGCAGTTCACACTCACGCTATTTTCCGCGTCGCACTGTTTTGTGCAGTTCACACTCGCGTTATTTTGCGCGTCGCACTGTAATGTGCAGTTCACACTCGCGCTATTTTGCGCGTCGCACTGTTTTGTGCAGTTCACACTCGCGCTATTTTGCGCGTCGCACTGTTTTGTGCAGTTCACACTCGCGCAATTTTGCGCGTCGCACTGTTTTGTGCAGTTTATCACTCGCCCTATTTTGCGCGTCGCACTGTTTTGTGCAGTTCACACTCGCTCTATTTTGCGCGTCGCACTGTTTTGTGCAGTTTATCGCTCGCCCTATTTTGCGCGTCGCACTGTTTTCTGCCATTCACACTCGCGCTATTTTGCGCCTCGCACTGTTTTGTGCAGTTCACACTCGCGCTATTTTGCGCGTCGCACTGTTTTGTGCAGTTCACACTCGCGTTATTTTGCGCGTCGCACTGTAATGTGCAGTTCACACTCGCGCTATTTTGCGCGTCGCACTGTTTTGTGCAGTTCACACTCGCGCAATTTTGCGCGTCGCACTGTTTTGTGCAGTTCACAATCGCGCAATTTTGCACGTCGCACTGTTTTGTGCAGTTTATCACTCGCACTATTTTGCGCGTCGCACTGTTTTCTGCAGTTCACACTCGCGCTATTTTGCGCCCTGCACTGTTTTGTGCAGTTCACACACGCGCTATTTTGCGCGTCGCACTGTTTTGTGCAGTTCACACTCGCGTTATTTTGCGCGTCGCACTGTAATGTGCAGTTCACACTCGCTATTTTGCGCGTCGCACTGTTTTGTGCAGTTCACACTCGCGCTATTTTGCGCGTCGCACTGTTTTGTGCAGTTCACAATCGCGCAATTTTGCGCGTCGCAGTGTTTTGTGCAGTTTATCACTCGCTATATTTTGCGCGTCGCACTGTTTGGTGCAGTTCACAATCGCGCAATTTTACACGTCGCACTGTTTTGTGCAGTTTATCACTCGCCCTATTTTGCGCGTCGCACTGTTTTCTGCAGTTCACACTCGCGCTATTTTGCGCCTCGCACTGTTTTGTGCAGTTCACACTCGCGCTATTTTCCGCGTCGCACTGTTTTGTGCAGTTCACACTCGCGTTATTTTGCGCGACGCACTGTAATGTGCAGTTCACACTCGCGCTATTTTGCGCGTCGCACTGTTTTTGTGCAGTTCACAATTGCGCAATTTTGCACGGCGCACTGTTTTGTGCAGTTTATCACTCGCACTATTTTGCGCGTCGCACTGTTTTCTGCAGTTCACACTCGCTCTATTTTGCGCGTCGCACTGTTTTGTGTAGTTTATCGCTCGCCCTCTTTTGCGCGTCGCGCTGTTTTCTGCCGTTCACACTCGCGCTATTTTGCGCCTCGCACTGTTTATTGCAGTTCACACTCGCGCTATTTTGCGCGTCGCACAGTAATGTGCAGTTCACACTCATGCTATTTTGCGCGTCGCACTGTTTTGTGCAGTTCACACTCGCGCAATTTTGCGCGTCGCACTGTTTTGTGCAGTTCACACTCGCGTTATTTTGCGCGTCGCACTGTAATGTGCAGTTCACACTCGCGCTATTTTGCGCGTCGCACTGTTTTGTGCAGTTCACACTCGCGCTATTTGCGCGTCGCACTGTTTTGTGCAGTTCACAATCGCGCAATTTTGCACGTCGCATTGTTTTGTGCAGTTTATCACTCGCACTATTTTGCGCGTCGCACTGTTTTCTGGAGTTCACACTCGCGCTATTTTGCCCGTCGCACTGTTTTGTGCAGTTCACACTCGCGTTATTTTGCGCGTCGCACTGTAATGTGCAGTTCACACTCGCGCTATTTTGCGCGTCGCACTGTTTTGTGCAGTTCACACTCGCGCTATTTTGCGCGTCGCACTGTTTTGTGCAGTTCACAATCGCGTAATTTTACGCGTCGCATTGTTTTGTGCAGTTTCTCACTCGCTATATTTTGCGCGTCGCACTGTTTTGTGCAGCTCACAATCGCGCAATTTTGCACGTCGCACTATTTTGTGCAGTTTATCACTCACACTATTTTGCGCGTCGCACTGTTTTCTGCAGTTCACACTCGCTCTATTTTTCGCGTCGCACTGTTTTGTGTAGTTTATCGCTCGCCCTATTTTGCGCGTCGCACTGTTTTCTGCCGTTCACACTCGCGCTATTTTGCGCCTCGCACTGTTTTGTGCAGTTCACACTCGCGGTATTTTGCGCGTCGCACTGTTTTGTGCAGTTCACACTCGCGTTATTTTGCGCGTCGCACTGTAATGTGCAGTTCACACTCGCGCTATTTTGCGCGTCGCACTGTTTTGTGCAGTTCACACTCGCGTTATTTTGCGCGTCGCACTGTAATGTGCAGTTCACACTCGCGCTATTTTGCGCGTCGCACTGTTTTGTGCAGTTCACACTCGCGCAATTTTGCGCGTCGCACTGTTTTGTGCAGTTCACAATCGCGCAATTTTGCACGTCGCACTGTTTTGTGCAGTTTATCACTCGCCCTATTTTGCGCGTCGCACTGTTTTCTGCAGTTCACACTCGCGCTATTTTGCGCCTCGCACTGTTTTGTGCAGTTCACACACGCGCTATTTTGCGCGTCGCACTGTTTTGTGCAGTTCACACTCGCGTTATTTTGCGCGTCGCACTGTAATGTGCAGTTCACACTCGCTATTTTGCGCGTCGCACTGTTTTGTGCAGTTCACACTCGCGCTATTTTGCGCGTCGCACTGTTTTGTGCAGTTCACAATCGCGCAATTTTGCGCGTCGCAGTGTTTTGTGCAGTTTATCACTCGCTATATTTTGCGCGTCGCACTGTTTGGTGCAGTTCACAATCGCGTAATTTTGCGCGTCGCATTGTTTTGTGCAGTTTATCACTCGCTATATTTTGCGCGTCGCACTGTTTTGTGCAGTTCACAATCGCGCAATTTTGCACGTCGCACTGTTTTGTGCAGTTTATCACTCGCACTATTTTGCGCGTCGCACTGTTTTCTGCAGTTCACACTCGCTCTATTTTTCGCGTCGCACTGTTCTGTGTAGTTTATCGCTCGCCCTATTTTGCGCGTCGCACTGTTTTTTGCCGTTCACACTCGCGCTATTTTGCGCCTCGCACTGTTTTGTGCAGTTCACACTCACGCTATTTTGCGCGTCGCACTGTTTTGTGCAGTTCACACTCGCGTTATTTTGCGCGTCGCACTGTAATGTGCAGTTCACACTCGCGCTATTTTGCGCGTCGCACTGTTTTGTGCAGTTCACACTCGCGCTATTTTGCGCGTCGCACTGTTTTGTGCAGTTCACACTCGCGCAATTTTGCGCGTCGCACTGTTTTGTGCAGTTTATCACTCGCGCTATTTTGCGCGTCGCACTGTTTTGTGCAGTTCACACTCGCTCTATTTTGCGCGTCGCACTGTTTTGTGCAGTTTATCGCTCGCCCTATTTTGCGCGTCGCACTGTTTTCTGCCATTCACACTCGCGCTATTTTGCGCCTCGCACTGTTTTGTGCAGTTCACACTCGCGCTATTTTGCGCGTCGCACTGTTTTGTGCAGTTCACACTCGCGTTATTTTGCGCGTCGCACTGTAATGTGCAGTTCACACTCGCGCTATTTTGCGCGTCGCACTGTTTTGTGCAGTTCACACTCGCGCAATTTTGCGCGTCGCACTGTTTTGTGCAGTTCACAATCGCGCAATTTTGCACGTCGCACTGTTTTGTGCAGTTTATCACTCGCACTATTTTGCGCGTCGCACTGTTTTCTGCCGTTCACACTCGCGCTATTTTGCGCCTCGCACTGTTTTGTGCAGTTCACACTCACGCTATTTTGCGCGTCGCACTGTTTTGTGCAGTTCACACTCGCGTTATTTTGCGCGTCGCACTGTAATGTGCAGTTCACACTCGCGCTATTTTGCGCGTCGCACTGTTTTGTGCAGTTCACACTCGCGCTATTTTGCGCGTCGCACTGTTTTGTGCAGTTCACACTCGCGCAATTTTGCGCGTCGCACTGTTTTGTGTAGTTTATCGCTCGCCCTATTTTGCGCGTCGCACTGTTTTCTGCCGTTCACACTCGCGCTATTTTGCGCCTCGCACTGTTTTGTGCAGTTCACACTCGCGGTATTTTGCGCGTCGCACTGTTTTGTGCAGTTCACACTCGCGTTATTTTGCGCGTCGCACTGTAATGTGCAGTTCACACTCGCGCTATTTTGCGCGTCGCACTGTTTTGTGCAGTTCACACTCGCGTTATTTTGCGCGTCGCACAGTAATGTGCAGTTCACACTCGCGCTATTTTGCGCGTCGCACTGTTTTGTGCAGTTCACACTCGCGCAATTTTGCGCGTCGCACTGTTTTGTGCAGTTCACAATCGCGCAATTTTGCACGTCGCACTGTTTTGTGCAGTTTATCACTCGCCCTATTTTGCGCGTCGCACTGTTTTCTGCAGTTCACACTCGCGCTATTTTGCGCCTCGCACTGTTTTGTGCAGTTCACACACGCGCTATTTTGCGCGTCGCACTGTTTTGTGCAGTTCACACTCGCGTTATTTTGCGCGTCGCACTGTAATGTGCAGTTCACACTCGCTATTTTGCGCGTCGCACTGTTTTGTGCAGTTCACACTCGCGCTATTTTGCGCGTCGCACTGTTTTGTGCAGTTCACAATCGCGCAATTTTGCGCGTCGCAGTGTTTTGTGCAGTTTATCACTCGCTATATTTTGCGCGTCGCACTGTTTGGTGCAGTTCACAATCGCGTAATTTTGCGCGTCGCATTGTTTTGTGCAGTTTATCACTCGCTATATTTTGCGCGTCGCACTGTTTTGTGCAGTTCACAATCGCGCAATTTTGCACGTCGCACTGTTTTGTGCAGTTTATCACTCGCACTATTTTGCGCGTCGCACTGTTTTCTGCAGTTCACACTCGCTCTATTTTCGCGTCGCACTGTTTTGTGTAGTTTATCGCTCGCCCTATTTTGCGCGTCGCACTGTTTTCTGCCGTTCACACTCGCGCTATTTTGCGCCTCGCACTGTTTTGTGCAGTTCACACTCGCGGTATTTTGCGCGTCGCACTGTTTTGTGCAGTTCACACTCACGTTATTTTGCGCGTCGCACTGTAATGTGCAGTTCACACTCGCGCTATTTTGCGCGTCGCACTGTTTTGTGCAGTTCACACTCGCGTTATTTTGCGCGTCGCACTGTAATGTGCAGTTCACACTCGCGCTATTTTGCGCGTCGCACTGTTTTGTGCAGTTCACACTCGCGCAATTTTGCGCGTCGCACTGTTTTGTGCAGTTTATCACTCGCGCTATTTTGCGCGTCGCACTGTTTTGTGCAGTTCACACTCGCTCTATTTTGCGCGTCGCACTGTTTTGTGCAGTTTATCGCTCGCCCTATTTTGCGCGTCGCACTGTTTTCTGCCATTCACACTCGCGCTATTTTGCGCCTCGCACTGTTTTGTGCAGTTCACACTCGCGCTATTTTGCGCGTCGCACTGTTTTGTGCAGTTCACACTCGCGTTATTTTGCGCGTCGCACTGTAATGTGCAGTTCACACTCGCGCTATTTTGCGCGTCACACTGTTTTGTGCAGTTCACAATTGCGCAATTTTGCACGGCGCACTGTTTTGTGCAGTTTATCACTCGCACTATTTTGCGCGTCGCACTGTTTTCTGCAGTTCACAACTCGCTCTATTTTGCGCGTCGCACTGTTTTGTGTAGTTTATCGCTCGCCCTCTTTTGCGCGTCGCGCTGTTTTCTGCCGTTCACACTCGCGCTATTTTGCGCCTCGCACTGTTTATTGCAGTTCACACTCGCGCTATTTTGCGCGTCGCACAGTAATGTGCAGTTCACACTCATGCTATTTTGCGCGTCGCACTGTTTTGTGCAGTTCACACTCGCGCAATTTTGCGCGTCGCACTGTTTTGTGCAGTTCACACTCGCGTTATTTTGCGCGTCGCACTGTAATGTGCAGTTCACACTCGCGCTATTTTGCGCGTCGCACTGTTTTGTGCAGTTCACACTCGCGCTATTTTGCGCGTCGCACTGTTTTGTGCAGTTCACAATCGCGCAATTTTGCACGTCGCATTGTTTTGTGCAGTTTATCACTCGCACTATTTTGCGCGTCGCACTGTTTTCTGGAGTTCACACTCGCGCTATTTTGCGCGTCGCACTATTTTGTGCAGTTCACACTCGCGTTATTTTGCGCGTCGCACTGTAATGTGCAGTTCACACTCGCGCTATTTTGCGCGTCGCACTGTTTTGTGCAGTTCACACTCGCGCTATTTTGCGCGTCGCACTGTTTTGTGCAGTTCACAATCGCGTAATTTTACGCGTCGCATTGTTTTGTGCAGTTTATCACTCGCTATATTTTGCGCGTCGCACTGTTTTGTGCAGCTCACAATCGCGCAATTTTGCACGTCGCACTATTTTGTGCAGTTTATCACTCACACTATTTTGCGCGTCGCACTGTTTTCTGCAGTTCACACTCGCTCTATTTTTCGCGTCGCACTGTTTTGTGTAGTTTATCGCTCGCCCTATTTGCGCGTCGCACTGTTTTCTGCCGTTCACACTCGCGCTATTTTGCGCCTCGCACTGTTTTGTGCAGTTCACACTCGCGGTATTTTGCGCGTCGCACTGTTTTGTGCAGTTCACACTCGCGTTATTTTGCGCGTCGCACTGTAATGTGCAGTTCACACTCGCGCTATTTTGCGCGTCGCACTGTTTTGTGCAGTTCACACTCGCGTTATTTTGCGCGTCGCACTGTAATGTGCAGTTCACACTCGCGCTATTATTGCGCGTCGCACTGTTTTGTGCAGTTCACACTCGCGCAATTTTGCGCGTCGCACTGTTTTGTGCAGTTCACAATCGCGCAATTTTGCACGTCGCACTGTTTTGTGCAGTTTATCACTCGCCCTATTTTGCGCGTCGCACTGTTTTCTGCAGTTCACACTCGCGCTATTTTGCGCCTCGCAACTGTTTTGTGCAGTTCACACACGCGCTATTTTGCGCGTCGCACTGTTTTGTGCAGTTCACACTCGCGTTATTTTGCGCGTCGCACTGTAATGTGCAGTTCACACTCGCTATTTTGCGCGTCGCACTGTTTTGTGCAGTTCACACTCGCGCTATTTTGCGCGTCGCACTGTTTTGTGCAGTTCACAATCGCGCAATTTTGCGCGTCGCAGTGTTTTGTGCAGTTTATCACTCGCTATATTTTGCGCGTCGCACTGTTTGGTGCAGTTCACAATCGCGTAATTTTGCGCGTCGCATTGTTTTGTGCAGTTTATCACTCGCTATATTTTGCGCGTCGCACTGTTTTGTGCAGTTCACAATCGCGCAATTTTGCACGTCGCACTGTTTTGTGCAGTTTATCACTCGCACTATTTTGCGCGTCGCACTGTTTTCTGCAGTTCACACTCGCTCTATTTTTCGCGTCGCACTGTTCTGTGTAGTTTATCGCTCGCCTATTTTGCGCGTCGCACTGTTTTCTGCCGTTCACACTCGCGCTATTTTGCGCCTCGCACTGTTTTGTGCAGTTCACACTCACGCTATTTTGCGCGTCGCACTGTTTTGTGCAGTTCACACTCGCGTTATTTTGCGCGTCGCACTGTAATGTGCAGTTCACACTCGCGCTATTTTGCGCGTCGCACTGTTTTGTGCAGTTCACACTCGCGCTATTTTGCGCGTCGCACTGTTTTGTGCAGTTCACACTCGCGCAATTTTGCGCGTCGCACTGTTTTGTGCAGTTTATCACTCGCGCTATTTTGCGCGTCGCACTGTTTTGTGCAGTTCACACTCGCTCTATTTTGCGCGTCGCACTGTTTTGTGCAGTTTATCGCTCGCCCTATTTTGCGCGTCGCACTGTTTTCTGCCATTCACACTCGCGCTATTTTGCGCCTCGCACTGTTTTGTGCAGTTCACACTCGCGCTATTTTGCGCGTCGCACTGTTTTGTGCAGTTCACACTCGCGTTATTTTGCGCGTCGCACTGTAATGTGCAGTTCACACTCGCGCTATTTTGCGCGTCGCACTGTTTTGTGCAGTTCACACACTCGCGCAATTTTGCGCGTCGCACTGTTTTGTGCAGTTCACAATCGCGCAATTTTGCACGTCGCACTGTTTTGTGCAGTTTATCACTCGCACTATTTTGCGCGTCGCACTGTTTTCTGCCGTTCACACTCGCGCTATTTTGCGCCTCGCACTGTTTTGTGCAGTTCACACTCACGCTATTTTGCGCGTCGCACTGTTTTGTGCAGTTCACACTCGCGTTATTTTGCGCGTCGCACTGTAATGTGCAGTTCACACTCGCGCTATTTTGCACGTCGCACTGTTTTGTGCAGTTCACACTCGCGCTATTTTGCGCGTCGCACTGTTTTGTGCAGTTCACACTCGCGCAATTTTGCGCGTCGCACTGTTTTGTGTAGTTTATCGCTCGCCCTATTTTGCGCGTCGCACTGTTTCTGCCGTTCACACTCGCGCTATTTTGCGCCTCGCACTGTTTTGTGCAGTTCACACTCGCGGTATTTTGCGCGTCGCACTGTTTTGTGCAGTTCACACTCGCGTTATTTTGCGCGTCGCACTGTAATGTGCAGTTCACACTCGCGCTATTTTGCGCGTCGCACTGTTTTGTGCAGTTCACACTCGCGTTATTTTGCGCGTCGCACAGTAATGTGCAGTTCACACTCGCGCTATTTTGCGCGTCGCACTGTTTTGTGCAGTTCACACTCGCGCAATTTTGCGCGTCGCACTGTTTTGTGCAGTTCACAATCGCGCAATTTTGCACGTCGCACTGTTTTGTGCAGTTTATCACTCGCCCTATTTTTGCGCGTCGCAATGTTTTCTGCAGTTCACACACTCGCGCTATTTTGCGCCTCGCACTGTTTTGTGCAGTTCACACACGCGCTATTTGCGCGTCGCACTGTTTTGTGCAGTTCACACTCGCGTTATTTTGCGCGTCGCACTGTAATGTGCAGTTCACACTCGCTATTTTGCGCGTCGCACTGTTTTGTGCAGTTCACACTCGCGCTATTTTGCGCGTCGCACTGTTTTGTGCAGTTCACAATCGCGCAATTTTGCGCGTCGCAGTGTTTTGTGCAGTTTTTCACTCGCTATATTTTGCGCGTCGCACTGTTTGGTGCAGTTCACAATCGCGTAATTTTGCGCGTCGCATTGTTTTGTGCAGTTTATCACTCGCTATATTTTGCGCGTCGCACTGTTTTGTGCAGTTCACAATCGCGCAATTTTGCACGTCGCACTGTTTTGTGCAGTTTATCACTCGCACTATTTTGCGCGTCGCACTGTTTTCTGCAGTTCACACTCGCTCTATTTTTCCGCGTCGCACTGTTTTGTGTAGTTTATCGCTCGCCCTATTTTGCGCGTCGCACTGTTTTCTGCCGTTCACACTCGCGCTATTTTGCGCCTCGCACTGTTTTGTGCAGTTCACACTCACGCTATTTTGCGCGTCGCACTGTTTTGTGCAGTTCACACTCGCGTTATTTTGCGCGTCGCACTGTAATGTGCAGTTCACACTCGCGCTATTTTGCGCGTCGCACTGTTTTGTGCAGTTCACACTCGCGCTATTTTGCGCGTCGCACTGTTTTGTGCAGTTCACACTCGCGCAATTTTGCGCGTCGCACTGTTTTGTGCAGTTTATCACTCGCGCTATTTTGCGCGTCGCACTGTTTTGTGCAGTTCACACTCGCTCTATTTTGCGCGTCGCACTGTTTTGTGCAGTTTATCGCTCGCCCTATTTTGCGCGTCGCACTGTTTTCTGCCATTCACACTCGCGCTATTTTGCGCCTCGCACTGTTTTGTGCAGTTCACACTCGCGCTATTTTGCGCGTCGCACTGTTTTGTGCAGTTCACACTCGCGTTATTTTGCGCGTCGCACTGTAATGTGCAGTTCACACTCGCGCTATTTTGCGCGTCGCACTGTTTTGTGCAGTTCACAATCGCGCAATTTTGCACGTCGCACTGTTTTGTGCAGTTTATCACTCGCACTATTTTGCGCGTCGCACTGTTTTCTGCAGTTCACACTCGCGCTATTTTGCGCCTGGCACTGTTTTGTGCAGTTCACACACGCGCTATTTTGCGCGTCGCACTGTTTTGTGCAGTTCACACTCGCGTTATTTTGCGCGTCGCACTGTAATGTGCAGTTCACACTCGCTATTTTGCGCGTCGCACTGTTTTGTGCAGTTCACACTCGCGCTATTTTGCGCGTCGCACTGTTTTGTGCAGTTCACAATCGCGCAATTTTGCGCGTCGCAGTGTTTTGTGCAGTTTATCACTCGCTATATTTTGCGCGTCGCACTGTTTGGTGCAGTTCACAATCGCGCAATTTTACACGTCGCACTGTTTTGTGCAGTTTATCACTCGCCCTATTTTGCGCGTCGCACTGTTTTCTGCAGTTCACACTCGCGCTATTTTGCGCCTCGCACTGTTTTGTGCAGTTCACACTCGCGCTATTTTCCGCGTCGCACTGTTTTGTGCAGTTCACACTCGCGTTATTTTGCGCGACGCACTGTAATGTGCAGTTCACACTCGCGCTATTTTGCGCGTCGCACTGTTTTGTGCAGTTCACACTCGCGCTATTTTGCGCGTCGCACTGTTTTGTACAGTTCACAATCGCGCAATTTTGCGCGTCGCAGTGTTTTGTGCAGTTTATCACTCGCTATATTTTGCGCGTCGCACTGTTTGGTGCAGTTCACAATCGCGTAATTTTGCGCGTCGCATTGTTTTGTGCAGTTTATCACTCGCTATATTTTGCGCGTCGCACTGTTTTGTGCAGTTCACAATCGCGCAATTTTGCACGTCGCACTGTTTTGTGCAGTTTATCACTCGCACTATTTTGCGCGTCGCACTGTTTTCTGCAGTTCACACTCGCTCTATTTTTCGCGTCGCACTGTTTTGTGCAGTTTATCGCTCGCCCTATTTTGCGCGTCGCACTGTTTTCTGCCGTTCACACTCGCGCTATTTTGCGCCTCGCACTGTTTTGTGCAGTTCACACTCACGCTATTTTGCGCGTCGCACTGTTTTGCGCAGTTCACACTCGCGTTATTTTGCGCGTCGCACTGTAATGTGCAGTTCACACTCGCGCTATTTTGCGCGTCGCACTGTTTTGTGCAGTTCACACTCGCGCTATTTTGCGCGTCGCACTGTTTTGTGCAGTTCACACTCGCGTAATTTTGCGCGTCGCACTGTTTTGTGCAGTTTATCACTCGCGCTATTTTGCGCGTCGCACTGTTTTGTGCAGTTCACACTCGCTCTATTTTGCGCGTCGCACTGTTTTGTGCAGTTTATCGCTCGCCCTATTTTGCGCGTCGCACTGTTTTCTGCCATTCACACTCGCGCTATTTTGCGCCTCGCACTGTTTTGTGCAGTTCACACTCGCGCTATTTTGCGCGTCGCACTGTTTTGTGCAGTTCACACTCGCGTTATTTTGCGCGTCGCAATGTAATGTGCAGTTCACACTCGCGCTATTTTGCGCGTCGCACTGTTTTGTGCAGTTCACACTCGCGCAATTTTGCGCGTCGCACTGTTTTGTGCAGTTCACAATCGCGCAATTTTGCACGTCGCACTGTTTTGTGCAGTTTATCACTCGCACTATTTTGCGCGTCGCACTGTTTTCTGCAGTTCACACTCGCGCTATTTTGCGCCTTGCACTGTTTTGTGCAGTTCACACACGCGCTATTTTGCGCGTCGCACTGTTTTGTGCAGTTCACACTCGCGTTATTTTGCGCGTCGCACTGTAATGTGCAGTTCACACTCGCTATTTTGCGCGTCGCACTGTTTTGTGCAGTTCACACTCGCGCTATTTTGTGCGTCGCACTGTTTTGTGCAGTTCACAATCGCGCAATTTTGCGCGTCGCAGTGTTTTGTGCAGTTTATCACTCGCTATATTTTGCGCGTCGCACTGTTTGGTGCAGTTCACAATCGCGCAATTTTACACGTCGCACTGTTTTGTGCAGTTTATCACTCGCCCTATTTTGCGCGTCGCACTGTAATGTGCAGTTCACACTCGCGCAATTTTGCGCGTCGCACTGTTTTGTGCAGTTTATCACTCGCTATTTTGCGCGTCGCACTGTTTGGTGCAGTTCACAATCGCGCAATTTTGCGCGTCGCAGTGTTTTGTGCAGTTTATCACTCGCTATATTTTGCGCGTCGCACTGTTTTCTGCAGTTCACAATCGCGCAATTTTACACGTCGCACTGTTTTGTGCAGTTTATCACTCGCCCTATTTTGCGCGTCGCACTGTTTTCTGCAGTTCACACTCGCGCTATTTTGCGCCTCGCACTGTAATGTGCAGTTCACACTCGCGCTATTTTCCGCGTCGCACTGTTTTGTGCAGTTCACACTCGCGTTATTTTGCGCGACGCACTGTAATGTGCAGTTCACACTCGCGCTATTTTGCGCGTCGCACTGTTTTGTGCAGTTCACACTCGCGCTATTTTGCGCGTCGCACTGTTTTGTGCAGTTCACAATCGCGCAATTTTGCGCGTCGCATTGTTTTGTGCAGTTTATCACTCGCTATATTTTGCGCGTCGCACTGTTTTGTGCAGTTCACAATCGCGCAATTTTGCACGTCGCACTGTTTTGTGCAGTTTATCACTCGCACTATTTTGCGCGTCGCACTGTTTTCTGCAGTTCACACTCGCTCTATTTTTCGCGTCGCACTGTTTTGTGTAGTTTATCGCTCGCCCTATTTTGCGCGTCGCACTGTTTTCTGCCGTTCACACTCGCGCTATTTTACGCCTCGCACTGTTTTGTGCAGTTCACACTCGCGCTATTTTGCGCGTCGCACTGTTTTGTGCAGTTCACACTCGCGTTATTTTGCGCGTCGCACTGTAATGTGCAGTTCACACTCGCGCTATTTTGCGCGTCGCACTGTTTTGTGCAGTTCACACTCGTGCTATTTTGCGCGTCGCACTGTTTTGTGCAGTTCACACTCGCGCAATTTTGCGCGTCGCACTGTTTTGTGCAGTTTATCACTCGCGCTATTTTGCGCGTCGCACTGTTTTGTGCAGTTCACACTCGCTCTATTTTGCGCGTCGCACTGTTTTGTGCAGTTTATCGCTCGCCCTATTTTGCGCGTCGCACTGTTTTCTGCCGTTCACACTCGCGCTATTTTGCGCGTCGCACTGTTTTGTACAGTTCACACTCGCGCTATTTTGCGCGTCGCACTGTTTTGTGCAGTTCACACTCGCGTTATTTTGCGCGTCGCACTGTTTTGTACAGTTCACACTCGCGCTATTTTGCGCGTCGCACTGTTTTGTGCAGTTCACACTCGCGTTATTTTGCGCGTCGCACTGTAATGTGCAGTTCACACTCGCGCTATTTTGCGCGTCGCACTGTTTTGTGCAGTTCACACTCGCGCAATTTTGCGCGTCGCACTGTTTTGTGCAGTTCACAATCGCGCAATTTTGCCCGTCGCACTGTTTTGTGCAGTTTATCACTCGCACTATTTTGCGCGTCGCACTGTTTTCTGCAGTTCACACTCGCGCTATTTTGCGCCTTGCACTGTTTTGTGCAGTTCACACACGCGCTATTTTGCGCGTCGCACTGTTTTGTGCAGTTCACACTCGCGTTATTTTGCGCGTCGCACTATAATGTGCAGTTCACACTCGCTATTTTGCGCATCGCACTGTTTTGTGCAGTTCACACTCGCGCTATTTTGCGCGTCGCACTGTTTTGTGCAGTTCACAATCGCGCCATTTTGCGCGTCGCAGTGTTTTGTGCAGTTTATCACTCGCTATATTTTGCGCGTCGCACTGTTTGGTGCAGTTCACAATCGCGCAATTTTACACGTCGCACTGTTTTGTGCAGTTTATCACTCGCCCTATTTTGCGCGTCGCACTGTTTTCTGCAGTTCACACTCGCGCTATTTTGCGCCTCGCACTGTTTTGTGCAGTTCACACTCGCGCTATTTTGCGCCTCGCACTGTTTTGTGCAGTTCACACTCGCGCTATTTTCCGCGTCGCACTGTTTTGTGCAGTTCACACTCGCGTTATTTTGCGCGACGCACTGTAATGTGCAGTTCACACTCGCGCTATTTTGCGCGTCGCACTGTTTTGTGCAGTTCACACTCGCGCTATTTTGCGCGTCGCACTGTTTTGTGCAGTTCACAATCGCGCAATTTTGCGCGTCGCATTGTTTTGTGCAGTTTATCACTCGCTATATTTTGCGCGTCGCACTGTTTTGTGCAGTTCACAATCGCGCAATTTTGCACGTCGCACTGTTTTGTGCAGTTTATCACACGCACTATTTTGCGCGTCGCACTGTTTTCTGCAGTTCACACTCGCTCTATTTTTCGCGTCGCACTGTTTTGCGTAGTTTATCGCTCGCCCTATTTTGCGCGTCGCACTGTTTTCTGCCGTTCACACTCGCGCTATTTTGCGCGTCGCACTGTTTTGTGCAGTTCACACTCGCGTTATTTTGCGCGTCGCACTGTAATGTGCAGTTCACACTCGCGCTATTTTGCGCGTCGCACTGTTTTGTGCAGTTCACACTCGCGCAATTTTGCGCGTCGCACTGTTTTGTGCAGTTCACAATCGCGCAATTTTGAACGTCGCACTGTTTTGTGCAGTTTATCACTCGCACTATTTTGCGCGTCGCACTGTTTTCTGCAGTTCACACTCGCGCTATTTTGCGCCTCGCACTGTTTTGTGCAGTTCACACTCGCGCTATTTTGCGCGTCGCACTGTTTTGTGCAGTTCACACTCGCGTTATTTTGCGCGTCGCACTGTAATGTGCAGTTCACACTCGCTATTTTGCGCGTCGCACTGTTTTGTGCAGTTCACACTCGCGCTATTTTGCGCGTCGCACTGTTTTTTGCAGTTCACAATCGCGCAATTTTGCGCGTCGCAGTGTTTTGTGCAGTTTATCACTCGCTATATTTTGCGCGTCGCACTGTTTTGTGCAGTTCACAATCGCGCAATTTTGCACGTCGCACTGTTTTGTGCAGTTTATCGCTCGCCCTATTTTGCGCGTCGCACTGTTTTCTGCAGTTCACACTCGCGCTATTTTGCGCCTCGCACTGTTTTGTGCAGTTCTCACTCGCGCTATTTTCCGCGTCGCACTGTTTTGTGCAGTTCACACTCGCGTTATTTTTCGCGACGCACTGTAATGTGCAGTTCACACTCGCGCTATTTTGCGCGTCGCACTGTTTTGTGCAGTTCACACTCGCGCTATTTTGCGCGTCGCACTGTTTTGTGCAGTTCACAATCGCGCAATTTTGCGCGTCGCATTGTTTTGTGCAGTTTATCGCTCGCTATATTTTGCGCGTCGCACTGTTTTGTGCAGTTCACAATCGCGCAATTTTGCACGTCGCACTGTTTTGTGCAGTTTATCACTCGCACTATTTTGCGCGTCGCACTGTTTTCTGCAGTTCACACTCGCTCTATTTTTCGCGTCGCACTGTTTTGTGTAGTTTATCGCTCGCCCTATTTTGCGCGTCGCACTGTTTTCTGCCGTTCACACTCGCGCAATTTAGCGCGTCGCACTGTTTTGTGCAGTTCACACTCGCTCTATTTTGCGCGTGGCACTGTTTTGTGTAGTTTATCGCTCGCCCTATTTTGCGCGTCGCACTGTTTTCTGCCGTTCACACTCGCGCTATTTTGCGCCTCGCACTGTTTTGTGCAGTTCACACTCGCGCTATTTTGCGCGTCGCACTGTTTTGTGCAGTTCACACTCGCGCTATTTTGCGCGTCGCACTGTTTTGTGCAGTTCACAATTGCGCAATTTTCCACGTCGCACTGTTTTGTGCAGTTTATCAGTCGCACTATTTTGCGCGTCGCACTGTTTTCTGCAGTTCACACTCGCGCTATTTTGCGCCTCGCACTGTTTTGTGCAGTTCACACTCGCGCTATTTTGCGCGTCGCACTGTTTTGTGCAGTTCACACTCGCGTTATTTTGCGCGTCGCACTGTAATGTGCAGTTCACACTCGCGCTATTTTGCGCGTCGCACTGTTTTGTGCAGTTCACACTCGCGCTATTTTGCGCGTCGCACTGTTTTGTGCAGTTCACACTCGCTCTATTTTGCGCATCGCACTGTGTTGTGCAGTTTATCGCTCGCCCTATTTTGCGCGTCGCACTGTTTTCTGCCGTTCACACTCGCGCTATTTTGCGCCTCGCACTGTTTTGTGCAGTTCACACTCGCGCTATTTTGCGCGTCGCACTGTTTTCTGCAGTTCACACTCGCATTATTTTGCGCGTCGCACTGTAATGTGCAGTTCACACTCGCGCTATTTTGCGCGTCGCACTGTTTTGTGCAGTTCACACTCGCGCTATTTTGCGCGTCGCACTGTTTTGTGCAGTTCACAATCGCGCAATTTTGCACGTCGCATTGTTTTGTGCAGTTTATCACTCGCACTATTTTGCGCGTCGCACTGTTTTCTGTAGTTCACACTCGCGCTATTTTGCGCGTCGCACTGTTTTGTGCAGTTCACACTCGCGCTATTTTGCGCGTCGCACTGTTTTGTGCAGTTCACACTCGCGTTATTTTGCGCGTCGCACTGTAATGTGCAGTTCACACTCGCGCTATTTTGCGCGTCGCACTGTTTTGTGCAGTTCACACTCGCGCTATTTTGCGCGTCGCACTGTTTTGTGCAGTTCACAATCGTGTAATTTTGCACGTCGCATTGTTTTGTGCAGTTTATCACTCGCTATATTTTGCGCGTCGCACTGTTTTGTGCAGTTCACAATCGCGCAATTTTGCACGTCCCACTGTTTTGTGCAGTTTATCACTCGCACTATTTTGCGCGTCGCACTGTTTTCTGCAGTTCACACTCGCTCTATTTTTCGCGTCGCACTGTTTTGTGTAGTTTCTCGCTCGCCCTATTTTGCGCGTCGCACTGTTTTCTGCCGTTCACACTCGCGCTATTTTGCGCCTCGCACCGTTTTGTGCAGTTGACACTCGCGCTATTTTGCGCGTCGCACTGTTTTGTGCGGTTCACACTCGCGTTATTTTGCGCGTCGCACTGTACTGTGCAGTTCACACTCGCGCTATTTTGCGCGTCGCACTGTTTTGTGTAGTTCACACTCGCGCTGTTTTGCGCATCGCACTGTTTTGTGCAGTTCACACTCGCGCAATTTTGCGCGTCGCACTGTTTTGTGCAGTTTATCACTCGCGCTATTTTGCGCGTCGCACTGTTTTGTGCAGTTCACACTCGCTCTATTTTGCGCGTCGCACTGTTTTGTGCAGTTTATCGCTCGCCCTATTTTGCGCATCGCACTGTTTTTTGCCGTTCACACTCGCGCTATTTTGCGCCTCGCACTGTTTTGTGCAGTTCACACTCGCGCTATTTTGCGCGTCGCACTGTTTTGTGCAGTTCACACTCGCGCTATTTTGCGCGTCGCACTGTTTTGTGCAGTTCACAATTGCGCAATTTTCCACGTCGCACTGTTTTGTGCAGTTTATCACTCGCACTATTTTGCGCGTCGCACTGTTTTCTGCAGTTCACACTCGCGCTATTTTGCGCCTCGCACTGTTTTGTGCAGTTCACACTCGCGCTATTTTGCGCGTCGCACTGTTTTGTGCAGTTCACACTCGCGTTATTTTGCGCGACGCACTGTAATGTGCAGTTCACACTCGCGCTATTTTGCGCGTCGCACTGTTTTGTGCAGTTCACAATCGCGCAATTTTGCGCGTCGCAGTGTTTTGTGCAGTTTATCACTCGCTATATTTTGCGCGTCGCACTGTTTGGTGCAGTTCACAATCGCGTAATTTTGCGCGTCGCATTGTTTTGTGCAGTTTATCACTCGCTATATTTTGCGCGTCGCACTGTTTTGTGCAGTTCACAGTCGCGCAATTTCGCACGTCGCACTGTTTTGTGCAGTTTATCACTCGCACTATTTTGCGCGTCGCACTGTTTTCTGCAGTTCACACTCGCTCTATTTTTCGCGTCGCACTGTTTTGTGTAGTTTATCGCTGGCCCTATTTTGCGCGTCGCACTGTTTTCTGCCGTTCACACTCGCGCTATTTTGCGCCTCGCACTGTTTTGTGCAGTTCACACTCCCGCTATTTTGCGCGTCGCACTGTTTTGTGCAGTTCACACTCGCGTTATTTTGCGCGTCGCACTGTAATGTGCAGTTCACACTCGCGCTATTTTGCGCGTCGCACTGTTTTGTGCAGTTCACACTCGCGCTATTTTGCGCGTCGCACTGTTTTGTGCAGTTCACACTCGCGCAATTTTGCGCGTCGCACTGTTTTGTGCAGTTTATCACTCGCGCTATTTTGCGCGTCGCACTGTTTTGTGCAGTTCACACTCGCTCTATTTTGCGCGTCGCACTGTTTTGTGCAGTTTATCGCTCGCCCTATTTTGCGCGTCGCACTGTTTTCTGCCATTCACACTCGCGCTATTTTGCGCCTCGCACTGTTTTGTGCAGTTCACACTCGCGCTATTTTGCGCGCCGCACTGTTTTGTGCAGTTCACACTCGCGTTATTTTGCGCGTCGCACTGTAATGTGCAGTTCACACTCGCGCTATTTTGCGCGTCGCACTGTTTTGTGCAGTTCACACTCGCGCAATTTTGCGCGTCGCACTGTTTTGTGCAGTTCACAATCGCGCAATTTTGCACGTCGCACTGTTTTGTGCAGTTTATCACTCGCACTATTTTGCGCGTCGCACTGTTTTCTGTAGTTCACACTCGCGCTATTTTGCGCGTCGCACTGTTTTGTGCAGTTCACACTCGCGCTATTTTGCGCGTCGCACTGTTTTGTGCAGTTCACACTCGCGTTATTTTGCGCGTCGCACTGTAATGTGCAGTTCACACTCGCGCTATTTTGCGCGTCGCACTGTTTTGTGCAGTTCACACTCGCGCTATTTTGCGCGTCGCACTGTTTTGTGCAGTTCACAATCGTGTAATTTTGCACGTCGCATTGTTTTGTGCAGTTTATCACTCGCTATATTTTGCGCGTCGCACTGTTTTGTGCAGTTCACAATCGCGCAATTTTGCACGTCCCACTGTTTTGTGCAGTTTATCACTCGCACTATTTTGCGCGTCGCACTGTTTTCTGCAGTTCACACTCGCTCTATTTTTCGCGTCGCACTGTTTTGTGTAGTTTATCGCTCGCCCTATTTTGCGCGTCGCACTGTTTTCTGCCGTTCACACTCGCGCTATTTTGCGCCTCGCACTGTTTTGTGCAGTTCACACTCGCGCTATTTTGCGCGTCGCACTGTTTTGTGCAGTTCACACTCGCGTTATTTTGCGCGTCGCACTGTACTGTGCAGTTCACACTCGCGCTATTTTGCGCGTCGCACTGTTTTGTGTAGTTCACACTCGCGCTGTTTTGCGCATCGCACTGTTTTGTGCAGTTCACACTCGCGCAATTTTGCGCGTCGCACTGTTTTGTGCAGTTTATCACTCGCGCTATTTTGCGCGTCGCACTGTTTTGTGCAGTTCACACTCGCTCTATTTTGCGCGTCGCACTGTTTTGTGCAGTTTATCGCTCGCCCTATTTTGCGCATCGCACTGTTTTTTGCCGTTCACACTCGCGCTATTTTGCGCCTCGCACTGTTTTGTGCAGTTCACACTCGCGCTATTTTGCGCGTCGCACTGTTTTGTGCAGTTCACACTCGCGCTATTTTGCGCGTCGCACTGTTTTGTGCAGTTCACAATTGCGCAATTTTCCACGTCGCACTGTTTTGTGCAGTTTATCACTCGCACTATTTTGCGCGTCGCACTGTTTTTTGCAGTTCACACTCGCGCTATTTTGCGCCTCGCACTGTTTTGTGCAGTTCACACTCGCGCTATTTTGCGCGTCGCACTGTTTTGTGCAGTTCACACTCGCGTTATTTTGCGCGACGCACTGTAATGTGCAGTTCACACTCGCGCTATTTTGCGCGTCGCACTGTTTTGTGCAGTTCACACTCGCGCTATTTTGCGCGTCGCACTGTTTTGTGCAGTTCACAATCGCGCAATTTTGCGCGTCGCAGTGTTTTGTGCAGTTTATCACTCGCTATATTTTGCGCGTCGCACTGTTAGGTGCAGTTCACAATCGCGTAATTTTGCGCGTCGCATTGTTTTGTGCAGTTTATCACTCGCTATATTTTGCGCGTCGCACTGTTTTGTGCAGTTCACAATCGCGCAATTTTGCACGTCGCACTGTTTTGTGCAGTTTATCACTCGCACTATTTTGCGCGTCGCACTGTTTTCTGCAGTTCACACTCGCTCTATTTTTCGCGTCGCACTGTTTTGTGTAGTTTATCGCTCGCCCTATTTTGCGCGTCGCACTGTTTTCTGCCGTTCACACTCGCGCTATTTTGCGCCTCGCACTGTTTTGTGCAGTTCACACTCCCGCTATTTTGCGCGTCGCACTGTTTTGTGCAGTTCACACTCGCGTTATTTTGCGCGTCGCACTGTAATGTGCAGTTCACACTCGCGCTATTTTGCGCGTCGCACTGTTTTGTGCAGTTCACACTCGCGCTATTTTGCGCGTCGCACTGTTTTGTGCAGTTCACACTCGCGCAATTTTGCGCGTCGCACTGTTTTGTGCAGTTTATCACTCGCGCTATTTTGCGCGTCGCACTGTTTTGTGCAGTTCACACTCGCTCTATTTTGCGCGTCGCACTGTTTTGTGCAGTTTATCGCTCGCCCTATTTTGCGCGTCGCACTGTTTTCTGCCATTCACACTCGCGCTATTTTGCGCCTCGCACTGTTTTGTGCAGTTCACACTCGCGCTATTTTGCGCGTCGCACTGTTTTGTGCAGTTCACACTCGCGTTATTTTGCGCGTCGCACTGTAATGTGCAGTTCACACTCGCGCTATTTTGCGCGTCGCACTGTTTTGTGCAGTTCACACTCGCGCAATTTTGCGCGTCGCACTGTTTTGTGCAGTTCACAATCGCGCAATTTTGCACGTCGCACTGTTTTGTGCAGTTTATCACTCGCACTATTTTGCGCGTCGCACTGTTTTCTGCAGTTCACACTCGCGCTATTTTGCGCCTTGCACTGTTTTGTGCAGTTCACACACGCGCTATTTTGCGCGTCGCACTGTTTTGTGCAGTTCACACTCGCGTTATTTTGCGCGTCGCACTGTACTGTGCAGTTCACACTCGCGCTATTTTGCGCGTCGCACTGTTTTGTGTAGTTCACACTCGCGCTGTTTTGCGCATCGCACTGTTTTGTGCAGTTCACACTCGCGCAATTTTGCGCGTCGCACTGTTTTGTGCAGTTTATCACTCGCGCTATTTTGCGCGTCGCACTGTTTTGTGCAGTTCACACTCGCTCTATTTTGCGCGTCGCACTGTTTTGTGCAGTTTATCGCTCGCCCTATTTTGCGCATCGCACTGTTTTTTGCCGTTCACACTCGCGCTATTTTGCGCCTCGCACTGTTTTGTGCAGTTCACACTCGCGCTATTTTGCGCGTCGCACTGTTTTGTGCAGTTCACACTCGCGCTATTTTGCGCGTCGCACTGTTTTGTGCAGTTCACAATTGCGCAATTTTCCACGTCGCACTGTTTTGTGCAGTTTATCACTCGCACTATTTTGCGCGTCGCACTGTTTTTTGCAGTTCACACTCGCGCTATTTTGCGCCTCGCACTGTTTTGTGCAGTTCACACTCGCGCTATTTTGCGCGTCGCACTGTTTTGTGCAGTTCACACTCGCGTTATTTTGCGCGACGCACTGTAATGTGCAGTTCACACTCGCGCTATTTTGCGCGTCGCACTGTTTTGTGCAGTTCACACTCGCGCTATTTTGCGCGTCGCACTGTTTTGTGCAGTTCACAATCGCGCAATTTTGCGCGTCGCAGTGTTTTGTGCAGTTTATCACTCGCTATATTTTGCGCGTCGCACTGTTAGGTGCAGTTCACAATCGCGTAATTTTGCGCGTCGCATTGTTTTGTGCAGTTTATCACTCGCTATATTTTGCGCGTCGCACTGTTTTGTGCAGTTCACAATCGCGCAATTTTGCACGTCGCACTGTTTTGTGCAGTTTATCACTCGCACTATTTTGCGCGTCGCACTGTTTTCTGCAGTTCACACTCGCTCTATTTTTCGCGTCGCACTGTTTTGTGTAGTTTATCGCTCGCCCTATTTTGCGCGTCGCACTGTTTTCTGCCGTTCACACTCGCGCTATTTTGCGCCTCGCACTGTTTTGTGCAGTTCACACTCCCGCTATTTTGCGCGTCGCACTGTTTTGTGCAGTTCACACTCGCGTTATTTTGCGCGTCGCACTGTAATGTGCAGTTCACACTCGCGCTATTTTGCGCGTCGCACTGTTTTGTGCAGTTCACACTCGCGCTATTTTGCGCGTCGCACTGTTTTGTGCAGTTCACACTCGCGCAATTTTGCGCGTCGCACTGTTTTGTGCAGTTTATCACTCGCGCTATTTTGCGCGTCGCACTGTTTTGTGCAGTTCACACTCGCTCTATTTTGCGCGTCGCACTGTTTTGTGCAGTTTATCGCTCGCCCTATTTTGCGCGTCGCACTGTTTTCTGCCATTCACACTCGCGCTATTTTGCGCCTCGCACTGTTTTGTGCAGTTCACACTCGCGCTATTTTGCGCGTCGCACTGTTTTGTGCAGTTCACACTCGCGTTATTTTGCGCGTCGCACTGTAATGTGCAGTTCACACTCGCGCTATTTTGCGCGTCGCACTGTTTTGTGCAGTTCACACTCGCGCAATTTTGCGCGTCGCACTGTTTTGTGCAGTTCACAATCGCGCAATTTTGCACGTCGCACTGTTTTGTGCAGTTTATCACTCGCACTATTTTGCGCGTCGCACTGTTTTCTGCAGTTCACACTCGCGCTATTTTGCGCCTTGCACTGTTTTGTGCAGTTCACACACGCGCTATTTTGCGCGTCGCACTGTTTTGTGCAGTTCACACTCGCGTTATTTTGCGCGTCGCACTGTAATGTGCAGTTCACACTCGCTATTTTGCGCGTCGCACTGTTTTGTGCAGTTCACACTCGCGCTATTTTGCGCGTCGCACTGTTTTGTGCAGTTCACAATCGCGCAATTTTGCGCGTCGCAGTGTTTTGTGCAGTTTATCACTCGCTATATTTTGCGCGTCGCACTGTTTGGTGCAGTTCACAATCGCGCAATTTTACACGTCGCACTGTTTTGTGCAGTTTATCACTCGCCCTATTTTGCGCGTCGCACTGTTTTCTGCAGTTCACACTCGCGCTATTTTGCGCCTCGCACTGTTTTGTGCAGTTCACACTCGCGCTATTTTCCGCGTCGCACTGTTTTGTGCAGTTCACACTCGCGTTATTTTGCGCGACGCACTGTAATGTGCAGTTCACACTCGCGCTATTTTGCGCGTCGCACTGTTTTGTGCAGTTCACACTCGCGCTATTTTGCGCGTCGCACTGTTTTGTGCAGTTCACAATCGCGCAATTTTGCGCGTCGCATTGTTTTGTGCAGTTTATCACTCGCTATATTTTGCGCGTCGCACTGTTTTGTGCAGTTCACAATCGCGCAATTTTGCACGTCGCACTGTTTTGTGCAGTTTATCACTCGCACTATTTTGCGCGTCGCACTGTTTTCTGCAGTTCACACTCGCTCTATTTTTCGCGTCGCACAGTTTTGTGTAGTTTATCGCTCGCCCTATTTTGCGCGTCGCACTGTTTTCTGCCGTTCACACTCGCGCTATTTTACGCCTCGCACTGTTTTGTGCAGTTCACACTCGCGCTATTTTGCGCGTCGCACTGTTTTGTGCAGTTCACACTCGCGTTATTTTGCGCGTCGCACTGTAATGTGCAGTTCACACTCGCGCTATTTTGCGCGTCGCACTGTTTTGTTGAGTTCACACTCGCGCTATTTTGCGCGTCGCACTGTTTTGTGCAGTTCACACTCGCGCAATTTTGCGCGTCGCACTGTTTTGTGCAGTTTATCACTCGCGCTATTTTGCGCGTCGCACTGTTTTGTGCAGTTCACACTCGCTCTATTTTGCGCGTCGCACTGTTTTGTGCAGTTTATCGCTCGCCCTATTTTGCGCGTCGCACTGTTTTCTGCCGTTCACACTCGCGCTATTTTGCGCCTCGCACTGTTTTGTACAGTTCACACTCGCGCTATTTTGCGCGTCGCACTGTTTTGTGCAGTTCACACTCGCGTTATTTTGCGCGTCGCACTGTAATGTGCAGTTCACACTCGCGCTATTTTGCGCGTCGCACTGTTTTGTGCAGTTCACACTCGCGCAATTTTGCGCGTCGCACTGTTTTGTGCAGTTCACAATCGCGCAATTTTGCCCGTCGCACTGTTTTGTGCAGTTTATCACTCGCACTATTTTGCGCGTCGCACTGTTTTCTGCAGTTCACACTCGCGCTATTTTGCGCCTTGCACTGTTTTGTGCAGTTCACACACGCGCTATTTTGCGCGTCGCACTGTTTTGTGCAGTTCACACTCGCGTTATTTTGCGCGTCGCACTGTAATGTGCAGTTCACACTCGCTATTTTGCGCATCGCACTGTTTTGTGCAGTTCACACTCGCGCTATTTTGCGCGTCGCACTGTTTTGTGCAGTTCACAATCGCGCAATTTTACACGTCGCACTGTTTTGTGCAGTTTATCACTCGCCCTATTTTGCGCGTCGCACTGTTTTCTGCAGTTCACACTCGCGCTATTTTGCGCCTCGCACTGTTTTGTGCAGTTCACACTCGCGCTATTTTCCGCGTCGCACTGTTTTGTGCAGTTCACACTCGCGTTATTTTGCGCGACGCACTGTAATGTGCAGTTCACACTCGCGCTATTTTGCGCGTCGCACTGTTTTGTGCAGTTCACACTCGCGCTATTTTGCGCGTCGCACTGTTTTGTGCAGTTCACAATCGCGCAATTTTGCGCGTCGCATTGTTTTGTGCAGTTTATCACTCGCTATATTTTGCGCGTCGCACTGTTTTGTGCAGTTCACAATCGCGCAATTTTGCACGTCGCACTGTTTTGTGCAGTTTATCACTCGCACTATTTTGCGCGTCGCACTGTTTTCTGCAGTTCACACTCGCTCTATTTTTCGCGTCGCACAGTTTTGTGTAGTTTATCGCTCGCCCTATTTTGCGCGTCGCACTGTTTTCTGCCGTTCACACTCGCGCTATTTTACGCCTCGCACTGTTTTGTGCAGTTCACACTCGCGCTATTTTGCGCGTCGCACTGTTTTGTGCAGTTCACACTCGCGTTATTTTGCGCGTCGCACTGTAATGTGCAGTTCACACTCGCGCTATTTTGCGCGTCGCACTGTTTTGTTGAGTTCACACTCGCGCTATTTTGCGCGTCGCAATGTTTTGTGCAGTTCACACTCGCGCAATTTTGCGCGTCGCACTGTTTTGTGCAGTTTATCACTCGCGCTATTTTGCGCGTCGCACTGTTTTGTGCAGTTCACACTCGCTCTATTTTGCGCGTCGCACTGTTTTGTGCAGTTTATCGCTCGCCCTATTTTGCGCGTCGCACTGTTTTCTGCCGTTCACACTCGCGCTATTTTGCGCCTCGCACTGTTTTGTACAGTTCACACTCGCGCTATTTTGCGCGTCGCACTGTTTTGTGCAGTTCACACTCGCGTTATTTTGCGCGTCGCACTGTAATGTGCAGTTCACACTCGCGCTATTTTGCGCGTCGCACTGTTTTGTGCAGTTTACAATCGCGCAATTTTGCCCGTCGCACTGTTTTGTGCAGTTTATCACTCGCACTATTTTGCGCGTCGCACTGTTTTCTGCAGTTCACACTCGCGCTATTTTGCGCCTTGCACTGTTTTGTGCAGTTCACACACGCGCTATTTTGCGCGTCGCACTGTTTTGTGCAGTTCACACTCGCGTTATTTTGCGCGTCGCACTGTAATGTGCAGTTCACACTCGCTATTTTGCGCATCGCACTGTTTTGTGCAGTTCACACTCGCGCTATTTTGCGCGTCGCACTGTTTTGTGCAGTTCACAATCGCGCAATTTTACACGTCGCACTGTTTTGTGCAGTTTATCACTCGCCCTATTTTGCGCGTCGCACTGTTTTCTGCAGTTCACACTCGCGCTATTTTGCGCCTCGCACTGTTTTGTGCAGTTCACACTCGCGCTATTTTCCGCGTCGCACTGTTTTGTGCAGTTCACACTCGCGTTATTTTGCGCGACGCACTGTAATGTGCAGTTCACACTCGCGCTATTTTGCGCGTCGCACTGTTTTGTGCAGTTCACACTCGCGCTATTTTGCGCGTCGCACTGTTTTGTGCAGTTCACAATCGCGCAATTTTGCGCGTCGCATTGTTTTGTGCAGTTTATCACTCGCTATATTTTGCGCGTCGCACTGTTTTGTGCAGTTCACAATCGCGCAATTTTGCACGTCGCACTGTTTTGTGCAGTTTATCACTCGCACTATTTTGCGCGTCGCACTGTTTTCTGCAGTTCACACTCGCTCTATTTTTCGCGTCGCACAGTTTTGTGTAGTTTATCGCTCGCCCTATTTTGCGCGTCGCACTGTTTTCTGCCGTTCACACTCGCGCTATTTTACGCCTCGCACTGTTTTGTGCAGTTCACACTCGCGCTATTTTGCGCGTCGCACTGTTTTGTGCAGTTCACACTCGCGTTATTTTGCGCGTCGCACTGTAATGTGCAGTTCACACTCGCGCTATTTTGCGCGTCGCACTGTTTTGTTGAGTTCACACTCGCGCTATTTTGCGCGTCGCAATGTTTTGTGCAGTTCACACTCGCGCAATTTTGCGCGTCGCACTGTTTTGTGCAGTTTATCACTCGCGCTATTTTGCGCGTCGCACTGTTTTGTGCAGTTCACACTCGCTCTATTTTGCGCGTCGCACTGTTTTGTGCAGTTTATCGCTCGCCCTATTTTGCGCGTCGCACTGTTTTCTGCCGTTCACACTCGCGCTATTTTGCGCCTCGCACTGTTTTGTACAGTTCACACTCGCGCTATTTTGCGCGTCGCACTGTTTTGTGCAGTTCACACTCGCGTTATTTTGCGCGTCGCACTGTAATGTGCAGTTCACACTCGCGCTATTTTGCGCGTCGCACTGTTTTGTGCAGTTCACACTCGCGCAATTTTGCGCGTCGCACTGTTTTGTGCAGTTCACAATCGCGCAATTTTGCCCGTCGCACTGTTTTGTGCAGTTTATCACTCGCACTATTTTGCGCGTCGCACTGTTTTCTGCAGTTCACACTCGCGCTATTTTGCGCCTTGCACTGTTTTGTGCAGTTCACACACGCGCTATTTTGCGCGTCGCACTGTTTTGTGCAGTTCACACTCGCGTTATTTTGCGCGTCGCACTGTAATGTGCAGTTCACACTCGCTATTTTGCGCATCGCACTGTTTTGTGCAGTTCACACTCGCGCTATTTTGCGCGTCGCACTGTTTTGTGCAGTTCACAATCGCGCAATTTTGCGCGTCGCAGTGTTTTGTGCAGTTTATCACTCGCTATATTTTGCGCGTCGCACTGTTTGGTGCAGTTCACAATCGCGCAATTTTACACGTCGCACTGTTTTGTGCAGTTTATCACTCGCCCTATTTTGCGCGTCGCACTGTTTTCTGCAGTTCACACTCGCGCTATTTTGCGCCTCGCACTGTTTTGTGCAGTTCACACTCGCGCTATTTTCCGCGTCGCACTGTTTTGTGCAGTTCACACTCGCGTTATTTTGCGCGACGCACTGTAATGTGCAGTTCACACTCGCGCTATTTTGCGCGTCGCACTGTTTTGTGCAGTTCACACTCGCGCTATTTTGCGCGTCGCACTGTTTTGTGCAGTTCACAATCGCGCAATTTTGCGCGTCGCATTGTTTTGTGCAGTTTATCACTCGCTATATTTTGCGCGTCGCACTGTTTTGTGCAGTTCACAATCGCGCAATTTTGCACGTCGCACTGTTTTGTGCAGTTTATCACACGCACTATTTTGCGCGTCGCACTGTTTTCTGCAGTTCACACTCGCTCTATTTTTCGCGTCGCACTGTTTTGCGTAGTTTATCGCTCGCCCTATTTTGCGCGTCGCACTGTTTTCTGCCGTTCACACTCGCGCTATTTTGCGCGTCGCACTGTTTTGTGCAGTTCACACTCGCGTTATTTTGCGCGTCGCACTGTAATGTGCAGTTCACACTCGCGCTATTTTGCGCGTCGCACTGTTTTGTGCAGTTCACACTCGCGCAATTTTGCGCGTCGCACTGTTTTGTGCAGTTCACAATCGCGCAATTTTGAACGTCGCACTGTTTTGTGCAGTTTATCACTCGCACTATTTTGCGCGTCGCACTGTTTTCTGCAGTTCACACTCGCGCTATTTTGCGCCTCGCACTGTTTTGTGCAGTTCACACTCGCGCTATTTTGCGCGTCGCACTGTTTTGTGCAGTTCACACTCGCGTTATTTTGCGCGTCGCACTGTAATGTGCAGTTCACACTCGCTATTTTGCGCGTCGCACTGTTTTGTGCAGTTCACACTCGCGCTATTTTGCGCGTCGCACTGTTTTTTGCAGTTCACAATCGCGCAATTTTGCGCGTCGCAGTGTTTTGTGCAGTTTATCACTCGCTATATTTTGCGCGTCGCACTGTTTTGTGCAGTTCACAATCGCGCAATTTTGCACGTCGCACTGTTTTGTGCAGTTTATCGCTCGCCCTATTTTGCGCGTCGCACTGTTTTCTGCAGTTCACACTCGCGCTATTTTGCGCCTCGCACTGTTTTGTGCAGTTCTCACTCGCGCTATTTTCCGCGTCGCACTGTTTTGTGCAGTTCACACTCGCGTTATTTTGCGCGACGCACTGTAATGTGCAGTTCACACTCGCGCTATTTTGCGCGTCGCACTGTTTTGTGTAGTTCACACTCGCGCTATTTTGCGCGTCGCACTGTTTTGTGCAGTTCACAATCGCGCAATTTTGCGCGTCGCATTGTTTTGTGCAGTTTATCGCTCGCTATATTTTGCGCGTCGCACTGTTTTGTGCAGTTCACAATCGCGCAATTTTGCACGTCGCACTGTTTTGTGCAGTTTATCACTCGCACTATTTTGCGCGTCGCACTGTTTTCTGCAGTTCACACTCGCTCTATTTTTCGCGTCGCACTGTTTTGTGTAGTTTATCGCTCGCCCTATTTTGCGCGTCGCACTGTTTTCTGCCGTTCACACTCGCGCAATTTAGCGCGTCGCACTGTTTTGTGCAGTTCACACTCGCTCTATTTTGCGCGTGGCACTGTTTTGTGTAGTTTATCGCTCGCCCTATTTTGCGCGTCGCACTGTTTTCTGCCGTTCACACTCGCGCTATTTTGCGCCTCGCACTGTTTTGTGCAGTTCACACTCGCGCTATTTTGCGCGTCGCACTGTTTTGTGCAGTTCACACTCGCGCTATTTTGCGCGTCGCACTGTTTTGTGCAGTTCACAATTGCGCAATTTTCCACGTCGCACTGTTTTGTGCAGTTTATCACTCGCACTATTTTGCGCCTCGCACTGTTTTCTGCAGTTCACACTCGCGCTATTTTGCGCCTCGCACTGTTTTGTGCAGTTCACACTCGCGCTATTTTGCGCGTCGCACTGTTTTGTGCAGTTCACACTCGCGTTATTTTGCGCGTCGCACTGTAATGTGCAGTTCACACTCGCGCTATTTTGCGCGTCGCACTGTTTTGTGCAGTTCACACTCGCGCTATTTTGCGCGTCGCACTGTTTTGTGCAGTTCACACTCGCTCTATTTTGCGCATCGCACTGTGTTGTGCAGTTTATCGCTCGCCCTATTTTGCGCGTCGCACTGTTTTCTGCCGTTCACACTCGCGCTATTTTGCGCCTCGCACTGTTTTGTGCAGTTCACACTCGCGCTATTTTGCGCGTCGCACTGTTTTCTGCAGTTCACACTCGCATTATTTTGGGCGTCGCACTGTAATGTGCAGTTCACACTCGCGCTATTTTGCGCGTCGCACTGTTTTGTGCAGTTCACACTCGCGCTATTTTGCGCGTCGCACTGTTTTGTGCAGTTCACACTCGCGCAATTTTGCGCGTCGCACTGTTTTGTGCAGTTCACAATCGCGTAATTTTGCGCGTCGCATTGTTTTGTGCAGTTTATCACTCGCTATATTTTGCGCGTCGCACTGTTTTGTGCAGTTCACAATCGCGCAATTTTGCGCGTCGCACTGTTTTGTGCAGTTCACACTCGCGTTATTTTGCGCGTCGCACTGTAATGTGCAGTTCACACTCGCGCTATTTTGCGCGTCGCACTGTAATGTGCAGTTCACACTCGCTATTTTGCGCGTCGCACTGTTTTGTGCAGTTCACACTCGCGCTATTTTGCGCGTCGCACTGTTTTTTGCAGTTCACAATCGCGCAATTTTGCGCGTCGCAGTGTTTTGTGCAGTTTATCACTCGCTATATTTTGCGCGTCGCACTGTTTTGTGCAGTTCACAATCGCGCAATTTTGCACGTCGCACTGTTTTGTGCAGTTTATCGCTCGCCCTATTTTGCGCGTCGCACTGTTTTCTGCAGTTCACACTCGCGCTATTTTGCGCCTCGCACTGTTTTGTGCAGTTCTCACTCGCGCTATTTTCCGCGTCGCACTGTTTTGTGCAGTTCACACTCGCGTTATTTTGCGCGACGCACTGTAATGTGCAGTTCACACTCGCGCTATTTTGCGCGTCGCACTGTTTTGTGCAGTTCACACTCGCGCTATTTTGCGCGTCGCACTGTTTTGTGCAGTTCACGATCGCGCAATTTTGCGCGTCGCATTGTTTTGTGCAGTTTATCGCTCGCTATATTTTGCGCGTCGCACTGTTTTGTGCAGTTCACAATCGCGCAATTTTGCACGTCGCACTGTTTTGTGCAGTTTATCACTCGCACTATTTTGCGCGTCGCACTGTTTTCTGCAGTTCACACTCGCTCTATTTTTCGCGTCGCACTGTTTTGTGTAGTTTATCGCTCGCCCTATTTTGCGCGTCGCACTGTTTTCTGCCGTTCACACTCGCGCAATTTAGCGCGTCGCACTGTTTTGTGCAGTTCACACTCGCTCTATTTTGCGCGTGGCACTGTTTTGTGTAGTTTATCGCTCGCCCTATTTTGCGCGTCGCACTGTTTTCTGCCGTTCACACTCGCGCTATTTTGCGCCTCGCACTGTTTTGTGCAGTTCACACTCGCGCTATTTTGCGCGTCGCACTGTTTTGTGCAGTTCACACTCGCGCTATTTTGCGCGTCGCACTGTTTTGTGCAGTTCACAATTGCGCAATTTTCCACGTCGCACTGTTTTGTGCAGTTTATCACTCGCACTATTTTGCGCGTCGCACTGTTTTCTGCAGTTCACACTCGCGCTATTTTGCGCCTCGCACTGTTTTGTGCAGTTCACACTCGCGCTATTTTGCGCGTCGCACTGTTTTGTGCAGTTCACACTCGCGTTATTTTGCGCGTCGCACTGTAATGTGCAGTTCACACTCGCGCTATTTTGCGCGTCGCACTGTTTTGTGCAGTTCACACTCGCGCTATTTTGCGCGTCGCACTGTTTTGTGCAGTTCACACTCGCTCTATTTTGCGCATCGCACTGTGTTGTGCAGTTTATCGCTCGCCCTATTTTGCGCGTCGCACTGTTTTCTGCCGTTCACACTCGCGCTATTTTGCGCCTCGCACTGTTTTGTGCAGTTCACACTCGCGCTATTTTGCGCGTCGCACTGTTTTCTGCAGTTCACACTCGCATTATTTTGCGCGTCGCACTGTAATGTGCAGTTCACACTCGCGCTATTTTGCGCGTCGCACTGTTTTGTGCAGTTCACACTCGCGCTATTTTGCGCGTCGCACTGTTTTGTGCAGTTCACACTCGCGCAATTTTGCGCGTCGCACTGTTTTGTGCAGTTCACACTCGCGTTATTTTGCGCGACGCACTGTAATGTGCAGTTCACACTCGCGCTATTTTGCGCGTCGCACTGTTTTGTGCAGTTCACACTCGCGCTATTTTGCGCGTCGCACTGTTTTGTGCAGTTCACAATCGCGCAATTTTGCGCGTCGCATTGTTTTGTGCAGTTTATCACTCGCTATATTTTGCGCGTCGCACTGTTTTGTGCAGTTCACAATCGCGCAATTTTGCACGTCGCACTGTTTTGTGCAGTTTATCACTCGCACTATTTTGCGCGTCGCACTGTTTTCTGCAGTTCACACTCGC
The DNA here is from genome assembly GCA_036172215.1 of Camellia granthamiana. Lineage (NCBI taxonomy): Eukaryota > Viridiplantae > Streptophyta > Magnoliopsida > Ericales > Theaceae > Camellia > Camellia granthamiana. The sequence continues at coordinate 131,841 of JAXFYN010000209.1, forward strand.
TCTATTTTTCGCGTCGCACAGTTTTGTGTAGTTTATCGCTCGCCCTATTTTGCGCGTCGCACTGTTTTCTGCCGTTCACACTCGCGCTATTTTACGCCTCGCACTGTTTTGTGCAGTTCACACTCGCGCTATTTTGCGCGTCGCACTGTTTTGTGCAGTTCACACTCGCGTTATTTTGCGCGTCGCACTGTAATGTGCAGTTCACACTCGCGCTATTTTGCGCGTCGCACTGTTTTGTTGAGTTCACACTCGCGCTATTTTGCGCGTCGCACTGTTTTGTGCAGTTCACACTCGCGCAATTTTGCGCGTCGCACTGTTTTGTGCAGTTTATCACTCGCGCTATTTTGCGCGTCGCACTGTTTTGTGCAGTTCACACTCGCTCTATTTTGCGCGTCGCACTGTTTTGTGCAGTTTATCGCTCGCCCTATTTTGCGCGTCGCACTGTTTTCTGCCGTTCACACTCGCGCTATTTTGCGCCTCGCACTGTTTTGTACAGTTCACACTCGCGCTATTTTGCGCGTCGCACTGTTTTGTGCAGTTCACACTCGCGTTATTTTGCGCGTCGCACTGTAATGTGCAGTTCACACTCGCGCTATTTTGCGCGTCGCACTGTTTTGTGCAGTTCACACTCGCGCAATTTTGCGCGTCGCACTGTTTTGTGCAGTTCACAATCGCGCAATTTTGCCCGTCGCACTGTTTTGTGCAGTTTATCACTCGCACTATTTTGCGCGTCGCACTGTTTTCTGCAGTTCACACTCGCGCTATTTTGCGCCTTGCACTGTTTTGTGCAGTTCACACACGCGCTATTTTGCGCGTCGCACTGTTTTGTGCAGTTCACACTCGCGTTATTTTGCGCGTCGCACTGTAATGTGCAGTTCACACTCGCTATTTTGCGCATCGCACTATTTTGTGCAGTTCACACTCGCGCTATTTTGCGCGTCGCACTGTTTTGTGCAGTTCACAATCGCGCAATTTTGCGCGTCGCAGTGTTTTGTGCAGTTTATCACTCGCTATATTTTGCGCGTCGCACTGTTTGGTGCAGTTCACAATCGCGCAATTTTACACGTCGCACTGTTTTGTGCAGTTTATCACTCGCCCTATTTTGCGCGTCGCACTGTTTTCTGCAGTTCACACTCGCGCTATTTTGCGCCTCGCACTGTTTTGTGCAGTTCACACTCGCGCTATTTTCCGCGTCGCACTGTTTTGTGCAGTTCACACTCGCGTTATTTTGCGCGACGCACTGTAATGTGCAGTTCACACTCGCGCTATTTTGCGCGTCGCACTGTTTTGTGCAGTTCACACTCGCGCTATTTTGCGCGTCGCACTGTTTTGTGCAGTTCACAATCGCGCAATTTTGCGCGTCGCATTGTTTTGTGCAGTTTATCACTCGCTATATTTTGCGCGTCGCACTGTTTTGTGCAGTTCACAATCGCGCAATTTTGCACGTCGCACTGTTTTGTGCAGTTTATCACTCGCACTATTTTGCGCGTCGCACTGTTTTCTGCAGTTCACACTCGCTCTATTTTTCGCGTCGCACAGTTTTGTGTAGTTTATCGCTCGCCCTATTTTGCGCGTCGCACTGTTTTCTGCCGTTCACACTCGCGCTATTTTACGCCTCGCACTGTTTTGTGCAGTTCACACTCGCGCTATTTTGCGCGTCGCACTGTTTTGTGCAGTTCACACTCGCGTTATTTTGCGCGTCGCACTGTAATGTGCAGTTCACACTCGCGCTATTTTGCGCGTCGCACTGTTTTGTTGAGTTCACACTCGCGCTATTTTGCGCGTCGCACTGTTTTGTGCAGTTCACACTCGCGCAATTTTGCGCGTCGCACTGTTTTGTGCAGTTTATCACTCGCGCTATTTTGCGCGTCGCACTGTTTTGTGCAGTTCACACTCGCTCTATTTTGCGCGTCGCACTGTTTTGTGCAGTTTATCGCTCGCCCTATTTTGCGCGTCGCACTGTTTTCTGCCGTTCACACTCGCGCTATTTTGCGCCTCGCACTGTTTTGTACAGTTCACACTCGCGCTATTTTGCGCGTCGCACTGTTTTGTGCAGTTCACACTCGCGTTATTTTGCGCGTCGCACTGTAATGTGCAGTTCACACTCGCGCTATTTTGCGCGTCGCACTGTTTTGTGCAGTTCACACTCGCGCAATTTTGCGCGTCGCACTGTTTTGTGCAGTTCACAATCGCGCAATTTTGCCCGTCGCACTGTTTTGTGCAGTTTATCACTCGCACTATTTTGCGCGTCGCACTGTTTTCTGCAGTTCACACTCGCGCTATTTTGCGCCTTGCACTGTTTTGTGCAGTTCACACACGCGCTATTTTGCGCGTCGCACTGTTTTGTGCAGTTCACACTCGCGTTATTTTGCGCGTCGCACTGTAATGTGCAGTTCACACTCGCTATTTTGCGCATCGCACTGTTTTGTGCAGTTCACACTCGCGCTATTTTGCGCGTCGCACTGTTTTGTGCAGTTCACAATCGCGCAATTTTGCGCGTCGCAGTGTTTTGTGCAGTTTATCACTCGCTATATTTTGCGCGTCGCACTGTTTGGTGCAGTTCACAATCGCGCAATTTTACACGTCGCACTGTTTTGTGCAGTTTATCACTCGCCCTATTTTGCGCGTCGCACTGTTTTCTGCAGTTCACACTCGCGCTATTTTGCGCCACGCACTGTTTTGTGCAGTTCACACTCGCGCTATTTTCCGCGTCGCACTGTTTTGTGCAGTTCACACTCGCGTTATTTTGCGCGACGCACTGTAATGTGCAGTTCACACTCGCGCTATTTTGCGCGTCGCACTGTTTTGTGCAGTTCACACTCGCGCTATTTTGCGCGTCGCACTGTTTTGTGCAGTTCACAATCGCGCAATTTTGCGCGTCGCATTGTTTTGTGCAGTTTATCACTCGCTATATTTTGCGCGTCGCACTGTTTTGTGCAGTTCACAATCGCGCAATTTTGCACGTCGCACTGTTTTGTGCAGTTTATCACACGCACTATTTTGCGCGTCGCACTGTTTTCTGCAGTTCACACTCGCTCTATTTTTCGCGTCGCACTGTTTTGCGTAGTTTATCGCTCGCCCTATTTTGCGCGTCGCACTGTTTTCTGCCGTTCACACTCGCGCTATTTTGCGCGTCGCACTGTTTTGTGCAGTTCACACTCGCGTTATTTTGCGCGTCGCACTGTAATGTGCAGTTCACACTCGCGCTATTTTGCGCGTCGCACTGTTTTGTGCAGTTCACACTCGCGCAATTTTGCGCGTCGCACTGTTTTGTGCAGTTCACAATCGCGCAATTTTGAACGTCGCACTGTTTTGTGCAGTTTATCACTCGCACTATTTTGCGCGTCGCACTGTTTTCTGCAGTTCACACTCGCGCTATTTTGCGCCTCGCACTGTTTTGTGCAGTTCACACTCGCGCTATTTTGCGCGTCGCACTGTTTTGTGCAGTTCACACTCGCGTTATTTTGCGCGTCGCACTGTAATGTGCAGTTCACACTCGCGCTATTTTGCGCGTCGCACTGTTTTGTTGAGTTCACACTCGCGCTATTTTGCGCGTCGCACTGTTTTGTGCAGTTCACACTCGCGCAATTTTGCGCGTCGCACTGTTTTGTGCAGTTTATCACTCGCGCTATTTTGCGCGTCGCACTGTTTTGTGCAGTTCACACTCGCTCTATTTTGCGCGTCGCACTGTTTTGTGCAGTTTATCGCTCGCCCTATTTTGCGCGTCGCACTGTTTTCTGCCGTTCACACTCGCGCTATTTTGCGCCTCGCACTGTTTTGTACAGTTCACACTCGCGCTATTTTGCGCGTCGCACTGTTTTGTGCAGTTCACACTCGCGTTATTTTGCGCGTCGCACTGTAATGTGCAGTTCACACTCGCGCTATTTTGCGCGTCGCACTGTTTTGTGCAGTTCACACTCGCGCAATTTTGCGCGTCGCACTGTTTTGTGCAGTTCACAATCGCGCAATTTTGCCCGTCGCACTGTTTTGTGCAGTTTATCACTCGCACTATTTTGCGCGTCGCACTGTTTTCTGCAGTTCACACTCGCGCTATTTTGCGCCTTGCACTGTTTTGTGCAGTTCACACACGCGCTATTTTGCGCGTCGCACTGTTTTGTGCAGTTCACACTCGCGTTATTTTGCGCGTCGCACTGTAATGTGCAGTTCACACTCGCTATTTTGCGCATCGCACTATTTTGTGCAGTTCACACTCGCGCTATTTTGCGCGTCGCACTGTTTTGTGCAGTTCACAATCGCGCAATTTTGCGCGTCGCAGTGTTTTGTGCAGTTTATCACTCGCTATATTTTGCGCGTCGCACTGTTTGGTGCAGTTCACAATCGCGCAATTTTACACGTCGCACTGTTTTGTGCAGTTTATCACTCGCCCTATTTTGCGCGTCGCACTGTTTTCTGCAGTTCACACTCGCGCTATTTTGCGCCTCGCACTGTTTTGTGCAGTTCACACTCGCGCTATTTTCCGCGTCGCACTGTTTTGTGCAGTTCACACTCGCGTTATTTTGCGCGACGCACTGTAATGTGCAGTTCACACTCGCGCTATTTTGCGCGTCGCACTGTTTTGTGCAGTTCACACTCGCGCTATTTTGCGCGTCGCACTGTTTTGTGCAGTTCACAATCGCGCAATTTTGCGCGTCGCATTGTTTTGTGCAGTTTATCACTCGCTATATTTTGCGCGTCGCACTGTTTTGTGCAGTTCACAATCGCGCAATTTTGCACGTCGCACTGTTTTGTGCAGTTTATCACTCGCACTATTTTGCGCGTCGCACTGTTTTCTGCAGTTCACACTCGCTCTATTTTTCGCGTCGCACAGTTTTGTGTAGTTTATCGCTCGCCCTATTTTGCGCGTCGCACTGTTTTCTGCCGTTCACACTCGCGCTATTTTACGCCTCGCACTGTTTTGTGCAGTTCACACTCGCGCTATTTTGCGCGTCGCACTGTTTTGTGCAGTTCACACTCGCGTTATTTTGCGCGTCGCACTGTAATGTGCAGTTCACACTCGCGCTATTTTGCGCGTCGCACTGTTTTGTTGAGTTCACACTCGCGCTATTTTGCGCGTCGCACTGTTTTGTGCAGTTCACACTCGCGCAATTTTGCGCGTCGCACTGTTTTGTGCAGTTTATCACTCGCGCTATTTTGCGCGTCGCACTGTTTTGTGCAGTTCACACTCGCTCTATTTTGCGCGTCGCACTGTTTTGTGCAGTTTATCGCTCGCCCTATTTTGCGCGTCGCACTGTTTTCTGCCGTTCACACTCGCGCTATTTTGCGCCTCGCACTGTTTTGTACAGTTCACACTCGCGCTATTTTGCGCGTCGCACTGTTTTGTGCAGTTCACACTCGCGTTATTTTGCGCGTCGCACTGTAATGTGCAGTTCACACTCGCGCTATTTTGCGCGTCGCACTGTTTTGTGCAGTTCACACTCGCGCAATTTTGCGCGTCGCACTGTTTTGTGCAGTTCACAATCGCGCAATTTTGCCCGTCGCACTGTTTTGTGCAGTTTATCACTCGCACTATTTTGCGCGTCGCACTGTTTTCTGCAGTTCACACTCGCGCTATTTTGCGCCTTGCACTGTTTTGTGCAGTTCACACACGCGCTATTTTGCGCGTCGCACTGTTTTGTGCAGTTCACACTCGCGTTATTTTGCGCGTCGCACTGTAATGTGCAGTTCACACTCGCTATTTTGCGCATCGCACTGTTTTGTGCAGTTCACACTCGCGCTATTTTGCGCGTCGCACTGTTTTGTGCAGTTCACAATCGCGCAATTTTGCGCGTCGCAGTGTTTTGTGCAGTTTATCACTCGCTATATTTTGCGCGTCGCACTGTTTGGTGCAGTTCACAATCGCGCAATTTTACACGTCGCACTGTTTTGTGCAGTTTATCACTCGCCCTATTTTGCGCGTCGCACTGTTTTCTGCAGTTCACACTCGCGCTATTTTGCGCCACGCACTGTTTTGTGCAGTTCACACTCGCGCTATTTTCCGCGTCGCACTGTTTTGTGCAGTTCACACTCGCGTTATTTTGCGCGACGCACTGTAATGTGCAGTTCACACTCGCGCTATTTTGCGCGTCGCACTGTTTTGTGCAGTTCACACTCGCGCTATTTTGCGCGTCGCACTGTTTTGTGCAGTTCACAATCGCGCAATTTTGCGCGTCGCATTGTTTTGTGCAGTTTATCACTCGCTATATTTTGCGCGTCGCACTGTTTTGTGCAGTTCACAATCGCGCAATTTTGCACGTCGCACTGTTTTGTGCAGTTTATCACACGCACTATTTTGCGCGTCGCACTGTTTTCTGCAGTTCACACTCGCTCTATTTTTCGCGTCGCACTGTTTTGCGTAGTTTATCGCTCGCCCTATTTTGCGCGTCGCACTGTTTTCTGCCGTTCACACTCGCGCTATTTTGCGCGTCGCACTGTTTTGTGCAGTTCACACTCGCGTTATTTTGCGCGTCGCACTGTAATGTGCAGTTCACACTCGCGCTATTTTGCGCGTCGCACTGTTTTGTGCAGTTCACACTCGCGCAATTTTGCGCGTCGCACTGTTTTGTGCAGTTCACAATCGCGCAATTTTGAACGTCGCACTGTTTTGTGCAGTTTATCACTCGCACTATTTTGCGCGTCGCACTGTTTTCTGCAGTTCACACTCGCGCTATTTTGCGCCTCGCACTGTTTTGTGCAGTTCACACTCGCGCTATTTTGCGCGTCGCACTGTTTTGTGCAGTTCACACTCGCGTTATTTTGCGCGTCGCACTGTAATGTGCAGTTCACACTCGCTATTTTGCGCGTCGCACTGTTTTGTGCAGTTCACACTCGCGCTATTTTGCGCGTCGCACTGTTTTTTGCAGTTCACAATCGCGCAATTTTGCGCGTCGCAGTGTTTTGTGCAGTTTATCACTCGCTATATTTTGCGCGTCGCACTGTTTTGTGCAGTTCACAATCGCGCAATTTTGCACGTCGCACTGTTTTGTGCAGTTTATCGCTCGCCCTATTTTGCGCGTCGCACTGTTTTCTGCAGTTCACACTCGCGCTATTTTGCGCCTCGCACTGTTTTGTGCAGTTCTCACTCGCGCTATTTTCCGCGTCGCACTGTTTTGTGCAGTTCACACTCGCGTTATTTTGCGCGACGCACTGTAATGTGCAGTTCACACTCGCGCTATTTTGCGCGTCGCACTGTTTTGTGCAGTTCACACTCGCGCTATTTTGCGCGTCGCACTGTTTTGTGCAGTTCACAATCGCGCAATTTTGCGCGTCGCATTGTTTTGTGCAGTTTATCGCTCGCTATATTTTGCGCGTCGCACTGTTTTGTGCAGTTCACAATCGCGCAATTTTGCACGTCGCACTGTTTTGTGCAGTTTATCACTCGCACTATTTTGCGCGTCGCACTGTTTTCTGCAGTTCACACTCGCTCTATTTTTCGCGTCGCACTGTTTTGTGTAGTTTATCGCTCGCCCTATTTTGCGCGTCGCACTGTTTTCTGCCGTTCACACTCGCGCAATTTAGCGCGTCGCACTGTTTTGTGCAGTTCACACTCGCTCTATTTTGCGCGTGGCACTGTTTTGTGTAGTTTATCGCTCGCCCTATTTTGCGCGTCGCACTGTTTTCTGCCGTTCACACTCGCGCTATTTTGCGCCTCGCACTGTTTTGTGCAGTTCACACTCGCGCTATTTTGCGCGTCGCACTGTTTTGTGCAGTTCACACTCGCGCTATTTTACGCGTCGCACTGTTTTGTGCAGTTCACAATTGCGCAATTTTCCACGTCGCACTGTTTTGTGCAGTTTATCACTCGCACTATTTTGCGCGTCGCACTGTTTTCTGCAGTTCACACTCGCGCTATTTTGCGCCTCGCACTGTTTTGTGCAGTTCACACTCGCGCTATTTTGCGCGTCGCACTGTTTTGTGCAGTTCACACTCGCGTTATTTTGCGCGTCGCACTGTAATGTGCAGTTCACACTCGCGCTATTTTGCGCGTCGCACTGTTTTGTGCAGTTCACACTCGCGCTATTTTGCGCGTCGCACTGTTTTGTGCAGTTCACACTCGCTCTATTTTGCGCATCGCACTGTGTTGTGCAGTTTATCGCTCGCCCTATTTTGCGCGTCGCACTGTTTTCTGCCGTTCACACTCGCGCTATTTTGCGCCTCGCACTGTTTTGTGCAGTTCACACTCGCGCTATTTTGCGCGTCGCACTGTTTTCTGCAGTTCACACTCGCATTATTTTGCGCGTCGCACTGTAATGTGCAGTTCACACTCGCGCTATTTTGCGCGTCGCACTGTTTTGTGCAGTTCACACTCGCGCTATTTTGCGCGTCGCACTGTTTTGTGCAGTTCACAATCGTGTAATTTTGCACGTCGCATTGTTTTGTGCAGTTTATCACTCGCTATATTTTGCGCGTCGCACTGTTTTGTGCAGTTCACAATCGCGCAATTTTGCACGTCCCACTGTTTTGTGCAGTTTATCACTCGCACTATTTTGCGCGTCGCACTGTTTTCTGCAGTTCACACTCGCTCTATTTTTCGCGTCGCACTGTTTTGTGTAGTTTATCGCTCGCCCTATTTTGCGCGTCGCACTGTTTTCTGCCGTTCACACTCGCGCTATTTTGCGCCTCGCACTGTTTTGTGCAGTTCACACTCCCGCTATTTTGCGCGTCGCACTGTTTTGTGCAGTTCACACTCGCGTTATTTTGCGCGTCGCACTGTTTTGTGCAGTTCACACTCGCGTTATTTTGCGCGTCGCACTGTACTGTGCAGTTCACACTCGCGCTATTTTGCGCGTCGCACTGTTTTGTGTAGTTCACACTCGCGCTGTTTTGCGCATCGCACTGTTTTGTGCAGTTCACACTCGCGCAATTTTGCGCGTCGCACTGTTTTGTGCAGTTTATCACTCGCGCTATTTTGCGCGTCGCACTGTTTTGTGCAGTTCACACTCGCTCTATTTTGCGCGTCGCACTGTTTTGTGCAGTTTATCGCTCGCCCTATTTTGCGCATCGCACTGTTTTTTGCCGTTCACACTCGCGCTATTTTGCGCCTCGCACTGTTTTGTGCAGTTCACACTCGCGCTATTTTGCGCGTCGCACTGTTTTGTGCAGTTCACACTCGCGTTATTTTGCGCGTCGCACTGTAATGTGCAGTTCACACTCGCGCTATTTTGCGCGTCGCACTGTTTTGTGCAGTTCACACTCGCGCAATTTTGCGCGTCGCACTGTTTTGTGCAGTTCACAATCGCGCAATTTTGCACGTCGCACTGTTTTGTGCAGTTTATCACTCGCACTATTTTGCGCGTCGCACTGTTTTCTGCAGTTCACACTCGCGCTATTTTGCGCCTCGCACTGTTTTGTGCAGTTCACACTCGCGCTATTTTGCGCGTCGCACTGTTTTGTGCAGTTCACACTCGCGTTATTTTGCGCGTCGCACTGTAATGTGCAGTTCACACTCGCTATTTTGCGCGTCGCACTGTTTTGTGCAGTTCACACTCGCGCTATTTTGCGCGTCGCACTGTTTTGTGCAGTTCACAATCGCGCAATTTTGCGCGTCGCATTGTTTTGTGCAGTTTATCACTCGCTATATTTTGCGCGTCGCACTGTTTTGTGCAGTTCACAATCGCGCAATTTTGCACGTCGCACTGTTTTGTGCAGTTTATCACTCGCACTATTTTGCGCGTCGCACTGTTTTCTGCAGTTCACACTCGCTCTATTTTTCGCGTCGCACAGTTTTGTGTAGTTTATCGCTCGCCCTATTTTGCGCGTCGCACTGTTTTCTGCCGTTCACACTCGCGCTATTTTACGCCTCGCACTGTTTTGTGCAGTTCACACTCGCGCTATTTTGCGCGTCGCACTGTTTTGTGCAGTTCACACTCGCGTTATTTTGCGCGTCGCACTGTAATGTGCAGTTCACACTCGCGCTATTTTGCGCGTCGCACTGTTTTGTTGAGTTCACACTCGCGCTATTTTGCGCGTCGCACTGTTTTGTGCAGTTCACACTCGCGCAATTTTGCGCGTCGCACTGTTTTGTGCAGTTTATCACTCGCGCTATTTTGCGCGTCGCACTGTTTTGTGCAGTTCACACTCGCTCTATTTTGCGCGTCGCACTGTTTTGTGCAGTTTATCGCTCGCCCTATTTTGCGCGTCGCACTGTTTTCTGCCGTTCACACTCGCGCTATTTTGCGCCTCGCACTGTTTTGTACAGTTCACACTCGCGCTATTTTGCGCGTCGCACTGTTTTGTGCAGTTCACACTCGCGTTATTTTGCGCGTCGCACTGTAATGTGCAGTTCACACTCGCGCTATTTTGCGCGTCGCACTGTTTTGTGCAGTTCACACTCGCGCAATTTTGCGCGTCGCACTGTTTTGTGCAGTTCACAATCGCGCAATTTTGCCCGTCGCACTGTTTTGTGCAGTTTATCACTCGCACTATTTTGCGCGTCGCACTGTTTTCTGCAGTTCACACTCGCGCTATTTTGCGCCTTGCACTGTTTTGTGCAGTTCACACACGCGCTATTTTGCGCGTCGCACTGTTTTGTGCAGTTCACACTCGCGTTATTTTGCGCGTCGCACTGTAATGTGCAGTTCACACTCGCTATTTTGCGCATCGCACTGTTTTGTGCAGTTCACACTCGCGCTATTTTGCGCGTCGCACTGTTTTGTGCAGTTCACAATCGCGCAATTTTGCGCGTCGCAGTGTTTTGTGCAGTTTATCACTCGCTATATTTTGCGCGTCGCACTGTTTGGTGCAGTTCACAATCGCGCAATTTTACACGTCGCACTGTTTTGTGCAGTTTATCACTCGCCCTATTTTGCGCGTCGCACTGTTTTCTGCAGTTCACACTCGCGCTATTTTGCGCCTCGCACTGTTTTGTGCAGTTCACACTCGCGCTATTTTCCGCGTCGCACTGTTTTGTGCAGTTCACACTCGCGTTATTTTGCGCGACGCACTGTAATGTGCAGTTCACACTCGCGCTATTTTGCGCGTCGCACTGTTTTGTGCAGTTCACACTCGCGCTATTTTGCGCGTCGCACTGTTTTGTGCAGTTCACAATCGCGCAATTTTGCGCGTCGCATTGTTTTGTGCAGTTTATCACTCGCTATATTTTGCGCGTCGCACTGTTTTGTGCAGTTCACAATCGCGCAATTTTGCACGTCGCACTGTTTTGTGCAGTTTATCACACGCACTATTTTGCGCGTCGCACTGTTTTCTGCAGTTCACACTCGCTCTATTTTTCGCGTCGCACTGTTTTGCGTAGTTTATCGCTCGCCCTATTTTGCGCGTCGCACTGTTTTCTGCCGTTCACACTCGCGCTATTTTGCGCGTCGCACTGTTTTGTGCTGTTCACACTCGCGTTATTTTGCGCGTCGCACTGTAATGTGCAGTTCACACTCGCGCTATTTTGCGCGTCGCACTGTTTTGTGCAGTTCACACTCGCGCAATTTTGCGCGTCGCACTGTTTTGTGCAGTTCACAATCGCGCAATTTTGAACGTCGCACTGTTTTGTGCAGTTTATCACTCGCACTATTTTGCGCGTCGCACTGTTTTCTGCAGTTCACACTCGCGCTATTTTGCGCCTCGCACTGTTTTGTGCAGTTCACACTCGCGCTATTTTGCGCGTCGCACTGTTTTGTGCAGTTCACACTCGCGTTATTTTGCGCGTCGCACTGTAATGTGCAGTTCACACTCGCTATTTTGCGCGTCGCACTGTTTTGTGCAGTTCACACTCGCGCTATTTTGCGCGTCGCACTGTTTTTTGCAGTTCACAATCGCGCAATTTTGCGCGTCGCAGTGTTTTGTGCAGTTTATCACTCGCTATATTTTGCGCGTCGCACTGTTTTGTGCAGTTCACAATCGCGCAATTTTGCACGTCGCACTGTTTTGTGCAGTTTATCGCTCGCCCTATTTTGCGCGTCGCACTGTTTTCTGCAGTTCGCACTCGCGCTATTTTGCGCCTCGCACTGTTTTGTGCAGTTCTCACTCGCGCTATTTTCCGCGTCGCACTGTTTTGTGCAGTTCACACTCGCGTTATTTTGCGCGACGCACTGTAATGTGCAGTTCACACTCGCGCTATTTTGCGCGTCGCACTGTTTTGTGCAGTTCACACTCGCGCTATTTTGCGCGTCGCACTGTTTTGTGCAGTTCACAATCGCGCAATTTTGCGCGTCGCATTGTTTTGTGCAGTTTATCGCTCGCTATATTTTGCGCGTCGCACTGTTTTGTGCAGTTCACAATCGCGCAATTTTGCACGTCGCACTGTTTTGTGCAGTTTATCACTCGCACTATTTTGCGCGTCGCACTGTTTTCTGCAGTTCACACTCGCTCTATTTTTCGCGTCGCACTGTTTTGTGTAGTTTATCGCTCGCCCTATTTTGCGCGTCGCACTGTTTTCTGCCGTTCACACTCGCGCAATTTAGCGCGTCGCACTGTTTTGTGCAGTTCACACTCGCTCTATTTTGCGCGTGGCACTGTTTTGTGTAGTTTATCGCTCGCCCTATTTTGCGCGTCGCACTGTTTTCTGCCGTTCACACTCGCGCTATTTTGCGCCTCGCACTGTTTTGTGCAGTTCACACTCGCGCTATTTTGCGCGTCGCACTGTTTTGTGCAGTTCACACTCGCGCTATTTTGCGCGTCGCACTGTTTTGTGCAGTTCACAATTGCGCAATTTTCCACGTCGCACTGTTTTGTGCAGTTTATCACTCGCACTATTTTGCGCGTCGCACTGTTTTCTGCAGTTCACACTCGCGCTATTTTGCGCCTCGCACTGTTTTGTGCAGTTCACACTCGCGCTATTTTGCGCGTCGCACTGTTTTGTGCAGTTCACACTCGCGTTATTTTGCGCGTCGCACTGTAATGTGCAGTTCACACTCGCGCTATTTTGCGCGTCGCACTGTTTTGTGCAGTTCACACTCGCGCTATTTTGCGCGTCGCACTGTTTTGTGCAGTTCACACTCGCTCTATTTTGCGCATCGCACTGTGTTGTGCAGTTTATCGCTCGCCCTATTTTGCGCGTCGCACTGTTTTCTGCCGTTCACACTCGCGCTATTTTGCGCCTCGCACTGTTTTGTGCAGTTCACACTCACGCTATTTTGCGCGTCGCACTGTTTTGTGCAGTTCACACTCGCGTTATTTTGCGCGTCGCACTGTAATGTGCAGTTCACACTCGCGCTATTTTGCGCGTCGCACTGTTTTGTGCAGTTCACACTCGCGCTATTTTGCGCGTCGCACTGTTTTGTGCAGTTCACAATCGCGCAATTTTGAACGTCGCACTGTTTTGTGCAGTTTATCACTCGCACTATTTTGCGCGTCGCACTGTTTTCTGCAGTTCACACTCGCGCTATTTTGCGCCTCGCACTGTTTTGTGCAGTTCACACTCGCGCTATTTTGCGCGTCGCACTGTTTTGTGCAGTTCACACTCGCGTTATTTTGCGCGTCGCACTGTAATGTGCAGTTCACACTCGCTATTTTGCGCGTCGCACTGTTTTGTGCAGTTCACACTCGCGCTATTTTGCGCGTCGCACTGTTTTTTGCAGTTCACAATCGCGCAATTTTGCGCGTCGCAGTGTTTTGTGCAGTTTATCACTCGCTATATTTTGCGCGTCGCACTGTTTTGTGCAGTTCACAATCGCGCAATTTTGCACGTCGCACTGTTTTGTGCAGTTTATCGCTCGCCCTATTTTGCGCGTCGCACTGTTTTCTGCAGTTCGCACTCGCGCTATTTTGCGCCTCGCACTGTTTTGTGCAGTTCTCACTCGCGCTATTTTCCGCGTCGCACTGTTTTGTGCAGTTCACACTCGCGTTATTTTGCGCGACGCACTGTAATGTGCAGTTCACACTCGCGCTATTTTGCGCGTCGCACTGTTTTGTGCAGTTCACACTCGCGCTATTTTGCGCGTCGCACTGTTTTGTGCAGTTCACAATCGCGCAATTTTGCGCGTCGCATTGTTTTGTGCAGTTTATCGCTCGCTATATTTTGCGCGTCGCACTGTTTTGTGCAGTTCACAATCGCGCAATTTTGCACGTCGCACTGTTTTGTGCAGTTTATCACTCGCACTATTTTGCGCGTCGCACTGTTTTCTGCAGTTCACACTCGCTCTATTTTTCGCGTCGCACTGTTTTGTGTAGTTTATCGCTCGCCCTATTTTGCGCGTCGCACTGTTTTCTGCCGTTCACACTCGCGCAATTTAGCGCGTCGCACTGTTTTGTGCAGTTCACACTCGCTCTATTTTGCGCGTGGCACTGTTTTGTGTAGTTTATCGCTCGCCCTATTTTGCGCGTCGCACTGTTTTCTGCCGTTCACACTCGCGCTATTTTGCGCCTCGCACTGTTTTGTGCAGTTCACACTCGCGCTATTTTGCGCGTCGCACTGTTTTGTGCAGTTCACACTCGCGCTATTTTGCGCGTCGCACTGTTTTGTGCAGTTCACAATTGCGCAATTTTCCACGTCGCACTGTTTTGTGCAGTTTATCACTCGCACTATTTTGCGCGTCGCACTGTTTTCTGCAGTTCACACTCGCGCTATTTTGCGCCTCGCACTGTTTTGTGCAGTTCACACTCGCGCTATTTTGCGCGTCGCACTGTTTTGTGCAGTTCACACTCGCGTTATTTTGCGCGTCGCACTGTAATGTGCAGTTCACACTCGCGCTATTTTGCGCGTCGCACTGTTTTGTGCAGTTCACACTCGCGCTATTTTGCGCGTCGCACTGTTTTGTGCAGTTCACACTCGCTCTATTTTGCGCATCGCACTGTGTTGTGCAGTTTATCGCTCGCCCTATTTTGCGCGTCGCACTGTTTTCTGCCGTTCACACTCGCGCTATTTTGCGCCTCGCACTGTTTTGTGCAGTTCACACTCGCGCTATTTTGCGCGTCGCACTGTTTTCTGCAGTTCACACTCGCATTATTTTGCGCGTCGCACTGTAATGTGCAGTTCACACTCGCGCTATTTTGCGCGTCGCACTGTTTTGTGCAGTTCACACTCGCGCTATTTTGCGCGTCGCACTGTTTTGTGCAGTTCACACTCGCGCAATTTTGCGCGTCGCACTGTTTTGTGCAGTTCACAATCGCGTAATTTTGCGCGTCGCATTGTTTTGTGCAGTTTATCACTCGCTATATTTTGCGCGTCGCACTGTTTTGTGCAGTTCACAATCGCGCAATTTTGCGCGTCGCACTGTTTTGTGCAGTTCACACTCGCGTTATTTTGCGCGTCGCACTGTAATGTGCAGTTCACACTCGCGCTATTTTGCGCGTCGCACTGTTTTGTGCAGTTCACACTCGCGCTATTTTGCGCGTCGCAGTGTTTTGTGCAGTTCACAATCGTGTAATTTTGCACGTCGCATTGTTTTGTGCAGTTTATCACTCGCTATATTTTGCGCGTCGCACTGTTTTGTGCAGTTCACAATCGCGCAATTTTGCACGTCCCACTGTTTTGTGCAGTTTATCACTCGCACTATTTTGCGCGTCGCACTGTTTTCTGCAGTTCACACTCGCTCTATTTTTCGCGTCGCACTGTTTTGTGTAGTTTATCGCTCGCCCTATTTTGCGCGTCGCACTGTTTTCTGCCGTTCACACTCGCGCTATTTTGCGCCTCGCACTGTTTTGTGCAGTTCACACTCCCGCTATTTTGCGCGTCGCACTGTTTTGTGCAGTTCACACTCGCGTTATTTTGCGCGTCGCACTGTTTTGTGCAGTTCACACTCGCGTTATTTTGCGCGTCGCACTGTACTGTGCAGTTCACACTCGCGCTATTTTGCGCGTCGCACTGTTTTGTGTAGTTCACACTCGCGCTGTTTTGCGCATCGCACTGTTTTGTGCAGTTCACACTCGCGCAATTTTGCGCGTCGCACTGTTTTGTGCAGTTTATCACTCGCGCTATTTTGCGCGTCGCACTGTTTTGTGCAGTTCACACTCGCTCTATTTTGCGCGTCGCACTGTTTTGTGCAGTTTATCGCTCGCCCTATTTTGCGCATCGCACTGTTTTTTGCCGTTCACACTCGCGCTATTTTGCGCCTCGCACTGTTTTGTGCAGTTCACACTCGCGCTATTTTGCGCGTCGCACTGTTTTGTGCAGTTCACACTCGCGTTATTTTGCGCGTCGCACTGTAATGTGCAGTTCACACTCGCGCTATTTTGCGCGTCGCACTGTTTTGTGCAGTTCACACTCGCGCAATTTTGCGCGTCGCACTGTTTTGTGCAGTTCACAATCGCGCAATTTTGCACGTCGCACTGTTTTGTGCAGTTTATCACTCGCACTATTTTGCGCGTCGCACTGTTTTCTGCAGTTCACACTCGCGCTATTTTGCGCCTCGCACTGTTTTGTGCAGTTCACACTCGCGCTATTTTGCGCGTCGCACTGTTTTGTGCAGTTCACACTCGCGTTATTTTGCGCGTCGCACTGTAATGTGCAGTTCACACTCGCTATTTTGCGCGTCGCACTGTTTTGTGCAGTTCACACTCGCGCTATTTTGCGCGTCGCACTGTTTTGTGCAGTTCACAATCGCGCAATTTTGCGCGTCGCAGTGTTTTGTGCAGTTTATCACTCGCTATATTTTGCGCGTCGCACTGTTTGGTGCAGTTCACAATCGCGCAATTTTACACGTCGCACTGTTTTGTGCAGTTTATCACTCGCCCTATTTTGCGCGTCGCACTGTTTTCTGCAGTTCACACTCGCGCTATTTTGCGCCTCGCACTGTTTTGTGCAGTTCACACTCGCGCTATTTTCCGCGTCGCACTGTTTTGTGCAGTTCACACTCGCGTTATTTTGCGCGACGCACTGTAATGTGCAGTTCACACTCGCGCTATTTTGCGCGTCGCACTGTTTTGTGCAGTTTACACTCGCGCTATTTTGCGCGTCGCACTGTTTTGTGCAGTTCACAATCGCGCAATTTTGCGCGTCGCATTGTTTTGTGCAGTTTATCACTCGCTATATTTTGCGCATCGCACTGTTTTGTGCAGTTCACAATCGCGCAATTTTGCACGTCGCACTGTTTTGTGCAGTTTATCACTCGCACAATTTTGCGCGTCGCACTGTTTTCTGCAGTTCACACTCGCTCTATTTTTCGCGTCGCACTGTTTTGTGTAGTTTATCGCTCGCCCTATTTTGCGCGTCGCACTGTTTTCTGCCGTTCACACTCGCGCTATTTTGCGCATCGCACTGTTTTGTGCAGTTCACACTCGCGTGATTTTGCGCGTCGCACTGTAATGTGCAGTTCACACTCGCGCTATTTTGCGCGTCGCACTGTTTTGTGCAGTTCACACTCGCGCAATTTTGCGCGTCGCACTGTTTTGTGCAGTTCACAATCGCGCAATTTTGCACGTCGCACTGTTTTGTGCAGTTTATCACTCGCACTATTTTGCGCGTCGCACTGTTTTCTGCAGTTCACACTCGCGCTATTTTGCGCCTTGCACTGTTTTGTGCAGTTCACACACGCGCTATTTTGCGCGTCGCACTGTTTTGTGCAGTTCACACTCGCGCTATTTTGCGCGTCGCACTGTTTTGTGCAGTTCACACTCGCGTTATTTTGCGCGTCGCACTGTAATGTGCAGTTCACACTCGCTATTTTGCGCGTCGCACTGTTTTGTGCAGTTCACACTCGCGCTATTTTGCGCGTCGCACTGTTTTGTGCAGTTCACAATCGCGCAATTTTGCGCGTCGCAGTGTTTTGTGCAGTTTATCACTCGCTATATTTTGCGCGTCGCACTGTTTTGTGCAGTTCACAATCGCGCAATTTTGCACGTCGCACTGTTTTGTGCAGTTTATCACTCGCCCTATTTTGCGCGTCGCACTGTTTTCTGCAGTTCACACTCGCGCTATTTTGCGCCTCGCACTGTTTTGTGCAGTTCACACTCGCGCTATTTTCCGCGTCGCACTGTTTTGTGCAGTTCACACTCGCGCTATTTTCCGCGTCGCACTGTTTTGTGCAGTTCACACTCGCGTTATTTTGCGCGACGCACTGTAATGTGCAGTTCACACTCGCGCTATTTTGCGCGTCGCACTGTTTTGTGCAGTTCACACTCGCGCTATTTTGCGCGTCGCACTGTTTTGTGCAGTTCACAATCGCGCAATTTTGCGCGTCGCATTGTTTTGTGCAGTTTATCACTCGCTATATTTTGCGCGTCGCACTGTTTTGTGCAGTTCACAATAGCGCAATTTTGCACGTCGCACTGTTTTGTGCAGTTTATCACTCGCACTATTTTGCGCGTCGCACTGTTTTCTGCAGTTCACACTCGCTCTATTTTTCGCGTCGCACTGTTTTGTGTAGTTTATCGCTCGCCCTATTTTGCGCGTCGCACTGTTTTCTGCCGTTCACACTCGCGCTATTTTGCGCGTCGCACTGTTTTGTGCAGTTCACACTCGCGTTATTTTGCGCGTCGCACTGTAATGTGCAGTTCACACTCGCGCTAGTTTGCGCGTCGCACTGTTTTGGGCAGTTCACACTCGCGCTACTTTGCGCGTCGCACTGTTTTGTGCAGTTCACACTCGCGCAATTTTGCGCGTCGCACTGTTTTGTGCAGTTCACACTCGCTCTATTTTGCGCGTGGCACTGTTTTGTGTAGTTTATCGCTCGCCCTATTTTGCGCGTCGCACTGTTTTCTGCCGTTCACACTCGCGCTATTTTGCGCCTCGCACTGTTTTGTGCAGTTCACACTCGCGCTATTTTGCGCGTCGCACTGTTTTGTGCAGTTCACACTCGCGCTATTTTGCGCGTCGCACTGTTTTGTGCAGTTCACAATGGCGCAATGTTGCACGTCGCACTGTTTTGTGCAGTTTATCACTCGCACTATTTTGCGCGTCGCACTGTTTTCTGCAGTTCACACTCGCGCTATTTTGCGCCTCGCACTGTTTTGTGCAGTTCACACTCGCGCTATTTTGCGCGTCGCACTGTTTTGTGCAGTTCACACTCGCGTTAATTTGCGCGTCGCACTGTAATGTGCAGTTCACACTCGCGCTATTTTGCGCGTCGCACTGTTTTGTGCAGTTCACACTCGCGCTATTTTGCGCGTCGCACTGTTTTGTGCAGTTCACTCTCGCGCAATTTTGCGCGTCGCACTGTTTTGTGCAGTTTATCACTCGCTCTATTTTGCGCATCGCACTGTTTTGTGCAGTTCACACTCGCTCTATTTTGCGCATCGCACTGTTTTGTGCAGTTTATCGCTCGCCCTATTTTGCGCGTCGCACTGTTTTCTGCCGTTCACACTCGCGCTATTTTGCGCCTCGCACTGTTTTGTGCAGTTCACACTCGCGCTATTTTGCGCGTCGCACTGTTTTGTGCAGTTCACAATCGCGCAATTTTGCACGTCGCATTGTTTTGTGCAGTTTATCACTCGCACTATTTTGCAGGTCGCACTGTTTTCTGGAGTTCACACTCGCGCTATTTTGCGCGTCGCACTGTTTTGTGCAGTTCACACTCGCGCTATTTTGCGCGTCGCACTGTTTTGTGCAGTTCACACTCGCGTTATTTTGCGCGTCGCACTGTAATGTGCAGTTCACACTCGCGCTATTTTGCGCGTCGTACTGTTTTGTGCAGTTCACACTCGCGCTATTTTGCGCGTCGCACTGTTTTGTGCAGTTCACAATCGCGTAATTTTGCGCGTCGCATTGTTTTGTGCAGTTTATCACTCGCTATATTTTGCGCGTCGCACTGTTTTGTGTAGTTCACAATCGCGCAATTTTGCACGTCGCACTGTTTTGTGCAGTTTATCACTCGCACTATTTTGCGCGTCGCACTGTTTTCTGCAGTTCACACTCGCTCTATTTTTCGCGTCGCACTGTTTTGTGTAGTTTATCGCTCGCCCTATTTTGCGCGTCGCACTGTTTTCTGCCGTTCACACTCGCGCTATTTTGCGCCTCGCACTGTTTTGTGCAGTTCACACTCGCGCTATTTTGCGCGTCGCACTGTTTTGTGCAGTTCACACTCGCGTTATTTTGCGCGTCGCACTGTAATGTGCAGTTCACACTCGCGCTATTTTGCGCGTCGCACTGTTTTGTGTAGTTCACACTCGCGCTATTTTGCGCATCGCACTGTTTTGTGCAGTTCACACTCGCGCAATTTTGCGCGTCGCACTGTTTTGTACAGTTTATCACTCGCGCTATTTTGCGCGTCGCACTGTTTTGTGCAGTTCACACTCGCTCTATTTTGCGCGTCGCACTGTTTTGTGCAGTTTATCGCTCGCCCTATTTTGCGCGTCGCACTGTTTTTTGCCGTTCACACTCGCGCTATTTTGCGCCTCGCACTGTTTTGTGCAGTTCACACTCGCGCTATTTTACGCGTCGCACTGTTTTGTGCAGTTCACACTCGCGTTATTTTGCGCGTCGCACTGTAATGTGCAGTTCACACTCGCGCTATTTTGCGCGTCGCACTGTTTTGTGCAGTTCACACTCGCGCAATTTTGCGCGTCGCACTGTTTTGTGCAGTTCACAATCGCGTAATTTTGCGCGTCGCATTGTTTTGTGCAGTTTATCACTCGCTATATTTTGCGCGTCGCACTGTTTTGTGCAGTTCACAATCGCGCAATTTTGCACGTCGCACTGTTTTCTGCAGTTTATCACTCGCACTATTTTGCGCGTCGCACTGTTTTCTGCAGTTCACACTCGCTCTATTTTTCGCGTCGCACTGTTTTGTGTAGTTTATCGCTCGCCCTATTTTGCGCGTCGCACTGTTTTCTGCCGTTCACACTCGCGCTATTTTGCGCCTCGCACTGTTTTGTGCAGTTCACACTCGCGCTATTTTGCGCGTCGCACTGTTTTGTGCAGTTCACACTCGCGTTATTTTGCGCGTCGCACTGTAATGTGCAGTTCACACTCGCGCTATTTTGCGCGTCGCACTGTTTTGTGTAGTTCACACTCGCGCTATTTTGCGCATCGCACTGTTTTGTGCAGTTCACACTCGCGCAATTTTGCGCGTCGCACTGTTTTGTACAGTTTATCACTCGCGCTATTTTGCGCGTCGCACTGTTTTGTGCAGTTCACACTCGCTCTATTTTGCGCGTCGCACTGTTTTGTGCAGTTTATCGCTCGCCCTATTTTGCGCGTCGCACTGTTTTTTGCCGTTCACACTCGCGCTATTTTGCGCCTCGCACTGTTTTGTGCAGTTCACACTCGCGCTATTTTACGCGTCGCACTGTTTTGTGCAGTTCACACTCGCGTTATTTTGCGCGTCGCACTGTAATGTGCAGTTCACACTCGCGCTATTTTGCGCGTCGCACTGTTTTGTGCAGTTCACACTCGCGCAATTTTGCGCGTCGCACTGTTTTGTGCAGTTCACAATCGCGCAATTTTGCACGTCGCACTGTTTTGTGCAGTTTATCACTCGCACTATTTTGCGCGTCGCACTGTTTTCTGCAGTTCACACTCGCGCTATTTTGCGCCTCGCACTGTTTTGTGCAGTTCACACTCGCGCTATTTTGCGCGTCGCACTGTTTTGTGCAGTTCACAATCGCGTAATTTTGCGCGTCGCATTGTTTTGTGCAGTTTATCACTCGCTATATTTTGCGCGTCGCACTGTTTTGTGTAGTTCACAATCGCGCAATTTTGCACGTCGCACTGTTTTGTGCAGTTTATCACTCGCACTATTTTGCGCGTCGCACTGTTTTCTGCAGTTCACACTCGCTCTATTTTTCGCGTCGCACTGTTTTGTGTAGTTTATCGCTCGCCCTATTTTGCGCGTCGCACTGTTTTCTGCCGTTCACACTCGCGCTATTTTGCGCCTCGCACTGTTTTGTGCAGTTCACACTCGCGCTATTTTGCGCGTCGCACTGTTTTGTGCAGTTCACACTCGCGTTATTTTGCGCGTCGCACTGTAATGTGCAGTTCACACTCGCGCTATTTTGCGCGTCGCACTGTTTTGTGTAGTTCACACTCGCGCTATTTTGCGCATCGCACTGTTTTGTGCAGTTCACACTCGCGCAATTTTGCGCGTCGCACTGTTTTGTACAGTTTATCACTCGCGCTATTTTGCGCGTCGCACTGTTTTGTGCAGTTCACACTCGCTCTATTTTGCGCGTCGCACTGTTTTGTGCAGTTTATCGCTCGCCCTATTTTGCGCGTCGCACTGTTTTTTGCCGTTCACACTCGCGCTATTTTGCGCCTCGCACTGTTTTGTGCAGTTCACACTCGCGCTATTTTACGCGTCGCACTGTTTTGTGCAGTTCACACTCGCGTTATTTTGCGCGTCGCACTGTAATGTGCAGTTCACACTCGCGCTATTTTGCGCGTCGCACTGTTTTGTGCAGTTCACACTCGCGCAATTTTGCGCGTCGCACTGTTTTGTGCAGTTCACAATCGCGTAATTTTGCGCGTCGCATTGTTTTGTGCAGTTTATCACTCGCTATATTTTGCGCGTCGCACTGTTTTGTGCAGTTCACAATCGCGCAATTTTGCACGTCGCACTGTTTTCTGCAGTTTATCACTCGCACTATTTTGCGCGTCGCACTGTTTTCTGCAGTTCACACTCGCTCTATTTTTCGCGTCGCACTGTTTTGTGTAGTTTATCGCTCGCCCTATTTTGCGCGTCGCACTGTTTTCTGCCGTTCACACTCGCGCTATTTTGCGCCTCGCACTGTTTTGTGCAGTTCACACTCGCGCTATTTTGCGCGTCGCACTGTTTTGTGCAGTTCACACTCGCGTTATTTTGCGCGTCGCACTGTAATGTGCAGTTCACACTCGCGCTATTTTGCGCGTCGCACTGTTTTGTGTAGTTCACACTCGCGCTATTTTGCGCATCGCACTGTTTTGTGCAGTTCACACTCGCGCAATTTTGCGCGTCGCACTGTTTTGTACAGTTTATCACTCGCGCTATTTTGCGCGTCGCACTGTTTTGTGCAGTTCACACTCGCTCTATTTTGCGCGTCGCACTGTTTTGTGCAGTTTATCGCTCGCCCTATTTTGCGCGTCGCACTGTTTTTTGCCGTTCACACTCGCGCTATTTTGCGCCTCGCACTGTTTTGTGCAGTTCACACTCGCGCTATTTTACGCGTCGCACTGTTTTGTGCAGTTCACACTCGCGTTATTTTGCGCGTCGCACTGTAATGTGCAGTTCACACTCGCGCTATTTTGCGCGTCGCACTGTTTTGTGCAGTTCACACTCGCGCAATTTTGCGCGTCGCACTGTTTTGTGCAGTTCACAATCGCGCAATTTTGCACGTCGCACTGTTTTGTGCAGTTTATCACTCGCACTATTTTGCGCGTCGCACTGTTTTCTGCAGTTCACACTCGCGCTATTTTGCGCCTCGCACTGTTTTGTGCAGTTCACACTCGCGCTATTTTGCGCGTCGCACTGTTTTGTGCAGTTCACACTCGCGTTATTTTGCGCGTCGCACTGTAATGTGCAGTTCACACTCGCTATTTTGCGCGTCGCACTGTTTTGTGCAGTTCACACTCGCGCTATTTTGCGCGTCGCACTGTTTTGTGCAGTTCACAATCGCGCAATTTTGCGCGTCGCAGTGTTTTGTGCAGTTTATCACTCGCTATATTTTGCGCGTCGCACTGTTTTGTGCAGTTCACAATCGCGCAATTTTGCACGTCGCGCTGTTTTGTGCAGTTTATCACTCGCCCTATTTTGCGCGTCGCACTGTTTTCTGCAGTTCACACTCGCGCTATTTTGCGCCTCGCACTGTTTTGTGCAGTTCACACTCGCGCTATTTTCCGCGTCGCACTGTTTTGTGCAGTTCACACTCGCGTTATTTTGCGCGACGCACTGTAATGTGCAGTTCACACTCGCGCTATTTTGCGCGTCGCACTGTTTTGTGCAGTTCACACTCGCGCTATTTTGCGCGTCGCACTGTTTTGTGCAGTTCACAATCGCGCAATTTTGCGCGTCGCATTGTTTTGTGCAGTTTATCACTCGCTATATTTTGCGCGTCGCACTGTTTTGTGCAGTTCACACTCGCGCAATTTTGCGCGTCGCACTGTTTTGTGCAGTTTATCACTCGCTCTATTTTGCGCGTCGCACTGTTTTGTGCAGTTCGCACTCGCTCTATTTTGCGCATCGCACTGTTTTGTGCAGTTTATCGCTAGCCCTATTTTGCGCGTCGCACTGTTTTGTGCAGTTCACAATCGCGCAATTTTGCGCGTCGCATTGTTTTGTGCAGTTTATCACTCGCTATATTTTGCGCGTCGCACTGTTTTGTGCAGTTCACAATCGCGCAATTTTGCACGTCGCACTGTTTTGTGCAGTTTATCACTCGCACTATTTTGCGCGTCGCACTGTTTTCTGCAGTTCACACTCGCTCTATTTTTCGCGTCGCACTGTTTTGTGTAGTTTATCGCTCGCCCTATTTTGCGCGTCGCACTGTTTTCTGCCGTTCACACTCGCGCTATTTTGCGCGTCGCACTGTTTTGTGCAGTTCACACTCGCGTTATTTTGCGCGTCGCACTGTAATGTGCAGTTCACACTCGCGCTAGTTTGCGCGTCGCACTGTTTTGGGCAGTTCACACTCGCGCAATTTTGCGCGTCGCACTGTTTTGTGCAGTTCACACTCGCTCTATTTTGCGCGTGGCACTGTTTTGTGTAGTTTATCGCTCGCCCTATTTTGCGCGTCGCACTGTTTTCTGCCGTTCACACTCGCGCTATTTTGCGCCTCGCACTGTTTTGTGCAGTTCACACTCGCGCTATTTTGCGCGTCGCACTGTTTTGTGCAGTTCACAGTCGCGCAATTTTGCGCGTCGCACTGTTTTGTGCAGTTTATCACTCGCGCTATTTTGCGCGTCGCACTGTTTTGTGCAGTTCACACTCGCTCTATTTTGCGCGTCGCACTGTTTTGTGCAGTTTATCGCTCGCCCTATTTTGCGCGTCGCACTGTTTTTTGCCGTTCACACTCGCGCTATTTTGCGCCTCGCACTGTTTTGTGCAGTTCACACTCGCGCTATTTTGCGCGTCGCACTGTTTTGTGCAGTTCACACTCGCGTTATTTTGCGCGTCGCACTGTAATGTGCAGTTCACACTCGCGCTATTTTGCGCGTCGCACTGTTTTGTGCAGTTCACACTCGCGCAATTTTGCGCGTCGCACTGTTTTGTGCAGTTCACAATCGCGCAATTTTGCACGTCGCACTGTTTTGTGCAGTTTATCACTCGCACTATTTTGCGCGTCGCACTGTTTTCTGCAGTTCACACTCGCGCTATTTTGCGCCTCGCACTGTTTTGTGCAGTTCACACTCGCGCTATTATGCGCGTCGCACTGTTTTGTGCAGTTCACACTCGCGTTATTTTGCGCGTCGCACTGTAATGTGCAGTTCACACTCGCTATTTTGCGCGTCGCACTGTTTTGTGCAGTTCACACTCGCGCTATTTTGCGCGTCGCACTGTTTTGTGCAGTTCACAATCGCGTAATTTTGCGCGTCGCAGTGTTTTGTGTAGTTTATCACTCGCTATATTTTGCGCGTCGCACTGTTTTGTGCAGTTCACAATCGCGCAATTTTGCACGTCGCACTGTTTTGTGCAGTTCACACTCGCGCAATTTTGCGCGTCGCACTGTTTTGTGCAGTTTATCACCCGCGCTATTTTGCGCGTCGCACTGTTTTGTGCAGTTCACACTCGCTCTATTTTGCGCGTCGCACTGTTTTGTGCAGTTTATCGCTCGCCCTATTTTGCGCGTCGCACTGTTTTTTGCCGTTCACACTCGCGCTATTTTGCGCCTCGCACTGTTTTGTGCAGTTCACACTCGCGCTATTTTGCGCGTCGCACTGTTTTGTGCAGTTCACACTCACGTTATTTTGCGCGTCGCACTGTAATGTGCAGTTCACACTCGCGCTATTTTGCGCGTCGCACTGTTTTGTGCAGTTCACAATCGCGCAATTTTGCACGTCGCACTGTTTTGTGCAGTTTATCACTCGCACTATTTTGCGCGTCGCACTGTTTTCTGCAGTTCACACTCGCGCTATTTTGCGCCTCGCACTGTTTTGTGCAGTTCACACTCGCGCTATTTTGC
Source organism: Camellia granthamiana (assembly GCA_036172215.1). Lineage (NCBI taxonomy): Eukaryota > Viridiplantae > Streptophyta > Magnoliopsida > Ericales > Theaceae > Camellia > Camellia granthamiana. The sequence goes on from JAXFYN010000209.1 coordinate 157,752, forward strand.
GCGTCGAACTGTTTTGTGCAGTTCACACTCGCGTTATTTTGCGCGTCGCACTGTAATGTGCAGTTCACACTCGCTATTTTGCGCGTCGCACTGTTTTGTGCAGTTCACACTCACGCTATTTTGCGCGTCGCACTGTTTTGTGCAGTTCACAATCGCGCAATTTTGCGCGTCGCAGTGTTTTGTGCAGTTTATCACTCGCTATATTTTGCGCGTCGCACTGTTTTGTGCAGTTCACAATCGCGCAATTTTGCACGTCGCACTGTTTTGTGCAGTTTATCACTCGCCCTATTTTGCGCGTCGCACTGTTTTCTGCAGTTCACACTCGCGCTATTTTGCGCCTCGCACTGTTTTGTGCAGTTCACACTCGCGCTATTTTCCGCGTCGCACTGTTTTGTGCAGTTCACACTCGCGTTATTTTGCGCGACGCACTGTAATGTGCAGTTCACACTCGCGCTATTTTGCGCGTCGCACTGTTTTGTGCAGTTCACACTCGCGCTATTTTGCGCGTCGCACTGTTTTGTGCAGTTCACAATCGCGCAATTTTGCGCGTCGCATTGTTTTGTGCAGTTTATCACTCGCTATATTTTGCGCGTCGCACTGTTTTGTGCAGTTCACAATCGCGCAATTTTGCACGTCGCACTGTTTTGTGCAGTTTATCACTCGCACTATTTTGCGCGTCGCACTGTTTTGTGCAGTTTATCGCTCGCCCTATTTTGCGCGTCGCACTGTTTTCTGCCGTTCACACTCGCGCTATTTTGCGCCTCGCACTGTTTTGTGCAGTTCACACTCGCGCTATTTTGCGCGTCGCACTGTTTTGTGCAGTTCACACTCGCGTTATTTTGCGCGTCGCACTGTAATGCGCAGTTCACACTCGAAATATTTTGCGCGTCGCACTGTTTTCTGCAGTTCACACTCGCGCAATTTTGCGCGTCGCACTGTTTTGTGCAGTTCACAATCGCGCAATTTTGCACGTCGCACTGTTTTGTGCAGTTTATCACTCGCACTATTTTGCGCGTCGCACTGTTTTCTGCAGTTCACACTCGCGCTATTTTGCGCCTCGCACTGTTTTGTGCAGTTCACACTCGCGCTAGTTTGCGCGTCGCACTGTTTTGTGCAGTTCACACTCGCGTTATTTTGCGCGTCGCACTGTAATGTGCAGTTCACACTCGCTATTTTGCGCGTCGCACTGTTTTGTGCAGATCACACTCGCGCTATTTTGCGCGTCGCACTGTTTTGTGCAGTTCACAATCGCGCAATTTTGCGCGTCGCAGTGTTTTGTGCAGTTTATCACTCGCTATATTTTGCGCGTCGCACTGTTTTGTGCAGTTCACAATCGCGCAATTTTGCACGTCGCACTGTTTTGTGCAGTTTATCACTCGCCCTATTTTGCGCGTCGCACTGTTTTCTGCAGTTCACACTCGCGCTATTTTGCGCCTCGCACTGTTTTGTGCAGTTCACACTCGCGCTATTTTCCGCGTCGCACTGTTTTGTGCAGTTCACAATTGCGCAATTTTGCACGTCGCACTGTTTTGTGCAGTTTATCACTCGCACTATTTTGCGCGTCGCACTGTTTTCTGCAGTTCACACTCGCGCTATTTTGCGCCTCGCACTGTTTTGTGCAGTTCACACTCGCGCTATTTTGCGCGTCGCACTGTTTTGTGCAGTTCACACTCGCGTTATTTTGCGCGTCGCACTGTAATGTGCAGTTCACACTCGCGCTATTTTGCGCGTCGCACTGTTTTGTGCAGTTCACACTCGCGCTATTTTGCGCGTCGCACTGTTTTGTGCAGTTCACACTCGCGCAATTTTGCGCTTCGCACTGTTTTGTGCAGTTTATCACTCGCTCTATTTTGCGCGTCGCACTGTTTTGTGCAGTTCACACTTGCTCTATTTTGCGCATCGCACTGTTTTGTGCAGTTTATCGCTCGCCCTATTTTGCGCGTCGCACTGTTTTCTGCCGTTCACACTCGCGCTATTTTGCGCCTCGCACTGTTTTGTGCAGTTCACACTCGCGCTATTTTGCGCGTCGCACTGTTTTGTGCAGTTCACAATCGCGCAATTTTGCACGTCGCATTGTTTTGTGCAGTTTATCACTCGCACTATTTTGCGGGTCGCACTGTTTTCTGGAGTTCACACTCGCGCTATTTTGCGCGTCGCACTGTTTTGTGCAGTTCACACTCGCGCTATTTTGCGCGTCGCACTGTTTTGTGCAGTTCACACTCGCGTTATTTTGCGCGTCGCACTGTAATGTGCAGTTCACACTCGCGCTATTTTGCGCGTCGTACTATTTTGTGCAGTTCACACTCGCGCTATTTTGCGCATCGCACTATTTTGTGCAGTTCACAATCGCGTAATTTTGCGCGTCGCATTGTTTTGTGCAGTTTATCACTCGCTATATTTTGCGCGTCGCACTGTTTTGTGCAGTTCACAATCGCGCAATTTTGCACGTCGCACTGTTTTGTGCAGTTTATCACTCGCACTATTTTGCGCGTCGCACTGTTTTCTGCAGTTCACACTCGCTCTATTTTTCGCGTCGCACTGTTATGTGTAGTTTATCGCTCGCCCTATTTTGCGCGTCGCACTGTTTTCTGCCGTTCACACTCGCGCTATTTTGCGCCTCGCACTGTTTTGTGCAGTTCACACTCGCGCTATTTTGCGCGTCGCACTGTTTTGTGCAGTTCACACTCGCGTTATTTTGCGCGTCGCACTGTAATGTGCAGTTCACACTCGCGCTATTTTGCGCGTCGCACTGTTTTGTGTAGTTCACACTCGCGCTATTTTGCGCTTCGCACTGTTTTGTGCAGTTCACACTCGCGTTATTTTGCGCGTCGCACTGTAATGTGCAGTTCACACTCGCGCTATTTTGCGCGTCGCACTGTTTTGTGCAGTTCACACTCGCGCAATTTTGCGCGTCGCGCTGTTTTGTGCAGTTTATCACTCGCGCTATTTTGCGCGTCGCACTGTTTTGTGCAGTTCACACTCGCTCTATTTTGCGCGTCGCACTGTTTTGTGCAGTTTATCGCTCGCCCTATTTTGCGCGTCGCACTGTTTTTTGACGTTCACACTCGCGCTATTTTGCGCCTCGCACTGTTTTGTGCAGTTCACACTCGCGCTATTTTGCGCGTCGCACTGTTTTGTGCAGTTCACACTCGCGTTATTTTGCGCGTCGCACTGTAATGTGCAGTTCACACTCGCGCTATTTTGCGCGTCGCACTGTTTTGTGCAGTTCACACTCGCGCTATTTTGCGCGTCGCACTGTTTTGTGCAGTTCACAATCGCGCAATTTTGCACGTCGCACTGTTTTGTGCAGTTTATCACTCGCACTATTTTGCGCGTCGCACTGTTTTCTGCAGTTCACACTCGCGCTATTTTGCGCCTCGCACTGTTTTGTGCAGTTCACACTCGCGCTATTTTGCGCGTCGCACTGTTTTGTGCAGTTCACACTCGCGTTATTTTGCGCGTCGCACTGTAATGTGTAGTTCACACTCGCTATTTTGCGCGTCGCACTGTTTTGTGCAGATCACACTCGCGCTATTTTGCGCGTCGCACTGTTTTGTGCAGTTCACAATCGCGCAATTTTGCGCGTCGCAGTGTTTTGTGCAGTTTATCACTCGCTATATTTTGCGCGTCGCACTGTTTTGTGCAGTTCACAATCGCGCAATTTTGCACGTCGCACTGTTTTGTGCAGTTTATCACTCGCCCTATTTTGCGCGTCGCACTGTTTTCTGCAGTTCACACTCGCGCTATTTTGCGCCTCGCACTGTTTTGTGCAGTTCACACTCGCGCTATTTTCCGCGTCGCACTGTTTTGTGCAGTTCACACTCGCGTTATTTTGCGCGACGCACTGTAATGTGCAGTTCACACTCGCGCTATTTTGCGCGTCGCACTGTTTTGTGCAGTTCACACTCGCGCTATTTTGCGCGTCGCACTGTTTTGTGCAGTTCACAATCGCGCAATTTTGCGCGTCGCATTGTTTTGTGCAGTTTATCACTCGCTATATTTTGCGCGTCGCACTGTTTTGTGCAGTTCACAATCGCGCAATTTTGCACGTCGCACTGTTTTGTGCAGTTTATCACTCGCACTATTTTGCGCGTCGCACTGTTTTCTGCAGTTCACACTCGCTCTATTTTTCGCGTCGCACTGTTTTGTGTAGTTTATCGCTCGCCCTATTTTGCGCGTCGCACTGTTTTCTGCCGTTCACACTCGCGCTATTTTGCGCGTCGCACTGTATTGTGCAGTTCACACTCGCGTTATTTTGCGCGTCGCACTGTAATGTGCAGTTCACACTCGCGCTAGTTTGCGCGTCGCACTGTTTTGGGCAGTTCACACTCGCGCTACTTTGCGCGTCGCACTGTTTTGTGCAGTTCACACTCGCGCAATTTTGCGCGTCGCACTGTTTTGTGCAGTTCACACTCGCTCTATTTTGCGCGTGGCACTGTTTTGTGTAGTTTATCGCTCGCCCTATTTTGCGCGTCGCACTGTTTTCTGCCGTTCACACTCGCGCTATTTTGCGCCTCGCACTGTTTTGTGCAGTTCACACTCGCGCTATTTTGCGCGTCGCACTGTTTTGTGCAGTTCACACTCGCGCTATTTTGCGCGTCGCACTGTTTTGTACAGTTCACAATTGCGCAATTTTGCACGTCGCACTGTTTTGTGCAGTTTATCACTCGCACTATTTTGCGCGTCGCACTGTTTTCTGCAGTTCACACTCGCGCTATTTTGCGCCTCGCACTGTTTTGTGCAGTTCACACTCGCGCTATTTTGCGCGTCGCACTGTTTTGTGTAGTTCACACTCGCGTTATTTTGCGCGTCGCACTGTAATGTGCAGTTCACACTCGCGCTATTTTGCGCGTCGCACTGTTTTGTGCAGTTCACACTCGCGCTATTTTGCGCGTCGCACTGTTTTGTGCAGTTCACACTCGCGCAATTTTGCGCGTCGCACTGTTTTGTGCAGTTTATCACTCGCTCTATTTTGCGCGTCGCACTGTTTTGTGCAGTTCACACTCGCTCTATTTTGCGCATCGCACTGTTTTGTGCAGTTTATCGCTCGCCCTATTTTGCGCGTCGCACTGTTTTCTGCCGTTCACACTCGCGCTATTTTGCGCCTCGCACTGTTTTGTGCAGTTCACACTCGCGCTATTTTGCGCGTCGCACTGTTTTGTGCAGTTCACAATCGCGCAATTTTGCACGTCGCATTGTTTTGTGCAGTTTATCACTCGCACTATTTTGCGGGTCGCACTGTTTTCTGGAGTTCACACCCGCGCTATTTTGCGCGTCGCACTGTTTTGTGCAGTTCACACTCGCGCTATTTTGCGCGTCGCACTGTTTTGTGCAGTTCACACTCGCGTTATTTTGCGCGTCGCACTGTAATGTGCAGTTCACACTCGCGCTATTTTGCGCGTCGTACTGTTTTGTGCAGTTCACACTCGCGCTATTTTGCGCGTCGCACTGTTTTGTGCAGTTCACAATCGCGTAATTTTGCGCGTCGCATTGTTTTGTGCAGTTTATCACTCGCTATATTTTGCGCGTCGCACTGTTTTGTGCAGTTCACAATCGCGCAATTTTGCACGTCGCACTGTTTTGTGCAGTTTATCACTCGCACTATTTTGCGCGTCGCACTGTTTTCTGCAGTTCACACTCGCTCTATTTTTCGCGTCGCACTGTTTTGTGTAGTTTATCGCTCGCCCTATTTTGCGCGTCGCACTGTTTTCTGCCGTTCACACTCGCGCTATTTTGCGCCTCGCACTGTTTTGTGCAGTTCACACTCGCGCTATTTTGCGCGTCGCACTGTTTTGTGCAGTTCACACTCGCGTTATTTTGCGCGTCGCACTGTAATGTGCAGTTCACACTCGCGCTATTTTGCGCGTCGCACTGTTTTGTGTAGTTCACACTCGCGCTATTTTGCGCATCGCACTGTTTTGTGCAGTTCACACTCGCGCAATTTTGCGCGTCGCACTGTTTTGTGCAGTTTATCACTCGCGCTATTTTGCGCGTCGCACTGTTTTGTGCAGTTCACACTCGCTCTATTTTGCGCGTCGCACTGTTTTGTGCAGTTTATCGCTCGCCCTATTTTGCGCGTCGCACTGTTTTTTGCCGTTCACACTCGCGCTATTTTGCGCCTCGCACTGTTTTGTGCAGTTCACACTCGCGCTATTTTGCGCGTCGCACTGTTTTGTGCAGTTCACACTCGCGTTATTTTGCGCATCGCACTGTAATGTGCAGTTCACACTCGCGCTATTTTGCGCGTCGCACTGTTTTGTGCAGTTCACACTCGCGCAATTTTGCGCGTCGCACTGTTTTGTGCAGTTCACAATCGCGCAATTTTGCACGTCGCACTGTTTTGTGCAGTTTATCACTCGCACTATTTTGCGCGTCGCACTGTTTTCTGCAGTTCACACTCGCGCTATTTTGCGCCTCGCACTGTTTTGTGCAGTTCACACTCGCGCTATTTTGCGCGTCGCACTGTTTTGTGCAGTTCACACTCGCGTTATTTTGCGCGTCGCACTGTAATGTGCAGTTCACACTCGCTATTTTGCGCGTCGCACTGTTTTGTGCAGTTCACACTCGCGCTATTTTGCGCGTCGCACTGTTTTGTGCAGTTCACAATCGCGCAATTTTGCGCGTCGCAGTGTTTTGTGCAGTTTATCACTCGCTATATTTTGCGCGTCGCACTGTTTTGTGCAGTTCACAATCGCCCAATTTTACACGTCGCACTGTTTTGTGCAGTTTATCACTCGCCCTATTTTGCGCGTCGCACTGTTTTCTGCAGTTCACACTCGCGCTATTTTGCGCCTCGCACTGTTTTGTGCAGTTCACACTCGCGCTATTTTCCGCGTCGCACTGTTTTGTGCAGTTCACACTCGCGTTATTTTGCGCGACGCACTGTAATGTGCAGTTCACACTCGCGCTATTTTGCGCGTCGCACTGTTTTGTGCAGTTCACACTCGCGCTATTTTGCGCGTCGCACTGTTTTGTGCAGTTCACAATCGCGCAATTTTGCGCGTCGCATTGTTTTGTGCAGTTTATCACTCGCTATATTTTGCGCGTCGCACTGTTTTGTGCAGTTCACAATCGCGCAATTTTGCACGTCGCACTGTTTTGTGCAGTTTATCACTCGCACTATTTTCCGCGTCGCACTGTTTTCTGCAGTTCACACTCGCTCTATTTTTCGCGTCGCACTGTTTTGTGTAGTTTATCGCTCGCCCTATTTTGCGCGTCGCACTGTTTTCTGCCGTTCACACTCGCGCTATTTTGCGCGTCGCACTGTTTTGTGCAGTTCACACTCGCGTTATTTTGCGCGTCGCACTGTAATGTGCAGTTCACACTCGCGCTATTTTGCGCGTCGCACTGTTTTGTGTTGTTCACACTCGCGCTATTTTGCGCATCGCACTGTTTTGTGCAGTTCACACTCGCGCAATTTTGCGCGTTGCACTGTTTTGTGCAGTTTATCACTCGCGCTATTTTGCGCGTCGCACTGTTTTGTGCAGTTCACACTCGCTCTATTTTGCGCGTCGCACTGTTTTGTGCAGTTTATCGCTCGCCCTATTTTGCGCGTCGCACTGTTTTTTGCCGTTCACACTCGCGCTATTTTGCGCCTCGCACTGTTTTGTGCAGTTCACACTCGCGCTATTTTGCGCGTCGCACTGTTTTGTGCAGTTCACACTCGCGTTATTTTGCGCGTCGCACTGTAATGTGCAGTTCACACTCGCGCTATTTTGCGCGTCGCACTGTTTTGTGCAGTTCACACTCGCGCAATTTTGCGCGTCGCACTGTTTTGTGCAGTTCACAATCGCGCAATTTTGCACGTCGCACTGTTTTGTGCAGTTTATCACTCGCACTATTTTGCGCGTCGCACTGTTTTCTGCAGTTCACACTCGCGCTATTTTGCGCCTCGCACTGTTTTGTGCAGTTCACACTCGCGCTATTTTGCGCGTCGCACTGTTTTGTGCAGTTCACACTCGCGTTATTTTGCGCGTCGCACTGTAATGTGCAGTTCACACTCGCTATTTTGCGCGTCGCACTGTTTTGTGCAGTTCACACTCGCGCTATTTTGCGCGTCGCACTGTTTTGTGCAGTTCACAATCGCGCAATTTTGCGCGTCGCAGTGTTTTGTGCAGTTTATCACTCGCTATATTTTGCGCATCGCACTGTTTTGTGCAGTTCACAATCGCGCAATTTTACACGTCGCACTGTTTTGTGCAGTTTATCACTCGCCCTATTTTGCGCGTCGCACTGTTTTCTGCAGTTCACACTCGCGCTATTTTGCGCCTCGCACTGTTTTGTGCAGTTCACACTCGCGCTATTTTCCGCGTCGCTCTGTTTTGTGCAGTTCACACTCGCGTTATTTTGCGCGACGCACTGTAATGTGCAGTTCACACTCGCGCTATTTTGCGCGTCGCACTGTTTTGTGCAGTTCACACTCGCGCTATTTTGCGCGTCGCACTGTTTTGTGCAGTTCGCAATCGCGCAATTTTGCGCGTCGCATTGTTTTGTGCAGTTTATCACTCGCTATATTTTGCGCGTCGCACTGTTTTGTGCAGTTCATAATCGCGCAATTTTGCACGTCGCACTGTTTTGTGCAGTTTATCACTCGCACTATTTTGCGCGTCGCACTGTTTTCTGCAGTTCACACTCGCTCTATTTTTCGCGTCGCACTGTTTTGTGTAGTTTATCGCTCGCCCTATTTTGCGCGTCGCACTGTTTTCTGCCGTTCACACTCGCGCTATTTTGCGCGTCGCACTGTTTTGTGCAGTTCACACTCGCGTTATTTTGCGCGTCGCACTGTAATGTGCAGTTCACACTCGCGCTATTTTTCGCGTCGCACTGTTTTGTGCAGTTCACACTCGCGTTATTTTGCGCATCGCACTGTAATGTGCAGTTCACACTCGCGCTATTTTGCGCGTCGCACTGTTTTGTGCAGTTCACACTCGCGCAATTTTGCGCGTCGCACTGTTTTGTGCAGTTCACAATCGCGCAATTTTGCACGTCGCACTGTTTTGTGCAGTTTATCACTCGCACTATTTTGCGCGTCGCACTGTTTTCTGCAGTTCACACTCGCGCTATTTTGCGCCTCGCACTGTTTTGTGCAGTTCACACTCGCGCTATTTTGCGCGTCGCACTGTTTTGTGCAGTTCACACTCGCGTTATTTTGCGCGTCACACTGTAATGTGCAGTTCACACTCGCTATTTTGCGCGTCGCACTGTTTTGTGCAGTTCACACTCGCGCTATTTTGCGCGTCGCACTGTTTTGTGCAGTTCACAATCGCGCAATTTTGCGCGTCGCAGTGTTTTGTGCAGTTTATCACTCGCTATATTTTGCGCGTCGCACTGTTTTGTGCAGTTCACAATCGCGCAATTTTACACGTCGCACTGTTTTGTGCAGTTTATCACTCGCCCTATTTTGCGCGTCGCACTGTTTTCTGCAGTTCACACTCGCGCTATTTTGCGCCTCGCACTGTTTTGTGCAGTTCACACTCGCGCTATTTTCCGCGTCGCACTGTTTTGTGCAGTTCACACTCGCGTTATTTTGCGCGACGCACTGTAATGTGCAGTTCACACTCGCGCTATTTTGCGCGTCGCACTGTTTTGTGCAGTTCACACTCGCGCTATTTTGCGCGTCGCACTGTTTTGTGCAGTTCACAATCGCGCAATTTTGCGCGTCGCATTGTTTTGTGCAGTTTATCACTCGCTATATTTTGCGCGTCGCACTGTTTTGTGCAGTTCACAATCGCGCAATTTTGCACGTCGCACTGTTTTGTGCAGTTTATCACTCGCACTATTTTGCGCGTCGCACTGTTTTCTGCAGTTCACACTCGCTCTATTTTTCGCGTCGCACTGTTTTGTGTAGTTTATCGCTCGCCCTATTTTGCGCGTCGCACTGTTTTCTGCCGTTCACACTCGCGCTATTTTGCGCGTCGCACTGTTTTGTGCAGTTCACACTCGCGTTATTTTGCGCGTCGCACTGTAATGTGCAGTTCACACTCGCGCTATTTTGCGCGTCGCACTGTTTTGTGTAGTTCACACTCGCGCTATTTTGCGCATCGCACTGTTTTGTGCAGTTCACACTCGCGCAATTTTGCGCGTTGCACTGTTTTGTGCAGTTTATCACTCGCGCTATTTTGCGCGTCGCACTGTTTTGTGCAGTTCACACTCGCTCTATTTTGCGCGTCGCACTGTTTTGTGCAGTTTATCGCTCGCCCTATTTTGCGCGTCGCACTGTTTTTTGCCGTTCACACTCGCGCTATTTTGCGCCTCGCACTGTTTTGTGCAGTTCACACTCGCGCTATTTTGCGCGTCGCACTGTTTTGTGCAGTTCACACTCGCGTTATTTTGCGCGTCGCACTGTAATGTGCAGTTCACACTCGCGCTATTTTGCGCGTCGCACTGTTTTGTGCAGTTCACACTCGCGCAATTTTGCGCGTCGCACTGTTTTGTGCAGTTCACAATCGCGCAATTTTGCACGTCGCACTGTTTTGTGCAGTTTATCACTCGCACTATTTTGCGCGTCGCACTGTTTTCTGCAGTTCACACTCGCGCTATTTTGCGCCTCGCACTGTTTTGTGCAGTTCACACTCGCGCTATTTTGCGCGTCGCACTGTTTTGTGCAGTTCACACTCGCGTTATTTTGCGCGTCGCACTGTAATGTGCAGTTCACACTCGCTATTTTGCGCGTCGCACTGTTTTGTGCAGTTCACACTCGCGCTATTTTGCGCGTCGCACTGTTTTGTGCAGTTCACAATCGCGCAATTTTGCGCGTCGCAGTGTTTTGTGCAGTTTATCACTCGCTATATTTTGCGCATCGCACTGTTTTGTGCAGTTCACAATCGCGCAATTTTACACGTCGCACTGTTTTGTGCAGTTTATCACTCGCCCTATTTTGCGCGTCGCACTGTTTTCTGCAGTTCACACTCGCGCTATTTTGCGCCTCGCACTGTTTTGTGCAGTTCACACTCGCGCTATTTTCCGCGTCGCTCTGTTTTGTGCAGTTCACACTCGCGTTATTTTGCGCGACGCACTGTAATGTGCAGTTCACACTCGCGCTATTTTGCGCGTCGCACTGTTTTGTGCAGTTCACACTCGCGCTATTTTGCGCGTCGCACTGTTTTGTGCAGTTCGCAATCGCGCAATTTTGCGCGTCGCATTGTTTTGTGCAGTTTATCACTCGCTATATTTTGCGCGTCGCACTGTTTTGTGCAGTTCATAATCGCGCAATTTTGCACGTCGCACTGTTTTGTGCAGTTTATCACTCGCACTATTTTGCGCGTCGCACTGTTTTCTGCAATTCACACTCGCTCTATTTTTCGCGTCGCACTGTTTTGTGTAGTTTATCGCTCGCCCTATTTTGCGCGTCGCACTGTTTTCTGCCGTTCACACTCGCGCTATTTTGCGCGTCGCACTGTTTTGTGCAGTTCACACTCGCGTTATTTTGCGCGTCGCACTGTAATGTGCAGTTCACACTCGCGCTATTTTGCGCGTCGCACTGTTTTGTGCAGTTCACACTCGCGCAATTTTGCGCGTCGCACTGTGTTGTGCAGTTCACAATCGCGCAATTTTGCACGTCGCACTGTTTTGTGCAGTTTATCACTCGCACTATTTTGCGCGTCGCACTGTTTTCTGCAGTTCACACTCGCGCTATTTTGCGACTCGCACTGTTTTGTGCAGTTCACACTCGCGCTATTTTGCGCGTCGCACTGTTTTGTGCAGTTCACACTCGCGTTATTTTGCGCGTCGCACTGTAATGTGCAGTTCACACTCGCTATTTTGCGCGTCGCACTGTTTTGTGCAGTTCACACTCGCGCTATTTTGCGCGTCGCACTGTTTTGTGCAGTTCACAATCGTGCAATTTTGCGCGTCGCAGTGTTTTGTGCAGTTTATCACTCGCTATATTTTGCGCGTCGCACTGTTTTGTGCAGTTCACAATCGCGCAATTTTGCACGTCGCACTGTTTTGTGCAGTTTATCACTCGCCCTATTTTGCGCGTCGCACTGTTTTCTGCAGTTCACACTCGCGCTATTTTGCGCCTCGCACTGTTTTGTGCAGTTTATCGCTCGCCCTATTTTGCGCGTCGCACTGTTTTTTACCGTTCACACTCGCGCTATTTTGCGCCTCGCACTGTTTTGTGCAGTTCACACTCGCGCTATTTTGCGCCTCGCACTGTTTTGTGCAGTTCACACTCGCGTTATTTTGCGCGTCGCACTGTAATGCGCAGTTCACACTCGCGCTATTTTGCGCGTCGCACTGTTTTGTGCAGTTCACACTCGCGCAATTTTGCGCGTCGCACTGTTTTGTGCAGTTCACAATCGCGCAATTTTGCACGTCGCACTGTTTTGTGCAGTTTATCACTCGCACTATTTTGCGCGTCGCACTGTTTTCTGCAGTTCACACTCGCGCTATTTTGCGCCTCGCACTGTTTTGTGCAGTTCACACTCGCGCTATTTTGCGCGTCGCACTGTTTTGTGCAGTTCACACTCGCGTTATTTTGCGCGTCGCACTGTAATGTGCAGTTCACACTCGCTATTTTGCGCGTCGCACTGTTTTGTGCAGTTCACACTCGCGCTATTTTGCGCGTCGCACTGTTTTGTGCAGTTCACAATCGCGCAATTTTGCGCGTCGCAGTGTTTTGTGCAGTTTATCACTCGCTATATTTTGCGCGTCGCACTGTTTTGTGCAGTTCACAATCGCGCAATTTTACACGTCGCACTATTTTGTGCAGTTTATCACTCGCCCTATTTTGCGCGTCGCACTGTTTTCTGCAGTTCACACTCGCGCTATTTTGCGCCTCGCACTGTTTTGTGCAGTTCACACTCGCGCTATTTTCCGCGTCGCACTGTTTTGTGCAGTTCACACTCGCGTTATTTTGCGCGACGCACTGTAATGTGCAGTTCACACTCGCGCTATTTTGCGCGTCGCACTGTTTTGTGCAGTTCACACTCGCGCTATTTTGCGCGTCGCACTGTTTTGTGCAGTTCACAATCGCGCAATTTTGCGCGTCGCATTGTTTTGTGCAGTTTATCACTCGCTATATTTTGCGCGTCGCACTGTTTTGTGCAGTTCACAATCGCGCAATTTTGCACGTCGCACTGTTTTGTGCAGTTTATCACTCGCACTATTTTGCGCGTCGCACTGTTTTCTGCAGTTCACACTCGCTCTATTTTTCGCGTCGCACTGTTTTGTGTAGTTTATCGCTCGCCCTATTTTGCGCGTCGCACTGTTTTCTGCGGTTCACACTCGCGCTATTTTGCGCGTCGCACTGTTTTGTGCAGTTCACACTCGCGTTATTTTGCGCGTCGCACTGTAATGTGCAGTTCACACTCGCGCTATTTTGCGCGTCGCACTGTCTTGTGCAGTTCACACTCGCGCAATTTTGCGCGTCGCACTGTTTTGTGCAGTTCACAATCGCGCAATTTTGCACGTCGCACTGTTTTGTGCAGTTTATCACTCGCACTATTTTGCGCGTCGCACTGTTTTCTGCAGTTCACACTCGCGCTATTTTGCGACTCGCACTGTTTTGTGCAGTTCACACTCGCGCTATTTTGCGCGTCGCACTGTTTTGTGCAGTTCACACTCGCGTTATTTTGCGCGTCGCACTGTAATGTGCAGTTCACACTCGCTATTTTGCGCGTCGCACTGTTTTGTGCAGTTCACACTCGCGCTATTTTGCGCGTCGCACTGTTTTGTGCAGTTCACAATCGTGCAATTTTGCGCGTCGCAGTGTTTTGTGCAGTTTATCACTCGCTATATTTTGCGCGTCGCACTGTTTTGTGCAGTTCACAATCGCACAATTTTGCACGTCGCACTGTTTTGTGCAGTTTATCACTCGCCCTATTTTGCGCGTCGCACTGTTTTCTGCAGTTCACACTCGCGCTATTTTGCGCCTCGCACTGTTTTGTGCAGTTTATCGCTCGCCCTATTTTGCGCGTCGCACTGTTTTTTGCCGTTCACACTCGCGCTATTTTGCGCCTCGCACTGTTTTGTGCAGTTCACACTCGCGCTATTTTGCGCCTCGCACTGTTTTGTGCAGTTCACACTCGCGTTATTTTACGCGTCGCACTGTAATGTGCAGTTCACACTCGCGCTATTTTGCGCGTCGCACTGTTTTGTGCAGTTCACACTCGCGCAATTTTGCGCGTCGCACTGTTTTGTGCAGTTCACAATCGCGCAATTTTGCACGTCGCACTGTTTTGTGCAGTTTATCACTCGCGCTATTTTGCGCGTCGCACTGTTTTCTGCAGTTCACACTCGCGCTATTTTGCGCCTCGCACTGTTTTGTGCAGTTCACACTCGCGCTATTTTGCGCGTCGCACTGTTTTGTGCAGTTCACACTCGCGTTATTTTGCGCGTCGCACTGTAATGTGCAGTTCACACTCGCTATTTTGCGCGTCGCACTGTTTTGTGCAGTTCACACTCGCGCTATTTTGCGCGTCGCACTGTTTTGTGCAGTTCACAATCGCGCAATTTTGCGCGTCGCAGTGTTTTGTGCAGTTTATCACTCGCTATATTTTGCGCGTCGCACTGTTTTGTGCAGTTCACAATCGCGCAATTTTACACGTCGCACTGTTTTGTGCAGTTTATCACTCGCCCTATTTTGCGCGTCGCACTGTTTTCTGCAGTTCACACTCGCGCTATTTTGCGCCTCGCACTGTTTTGTGCAGTTCACACTCGCGCTATTTTCCGCGTCGCACTGTTTTGTGCAGTTCACACTCGCGTTATTTTGCGCGACGCACTGTAATGTGCAGTTCACACTCGCGCTATTTTGCGCGTCGCACTGTTTTGTGCAGTTCACACTCGCGCTATTTTGCGCGTCGCACTGTTTTGTGCAGTTCACAATCGCGCAATTTTGCGCGTCGCATTGTTTTGTGCAGTTTATCACTCGCTATATTTTGCGCGTCGCACTGTTTTGTGCAGTTCACAATCGCGCAATTTTGCACGTCGCACTGTTTTGTGCAGTTTATCACTCGCACTATTTTGCGCGTCGCACTGTTTTCTGCAGTTCACACTCGCGCTATTTTGCGCCTCGCACTGTTTTGTGCAGTTCACACTCGCGCTATTTTGCGCGTCGCACTGTTTTGTGCAGTTCACACTCGCGTTATTTTGCGCGTCGCACTGTAATGTGCAGTTCACACTCGCTATTTTGCGCGTCGCACTGTTTTGTGCAGTTCACACTCGCGCTATTTTGCGCGTCGCACTGTTTTGTGCAGTTCACAATCGCGCAATTTTGCGCGTCGCAGTGTTTTGTGCAGTTTATCACTCGCTATATTTTGCGCGTCGCACTGTTTTGTGCAGTTCACAATCGCGCAATTTTACACGTCGCACTATTTTGTGCAGTTTATCACTCGCCCTATTTTGCGCGTCGCACTGTTTTCTGCAGTTCACACTCGCGCTATTTTGCGCCTCGCACTGTTTTGTGCAGTTCACACTCGCGCTATTTTCCGCGTCGCACTGTTTTGTGCAGTTCACACTCGCGTTATTTTGCGCGACGCACTGTAATGTGCAGTTCACACTCGCGCTATTTTGCGCGTCGCACTGTTTTGTGCAGTTCACACTCGCGCTATTTTGCGCGTCGCACTGTTTTGTGCAGTTCACAATCGCGCAATTTTGCGCGTCGCATTGTTTTGTGCAGTTTATCACTCGCTATATTTTGCGCGTCGCACTGTTTTGTGCAGTTCACAATCGCGCAATTTTGCACGTCGCACTGTTTTGTGCAGTTTATCACTCGCACTATTTTGCGCGTCGCACTGTTTTCTGCAGTTCACACTCGCTCTATTTTTCGCGTCGCACTGTTTTGTGTAGTTTATCGCTCGCCCTATTTTGCGCGTCGCACTGTTTTCTGCCGTTCACACTCGCGCTATTTTGCGCGTCGCACTGTTTTGTGCAGTTCACACTCGCGTTATTTTGCGCGTCGCACTGTAATGTGCAGTTCACACTCGCGCTATTTTGCGCGTCGCACTGTTTTGTGCAGTTCACACTCGCGCAATTTTGCGCGTCGCACTGTTTTGTGCAGTTCACAATCGCGCAATTTTGCACGTCGCACTGTTTTGTGCAGTTTATCACTCGCACTATTTTGCGCGTCGCACTGTTTTCTGCAGTTCACACTCGCGCTATTTTGCGACTCGCACTGTTTTGTGCAGTTCACACTCGCGCTATTTTGCGCGTCGCACTGTTTTGTGCAGTTCACACTCGCGTTATTTTGCGCGTCGCACTGTAATGTGCAGTTCACACTCGCTATTTTGCGCGTCGCACTGTTTTGTGCAGTTCACACTCGCGCTATTTTGCGCGTCGCACTGTTTTGTGCAGTTCACAATCGTGCAATTTTGCGCGTCGCAGTGTTTTGTGCAGTTTATCACTCGCTATATTTTGCGCGTCGCACTGTTTTGTGCAGTTCACAATCGCGCAATTTTGCACGTCGCACTGTTTTGTGCAGTTTATCACTCGCCCTATTTTGCGCGTCGCACTGTTTTCTGCAGTTCACACTCGCGCTATTTTGCGCCTCGCACTGTTTTGTGCAGTTTATCGCTCGCCCTATTTTGCGCGTCGCACTGTTTTTTGCCGTTCACACTCGCGCTATTTTGCGCCTCGCACTGTTTTGTGCAGTTCACACTCGCGCTATTTTGCGCCTCGCACTGTTTTGTGCAGTTCACACTCGCGTTATTTTGCGCGTCGCACTGTAATGTGCAGTTCACACTCGCGCTATTTTGCGCGTCGCACTGTTTTGTGCAGTTCACACTCGCGCAATTTTGCGCGTCGCACTGTTTTGTGCAGTTCACAATCGCGCAATTTTGCACGTCGCACTGTTTTGTGCAGTTTATCACTCGCGCTATTTTGCGCGTCGCACTGTTTTCTGCAGTTCACACTCGCGCTATTTTGCGCCTCGCACTGTTTTGTGCAGTTCACACTCGCGCTATTTTGCGCGTCGCACTGTTTTGTGCAGTTCACACTCGCGTTATTTTGCGCGTCGCACTGTAATGTGCAGTTCACACTCGCTATTTTGCGCGTCGCACTGTTTTGTGCAGTTCACACTCGCGCTATTTTGCGCGTCGCACTGTTTTGTGCAGTTCACAATCGCGCAATTTTGCGCGTCGCAGTGTTTTGTGCAGTTTATCACTCGCTATATTTTGCGCGTCGCACTGTTTTGTGCAGTTCACAATCGCGCAATTTTACACGTCGCACTGTTTTGTGCAGTTTATCACTCGCCCTATTTTGCGCGTCGCACTGTTTTCTGCAGTTCACACTCGCGCTATTTTGCGCCTCGCACTGTTTTGTGCAGTTCACACTCGCGCTATTTTCCGCGTCGCACTGTTTTGTGCAGTTCACACTCGCGTTATTTTGCGCGACGCACTGTAATGTGCAGTTCACACTCGCGCTATTTTGCGCGTCGCACTGTTTTGTGCAGTTCACACTCGCGCTATTTTGCGCGTCGCACTGTTTTGTGCAGTTCACAATCGCGCAATTTTGCGCGTCGCATTGTTTTGTGCAGTTTATCACTCGCTATATTTTGCGCGTCGCACTGTTTTGTGCAGTTCACAATCGCGCAATTTTGCACGTCGCACTGTTTTGTGCAGTTTATCACTCGCACTATTTTGCGCGTCGCACTGTTTTCTGCAGTTCACACTCGCTCTATTTTTCGCGTCGCACTGTTTTCTGCCGTTCACACTCGCGCTATTTTGCGCGTCGCACTGTTTTGTGCAGTTCACACTCGCGTTATTTTGCGCGTCGCGCTGTAATGTGCAGTTCACACTCGCGCTATTTTGCGCGTCGCCCTGTTTTGTGCAGTTCACACTCGCGCAATTTTGCGCGTCGCACTGTTTTGTGCAGTTCACAATCGCGCAATTTTGCACGTCGCACTGTTTTGTGCAGTTTATCACTCGCACTATTTTGCGCGTCGCACTGTTTTCTGCAGTTCACACTCGCGCTATTTTGCGACTCGCACTGTTTTGTGCAGTTCACACTCGCGCTATTTTGCGCGTCGCACTGTTTTGTGCAGTTCACACTCGCGTTATTTTGCGCGTCGCACTGTAATGTGCAGTTCACACTCGCTATTTTGCGCGTCGCACTGTTTTGTGCAGTTCACACTCGCGCTATTTTGCGCGTCGCACTGTTTTGTGCAGTTCACAATCGCGCAATTTTGCGCGTCGCAGTGTTTTGTGCAGTTTATCACTCGCTATATTTTGCGCGTCGCACTGTTTTGTGCAGTTCACAATCGCGCAATTTTACACGTCGCACTGTTTTGTGCAGTTTATCACTCGCCCTATTTTGCGCGTCGCACTGTTTTCTGCAGTTCACACTCGCGCTATTTTGCGCCTCGCACTGTTTTGTGCAGTTCACACTCGCGCTATTTTCCGCGTCGCACTGTTTTGTGCAGTTCACACTCGCGTTATTTTGAGCGACGCACTGTAATGTGCAGTTCACACTCGCGCTATTTTGCGCGTCGCACTGTTTTGTGCAGTTCACACTCGCGCTATTTTGCGCGTCGCACTGTTTTGTGCAGTTCACAATCGCGCAATTTTGCGCGTCGCATTGTTTTGTGCAGTTTATCACTCGCTATATTTTGCGCGTCGCACTGTTTTGTGCAGTTCACAATCGCGCAATTTTGCACGTCGCACTGTTTTGTGCAGTTTATCACTCGCACTATTTTGCGCGTCGCACTGTTTTCTGCAGTTCACACTCGCTCTATTTTTCGCGTCGCACTGTTTTGTGTAGTTTATCGCTCGCCCTATTTTGCGCGTCGCACTGTTTTCTGCCGTTCACACTCGCGCTATTTTGCGCGTCGCACTGTTTTGTGCAGTTCACACTCGCGTTATTTTGCGCGTCGTACTGTAATGTGCAGTTCACACTCGCGCTATTTTGCGCGTCGCACTGTTTTGTGCAGTTCACACTCGCGCAATTTTGCGCGTCGCACTGTTTTGTGCAGTTCACAATCGCGCAATTTTGCACGTCGCACTGTTTTGGGCAGTTTATCACTCGCACTATTTTGCGCGTCGCACTGTTTTCTGCAGTTCACACTCGCGCTATTTTGCGACTCGCACTGTTTTGTGCAGTTCACACTCGCGCTATTTTGCGCGTCGCACTGTTTTGTGCAGTTCACACTCGCGTTATTTTGCGCGTCGCACTGTAATGTGCAGTTCACACTCGCTATTTTGCGCGTCGCACTGTTTTGTGCAGTTCACACTCGCGCTATTTTGCGCGTCGCACTGTTTTGTGCAGTTCACAATCGTGCAATTTTGCGCGTCGCAGTGTTTTGTGCAGTTTATCACTCGCTATATTTTGCGCGTCGCACTGTTTTGTGCAGTTCACAATCGCGCAATTTTGCACGTCGCACTGTTTTGTGCAGTTTATCACTCGCCCTATTTTGCGCGTCGCACTGTTTTCTGCAGTTCACACTCGCGCTATTTTGCGCCTCGCACTGTTTTGTGCAGTTTATCGCTCGCCCTATTTTGCGCGTCGCACTGTTTTTTGCCGTTCACACTCGCGCTATTTTGCGCCTCGCACTGTTTTGTGCAGTTCACACTCGCGCTATTTTGCGCCTCGCACTGTTTTGTGCAGTTCACACTCGCGTTATTTTGCGCGTCGCACTGTAATGTGCAGTTCACACTCGCGCTATTTTGCGCGTCGCACTGTTTTGTGCAGTTCACACTCGCGCAATTTTGCGCGTCGCACTGTTTTGTGCAGTTCACAATCGCGCAATTTTGCACGTCGCACTGTTTTGTGCAGTTTATCACTCGCACTATTTTGCGCGTCGCACTGTTTTCTGCAGTTCACACTCGCGCTATTTTGCGACTCGCACTGTTTTGTGCAGTTCACACTCGCGCTATTTTGCGCGTCGCACTGTTTTGTGCAGTTCACACTCGCGTTATTTTGCGCGTCGCACTGTAATGTGCAGTTCACACTCGCTATTTTGCGCGTCGCACTGTTTTGTGCAGTTCACACTCGCGCTATTTTGCGCGTCGCACTGTTTTGTGCAGTTCACAATCGTGCAATTTTGCGCGTCGCAGTGTTTTGTGCAGTTTATCACTCGCTATATTTTGCGCGTCGCACTGTTTTGTGCAGTTCACAATCGCGCAATTTTGCACGTCGCACTGTTTTGTGCAGTTTATCACTCGCCCTATTTTGCGCGTCGCACTGTTTTCTGCAGTTCACACTCGCGCTATTTTGCGCCTCGCACTGTTTTGTGCAGTTTATCGCTCGCCCTATTTTGCGCGTCGCACTGTTTTTTGCCGTTCACACTCGCGCTATTTTGCGCCTCGCACTGTTTTGTGCAGTTCACACTCGCGCTATTTTGCGCCTCGCACTGTTTTGTGCAGTTCACACTCGCGTTATTTTGCGCGTCGCACTGTAATGTGCAGTTCACACTCGCGCTATTTTGCGCGTCGCACTGTTTTGTGCAGTTCACACTCGCGCAATTTTGCGCGTCGCACTGTTTTGTGCAGTTCACAATCGCGCAATTTTGCACGTCGCACTGTTTTGTGCAGTTTATCACTCGCACTATTTTGCGCGTCGCACTGTTTTCTGCAGTTCACACTCGCGCTATTTTGCGCCTCGCACTGTTTTGTGCAGTTCACACTCGCGCTATTTTGCGCGTCGCACTGTTTTGTGCAGTTCACACTCGCGTTATTTTGCGCGTCGCACTGTAATGTGCAGTTCACACTCGCTATTTTGCGCGTCGCACTGTTTTGTGCAGTTCACACTCGCGCTATTTTGCGCGTCGCACTGTTTTGTGCAGTTCACAATCGCGCAATTTTGCGCGTCGCAGTGTTTTGTGCAGTTTATCACTCGCTATATTTTGCGCGTCGCACTGTTTTGTGCAGTTCACAATCGCGCAATTTTACACGTCGCACTGTTTTGTGCAGTTTATCACTCGCCCTATTTTGCGCGTCGCACTGTTTTCTGCAGTTCACACTCGCGCTATTTTGCGCCTCGCACTGTTTTGTGCAGTTCACACTCGCGCTATTTTCCGCGTCGCACTGTTTTGTGCAGTTCACACTCGCGTTATTTTGCGCGACGCACTGTAATGTGCAGTTCACACTCGCGCTATTTTGCGCGTCGCACTGTTTTGTGCAGTTCACACTCGCGCTATTTTGCGCGTCGCACTGTTTTGTGCAGTTCACAATCGCGCAATTTTGCGCGTCGCATTGTTTTGTGCAGTTTATCACTCGCTATATTTTGCGCGTCGCACTGTTTTGTGCAGTTCACAATCGCGCAATTTTGCACGTCGCACTGTTTTGTGCAGTTTATCACTCGCACTATTTTGCGCGTCGCACTGTTTTCTGCAGTTCACACTCGCTCTATTTTTCGCGTCGCACTGTTTTCTGCCGTTCACACTCGCGCTATTTTGCGCGTCGCACTGTTTTGTGCAGTTCACACTCGCGTTATTTTGCGCGTCGCGCTGTAATGTGCAGTTCACACTCGCGCTATTTTGCGCGTCGCCCTGTTTTGTGCAGTTCACACTCGTGCAATTTTGCGCGTCGCACTGTTTTGTGCAGTTCACAATCGCGCAATTTTGCACGTCGCACTGTTTTGTGCAGTTTATCACTCGCACTATTTTGCGCGTCGCACTGTTTTCTGCAGTTCACACTCGCGCTATTTTGCGACTCGCACTGTTTTGTGCAGTTCACACTCGCGCTATTTTGCGCGTCGCACTGTTTTGTGCAGTTCACACTCGCGTTATTTTGCGCGTCGCACTGTAATGTGCAGTTCACACTCGCTATTTTGCGCGTCGCACTGTTTTGTGCAGTTCACACTCGCGCTATTTTGCGCGTCGCACTGTTTTGTGCAGTTCACAATCGCGCAATTTTGCGCGTCGCAGTGTTTTGTGCAGTTTATCACTCGCTATATTTTGCGCGTCGCACTGTTTTGTGCAGTTCACAATCGCGCAATTTTACACGTCGCACTGTTTTGTGCAGTTTATCACTCCCCCTATTTTGCGCGTCGCACTGTTTTCTGCAGTTCACACTCGCGCTATTTTGCGCCTCGCACTGTTTTGTGCAGTTCACACTCGCGCTATTTTCCGCGTCGCACTGTTTTGTGCAGTTCACACTCGCGTTATTTTGCGCGACGCACTGTAATGTGCAGTTCACACTCGCGCTATTTTGCGCGTCGCACTGTTTTGTGCAGTTCACACTCGCGCTATTTTGCGCGTCGCACTGTTTTGTGCAGTTCACAATCGCGCAATTTTGCGCGTCGCATTGTTTTGTGCAGTTTATCACTCGCTATATTTTGCGCGTCGCACTGTTTTGTGCAGTTCACAATCGCGCAATTTTGCACGTCGCACTGTTTTGTGCAGTTTATCACTCGCACTATTTTGCGCGTCGCACTGTTTTCTGCAGTTCACACTCGCTCTATTTTTCGCGTCGCACTGTTTTGTGTAGTTTATCGCTCGCCCTATTTTGCGCGTCGCACTGTTTTCTGCCGTTCACACTCGCGCTATTTTGCGCGTCGCACTGTTTTGTGCAGTTCACACTCGCGTTATTTTGCGCGTCGCACTGTAATGTGCAGTTCACACTCGCGCTATTTTGCGCGTCGCACTGTTTTGTGCAGTTCACACTCGCGCAATTTTGCGCGTCGCACTGTTTTGTGCAGTTCACAATCGCGCAATTTTGCACGTCGCACTGTTTTGTGCAGTTTATCACTCGCACTATTTTGCGCGTCGCACTGTTTTCTGCAGTTCACACTCGCGCTATTTTGCGACTCGCACTGTTTTGTGCAGTTCACACTCGCGCTATTTTGCGCGTCGCACTGTTTTGTGCAGTTCACACTCGCGTTATTTTGCGCGTCGCACTGTAATGTGCAGTTCACACTCGCTATTTTGCGCGTCGCACTGTTTTGTGCAGTTCACACTCGCGCTATTTTGCGCGTCGCACTGTTTTGTGCAGTTCACAATCGTGCAATTTTGCGCGTCGCAGTGTTTTGTGCAGTTTATCACTCGCTATATTTTGCGCGTCGCACTGTTTTGTGCAGTTCACAATCGCGCAATTTTGCACGTCGCACTGTTTTGTGCAGTTTATCACTCGCCCTATTTTGCGCGTCGCACTGTTTTCTGCAGTTCACACTCGCGCTATTTTGCGCCTCGCACTGTTTTGTGCAGTTTATCGCTCGCCCTATTTTGCGCGTCGCACTGTTTTTTGCCGTTCACACTCGCGCTATTTTGCGCCTCGCACTGTTTTGTGCAGTTCACACTCGCGCTATTTTGCGCCTCGCACTGTTTTGTGCAGTTCACACTCGCGTTATTTTGCGCGTCGCACTGTAATGTGCAGTTCACACTCGCGCTATTTTGCGCGTCGCACTGTTTTGTGCAGTTCACACTCGCGCAATTTTGCGCGTCGCACTGTTTTGTGCAGTTCACAATCGCGCAATTTTGCACGTCGCACTGTTTTGTGCAGTTTATCACTCGCACTATTTTGCGCGTCGCACTGTTTTCTGCAGTTCACACTCGCGCTATTTTGCGCCTCGCACTGTTTTGTGCAGTTCACACTCGCGCTATTTTGCGCGTCGCACTGTTTTGTGCAGTTCACACTCGCGTTATTTTGCGCGTCGCACTGTAATGTGCAGTTCACACTCGCTATTTTGCGCGTCGCACTGTTTTGTGCAGTTCACACTCGCGCTATTTTGCGCGTCGCACTGTTTTGTGCATTTCACAATCGCGCAATTTTGCGCGTCGCAGTGTTTTGTGCAGTTTATCACTCGCTATATTTTGCGCGTCGCACTGTTTTGTGCAGTTCACAATCGCGCAATTTTACACGTCGCACTGTTTTGTGCAGTTTATCACTCGCCCTATTTTGCGCGTCGCACTGTTTTCTGCAGTTCACACTCGCGCTATTTTGCGCCTCGCACTGTTTTGTGCAGTTCACACTCGCGCTATTTTGCGCGTCGCACTGTTTTGTGCAGTTCACAATCGCGCAATTTTGCGCGTCGCATTGTTTTGTGCAGTTTATCACTCGCTATATTTTGCGCGTCGCACTGTTTTGTGCAGTTCACAATCGCGCAATTTTGCACGTCGCACTGTTTTGTGCAGTTTATCACTCGCACTATTTTGCGCGTCGCACTGTTTTCTGCAGTTCACACTCGCTCTATTTTTCGCGTCGCACTGTTTTCTGCCGTTCACACTCGCGCTATTTTGCGCGTCGCACTGTTTTGTGCAGTTCACACTCGCGTTATTTTGCGCGTCGCGCTGTAATGTGCAGTTCACACTCGCGCTATTTTGCGCGTCGCCCTGTTTTGTGCAGTTCACACTCGCGCAATTTTGCGCGTCGCACTGTTTTGTGCTGTTCACAATCGCGCAATTTTGCACGTCGCACTGTTTTGTGCAGTTTATCACTCGCGCTATTTTGCGCGTCGCACTGTTTTCTGCAGTTCACACTCGCGCTATTTTGCGCCTCGCACTGTTTTGTGCAGTTCACACTCGCGCTATTTTGCGCGTCGCACTGTTTTGTGCAGTTCACACTCGCGTTATTTTGCGCGTCGCACTGTAATGTGCAGTTCACACTCGCTATTTTGCGCGTCGCACTGTTTTGTGCAGTTCACACTCGCGCTATTTTGCGCGTCGCACTGTTTTGTGCAGTTCACAATCGCGCAATTTTGCGCGTCGCAGTGTTTTGTGCAGTTTATCACTCGCTATATTTTGCGCGTCGCACTGTTTTGTGCAGTTCACAATCGCGCAATTTTACACGTCGCACTGTTTTGTGCAGTTTATCACTCGCCCTATTTTGCGCGTCGCACTGTTTTCTGCAGTTCACACTCGCGCTATTTTGCGCCTCGCACTGTTTTGTGCAGTTCACACTCGCGCTATTTTCCGCGTCGCACTGTTTTGTGCAGTTCACACTCGCGTTATTTTGCGCGACGCACTGTAATGTGCAGTTCACACTCGCGCTATTTTGCGCGTCGCACTGTTTTGTGCAGTTCACACTCGCGCTATTTTGCGCGTCGCACTGTTTTGTGCAGTTCACAATCGCGCAATTTTGCGCGTCGCATTGTTTTGTGCAGTTTATCACTCGCTATATTTTGCGCGTCGCACTGTTTTGTGCAGTTCACAATCGCGCAATTTTGCACGTCGCACTGTTTTGTGCAGTTTATCACTCGCACTATTTTGCGCGTCGCACTGTTTTCTGCAGTTCACACTCGCTCTATTTTTCGCGTCGCACTGTTTTGTGTAGTTTATCGCTCGCCCTATTTTGCGCGTCGCACTGTTTTCTGCCGTTCACACTCGCGCTATTTTGCGCGTCGCACTGTTTTGTGCAGTTCACACTCGCGTTATTTTGCGCGTCGCACTGTAATGTGCAGTTCACACTCGCGCTATTTTGCGCGTCGCACTGTTTTGTGCAGTTCACACTCGCGCAATTTTGCGCGTCGCACTGTTTTGTGCAGTTCACAATCGCGCAATTTTGCACGTCGCACTGTTTTGTGCAGTTTATCACTCGCACTATTTTGCGCGTCGCACTGTTTTCTGCAGTTCACACTCGCGCTATTTTGCGACTCGCACTGTTTTGTGCAGTTCACACTCGCGCTATTTTGCGCGTCGCACTGTTTTGTGCAGTTCACACTCGCGTTATTTTGCGCGTCGCACTGTAATGTGCAGTTCACACTCGCTATTTTGCGCGTCGCGCTGTTTTGTGCAGTTCACACTCGCGCTATTTTGCGCGTCGCACTGTTTTGTGCAGTTCACAATCGTGCAATTTTGCGCGTCGCAGTGTTTTGTGCAGTTTATCACTCGCTATATTTTGCGCGTCGCACTGTTTTGTGCAGTTCACAATCGCGCAATTTTGCACGTCGCACTGTTTTGTGCAGTTTATCACTCGCCCTATTTTGCGCGTCGCACTGTTTTCTGCAGTTCACACTCGCGCTATTTTGCGCCTCGCACTGTTTTGTGCAGTTTATCGCTCGCCCTATTTTGCGCGTCGCACTGTTTTTTGCCGTTCACACTCGCGCTATTTTGCGCCTCGCACTGTTTTGTGCAGTTCACACTCGCGCAATTTTGCGCGTCGCACTGTTTTGTGCAGTTCACAATCGCGCAATTTTGCACGTCGCACTGTTTTGTGCAGTTTATCACTCGCACTATTTTGCGCGTCGCACTGTTTTCTGCAGTTCACACTCGCGCTATTTTGCGACTCGCACTGTTTTGTGCAGTTCACACTCGCGCTATTTTGCGCGTCGCACTGTTTTGTGCAGTTCACACTCGCGTTATTTTGCGCGTCGCACTGTTTTGTGCAGTTCACAATCGCGCAATTTTGCACGTCGCACTGTTTTGTGCAGTTTATCACTCGCCCTATTTTGCGCGTCGCACTGTTTTCTGCAGTTCACACTCGCGCTATTTTGCGCCTCGCACTGTTTTGTGCAGTTTATCGCTCGCCCTATTTTGCGCGTCGCACTGTTTTTTGCCGTTCACACTCGCGCTATTTTGCGCCTCGCACTGTTTTGTGCAGTTCACACTCGCGCTATTTTGCGCCTCGCACTGTTTTGTGCAGTTCACACTCGCGTTATTTTGCGCGTCGCACTGTAATGTGCAGTTCACACTCGCGCTATTTTGCGCGTCGCACTGTTTTGTGCAGTTCACACTCGCGCAATTTTGCGCGTCGCACTGTTTTGTGCAGTTCACAATCGCGCAATTTTGCACGTCGCACTGTTTTGTGCAGTTTATCACTCGCACTATTTTGCGCGTCGCACTGTTTTCTGCAGTTCACACTCGCGCTATTTTGCGCCTCGCACTGTTTTGTGCAGTTCACACTCGCGCTATTTTGCGCGTCGCACTGTTTTGTGCAGTTCACACTCGCGTTATTTTGCGCGTCGCACTGTAATGTGCAGTTCACACTCGCTATTTTGCGCGTCGCACTGTTTTGTGCAGTTCACACTCGCGCTATTTTGCGCGTCGCACTGTTTTGTGCATTTCACAATCGCGCAATTTTGCGCGTCGCAGTGTTTTGTGCAGTTTATCACTCGCTATATTTTGCGCGTCGC
This sequence comes from Camellia granthamiana, assembly GCA_036172215.1. Classification (NCBI taxonomy): domain Eukaryota; kingdom Viridiplantae; phylum Streptophyta; class Magnoliopsida; order Ericales; family Theaceae; genus Camellia; species Camellia granthamiana. Next base: position 184,692 of record JAXFYN010000209.1, read on the forward strand.
ACTGTTTTGTGCAGTTCACAATCGCGCAATTTTACACGTCGCACTGTTTTGTGCAGTTTATCACTCGCCCTATTTTGCGCGTCGCACTGTTTTCTGCAGTTCACACTCGCGCTATTTTGCGCCTCGCACTGTTTTGTGCAGTTCACACTCGCGCTATTTTGCGCGTCGCACTGTTTTGTGCAGTTCACAATCGCGCAATTTTGCGCGTCGCATTGTTTTGTGCAGTTTATCACTCGCTATATTTTGCGCGTCGCACTGTTTTGTGCAGTTCACAATCGCGCAATTTTGCACGTCGCACTGTTTTGTGCAGTTTATCACTCGCACTATTTTGCGCGTCGCACTGTTTTCTGCAGTTCACACTCGCTCTATTTTTCGCGTCGCACTGTTTTCTGCCGTTCACACTCGCGCTATTTTGCGCGTCGCACTGTTTTGTGCAGTTCACACTCGCGTTATTTTGCGCGTCGCGCTGTAATGTGCAGTTCACACTCGCGCTATTTTGCGCGTCGCCCTGTTTTGTGCAGTTCACACTCGCGCAATTTTGCGCGTCGCACTGTTTTGTGCTGTTCACAATCGCGCAATTTTGCACGTCGCACTGTTTTGTGCAGTTTATCACTCGCGCTATTTTGCGCGTCGCACTGTTTTCTGCAGTTCACACTCGCGCTATTTTGCGCCTCGCACTGTTTTGTGCAGTTCACACTCGCGCTATTTTGCGCGTCGCACTGTTTTGTGCAGTTCACACTCGCGTTATTTTGCGCGTCGCACTGTAATGTGCAGTTCACACTCGCTATTTTGCGCGTCGCACTGTTTTGTGCAGTTCACACTCGCGCTATTTTGCGCGTCGCACTGTTTTGTGCAGTTCACAATCGCGCAATTTTGCGCGTCGCAGTGTTTTGTGCAGTTTATCACTCGCTATATTTTGCGCGTCGCACTGTTTTGTGCAGTTCACAATCGCGCAATTTTACACGTCGCACTGTTTTGTGCAGTTTATCACTCGCCCTATTTTGCGCGTCGCACTGTTTTCTGCAGTTCACACTCGCGCTATTTTGCGCCTCGCACTGTTTTGTGCAGTTCACACTCGCGCTATTTTCCGCGTCGCACTGTTTTGTGCAGTTCACACTCGCGTTATTTTGCGCGACGCACTGTAATGTGCAGTTCACACTCGCGCTATTTTGCGCGTCGCACTGTTTTGTGCAGTTCACACTCGCGCTATTTTGCGCGTCGCACTGTTTTGTGCAGTTCACAATCGCGCAATTTTGCGCGTCGCATTGTTTTGTGCAGTTTATCACTCGCTATATTTTGCGCGTCGCACTGTTTTGTGCAGTTCACAATCGCGCAATTTTGCACGTCGCACTGTTTTGTGCAGTTTATCACTCGCACTATTTTGCGCGTCGCACTGTTTTCTGCAGTTCACACTCGCTCTATTTTTCGCGTCGCACTGTTTTGTGTAGTTTATCGCTCGCCCTATTTTGCGCGTCGCACTGTTTTCTGCCGTTCACACTCGCGCTATTTTGCGCGTCGCACTGTTTTGTGCAGTTCACACTCGCGTTATTTTGCGCGTCGCACTGTAATGTGCAGTTCACACTCGCGCTATTTTGCGCGTCGCACTGTTTTGTGCAGTTCACACTCGCGCAATTTTGCGCGTCGCACTGTTTTGTGCAGTTCACAATCGCGCAATTTTGCACGTCGCACTGTTTTGTGCAGTTTATCACTCGCACTATTTTGCGCGTCGCACTGTTTTCTGCAGTTCACACTCGCGCTATTTTGCGACTCGCACTGTTTTGTGCAGTTCACACTCGCGCTATTTTGCGCGTCGCACTGTTTTGTGCAGTTCACACTCGCGTTATTTTGCGCGTCGCACTGTAATGTGCAGTTCACACTCGCTATTTTGCGCGTCGCGCTGTTTTGTGCAGTTCACACTCGCGCTATTTTGCGCGTCGCACTGTTTTGTGCAGTTCACAATCGTGCAATTTTGCGCGTCGCAGTGTTTTGTGCAGTTTATCACTCGCTATATTTTGCGCGTCGCACTGTTTTGTGCAGTTCACAATCGCGCAATTTTGCACGTCGCACTGTTTTGTGCAGTTTATCACTCGCCCTATTTTGCGCGTCGCACTGTTTTCTGCAGTTCACACTCGCGCTATTTTGCGCCTCGCACTGTTTTGTGCAGTTTATCGCTCGCCCTATTTTGCGCGTCGCACTGTTTTTTGCCGTTCACACTCGCGCTATTTTGCGCCTCGCACTGTTTTGTGCAGTTCACACTCGCGCAATTTTGCGCGTCGCACTGTTTTGTGCAGTTCACAATCGCGCAATTTTGCACGTCGCACTGTTTTGTGCAGTTTATCACTCGCACTATTTTGCGCGTCGCACTGTTTTCTGCAGTTCACACTCGCGCTATTTTGCGACTCGCACTGTTTTGTGCAGTTCACACTCGCGCTATTTTGCGCGTCGCACTGTTTTGTGCAGTTCACACTCGCGTTATTTTGCGCGTCGCACTGTAATGTGCAGTTCACACTCGCTATTTTGCGCGTCGCACTGTTTTGTGCAGTTCACACTCGCGCTATTTTGCGCGTCGCACTGTTTTGTGCAGTTCACAATCGCGCAATTTTGCGCGTCGCAGTGTTTTGTGCAGTTTATCACTCGCTATATTTTGCGCGTCGCACTGTTTTGTGCAGTTCACAATCGCGCAATTTTACACGTCGCACTGTTTTGTGCAGTTTATCACTCGCCCTATTTTGCGCGTCGCACTGTTTTCTGCAGTTCACACTCGCGCTATTTTGCGCCTCGCACTGTTTTGTGCAGTTCACACTCGCGCTATTTTCCGCGTCGCACTGTTTTGTGCAGTTCACACTCGCGTTATTTTGCGCGACGCACTGTAATGTGCAGTTCACACTCGCGCTATTTTGCGCGTCGCACTGTTTTGTGCAGTTCACACTCGCGCTATTTTGCGCGTCGCACTGTTTTGTGCAGTTCACAATCGCGCAATTTTGCGCGTCGCATTGTTTTGTGCAGTTTATCACTCGCTATATTTTGCGCGTCGCACTGTTTTGTGCAGTTCACAATCGCGCAATTTTGCACGTCGCACTGTTTTGTGCAGTTTATCACTCGCACTATTTTGCGCGTCGCACTGTTTTCTGCAGTTCACACTCGCTCTATTTTTCGCGTCGCACTGTTTTGTGTAGTTTATCGCTCGCCCTATTTTGCGCGTCGCACTGTTTTCTGCCGTTCACACTCGCGCTATTTTGCGCGTCGCACTGTTTTGTGCAGTTCACACTCGCGTTATTTTGCGCGTCGCGCTGTAATGTGCAGTTCACACTCGCGCTATTTTGCGCGTCGCACTGTTTTGTGCAGTTCACACTCGCGCAATTTTGCGCGTCGCACTGTTTTGTGCAGTTCACAATCGCGCAATTTTGCACGTCGCACTGTTTTGTGCAGTTTATCACTCGCACTATTTTGCGCGTCGCACTGTTTTCTACAGTTCACACTCGCGCTATTTTGCGACTCGCACTGTTTTGTGCAGTTCACACTCGCGCTATTTTGCGCGTCGCACTGTTTTGTGCAGTTCACACTCGCGTTATTTTGCGCGTCGCACTGTAATGTGCAGTTCACACTCGCTATTTTGCGCGTCGCACTGTTTTGTGCAGTTCACACTCGCGCTATTTTGCGCGTCGCACTGTTTTGTGCAGTTCACAATCGCGCAATTTTGCGCGTCGCAGTGTTTTGTGCAGTTTATCACTCGCTATATTTTGCGCGTCGCACTGTTTTGTGCAGTTCACAATCGCGCAATTTTACACGTCGCACTGTTTTGTGCAGTGTATCACTCGCCCTATTTTGCGCGTCGCACTGTTTTCTGCAGTTCACACTCGCGCTATTTTGCGCCTCGCACTGTTTTGTGCAGTTCACACTCGCGCTATTTTCCGCGTCGCACTGTTTTGTGCAGTTCACACTCGCGTTATTTTGCGCGACGCACTGTAATGTGCAGTTCACACTCGCGCTATTTTGCGCGTCGCACTGTTTTGTGCAGTTCACACTCGCGCTATTTTGCGCGTCGCACTGTTTTGTGCAGTTCACAATCGCGCAATTTTGCGCGTCGCATTGTTTTGTGCAGTTTATCACTCGCTATATTTTGCGCGTCGCACTGTTTTGTGCAGTTCACAATCGCGCAATTTTGCACGTCGCACTGTTTTGTGCAGTTTATCACTCGCACTATTTTGCGCGTCGCACTGTTTTCTGCAGTTCACACTCGCTCTATTTTTCGCGTCGCACTGTTTTCTGCCGTTCACACTCGCGCTATTTTGCGCGTCGCACTGTTTTGTGCAGTTCACACTCGCGTTATTTTGCGCGTCGCGCTGTAATGTGCTGTTCACACTCGCGCTATTTTGCGCGTCGCACTGTTTTGTGCAGTTCACACTCGCGCAATTTTGCGCGTCGCACTGTTTTGTGCAGTTCACAATCGCGCAATTTTGCACGTCGCACTGTTTTGTGCAGTTTATCACTCGCACTATTTTGCGCGTCGCACTGTTTTCTGCAGTTCACACTCGCGCTATTTTGCGACTCGCACTGTTTTGTGCAGTTCACACTCGCGCTATTTTGCGCGTCGCACTGTTTTGTGCAGTTCACACTCGCGTTATTTTGCGCGTCGCACTGTAATGTGCAGTTCACACTCGCTATTTTGCGCGTCGCACTGTTTTGTGCAGTTCACACTCGCGCTATTTTGCGCGTCGCACTGTTTTGTGCAGTTCACAATCGCGCAATTTTGCGCGTCGCAGTGTTTTGTGCAGTTTATCACTCGCTATATTTTGCGCGTCGCACTGTTTTGTGCAGTTCACAATCGCGCAATTTTACACGTCGCACTGTTTTGTGCAGTTTATCACTCGCCCTATTTTGCGCGTCGCACTGTTTTCTGCAGTTCACACTCGCGCTATTTTGCGCCTCGCACTGTTTTGTGCAGTTCACACTCGCGCTATTTTCCGCGTCGCACTGTTTTGTGCAGTTCACACTCGCGTTATTTTGCGTGACGCACTGTAATGTGCAGTTCACACTCGCGCTATTTTGCGCGTCGCACTGTTTTGTGCAGTTCACACTCGCGCTATTTTGCGCGTCGCACTGTTTTGTGCAGTTCACAATCGCGCAATTTTGCGCGTCGCATTGTTTTGTGCAGTTTATCACTCGCTATATTTTGCGCGTCGCACTGTTTTGTGCAGTTCACAATCGCGCAATTTTGCACGTCGCACTGTTTTGTGCAGTTTATCACTCGCACTATTTTGCGCGTCGCACTGTTTTCTGCAGTTCACACTCGCTCTATTTTTCGCGTCGCACTGTTTTGTGTAGTTTATCGCTCGCCCTATTTTGCGCGTCGCACTGTTTTCTGCCGTTCACACTCGCGCTATTTTGCGCGTCGCACTGTTTTGTGCAGTTCACACTCGCGTTATTTTGCGCGTCGCACTGTAATGTGCAGTTCAGACTCGCGCTATTTTGCGCGTCGCACTGTTTTGTGCAGTTCACACTCGCGCAATTTTGCGCGTCGCACTGTTTTGTGCAGTTCACAATCGCGCAATTTTGCACGTCGCACTGTTTTGTGCAGTTTATCACTCGCACTATTTTGCGCGTCGCACTGTTTTCTGCAGTTCACACTCGCGCTATTTTGCGACTCGCACTGTTTTGTGCAGTTCACACTCGCGCTATTTTGCGCGTCGCACTGTTTTGTGCAGTTCACACTCGCGTTATTTTGCGCGTCGCACTGTAATGTGCAGTTCACACTCGCTATTTTGCGCGTCGCGCTGTTTTGTGCAGTTCACACTCGCGCTATTTTGCGCGTCGCACTGTTTTGTGCAGTTCACAATCGTGCAATTTTGCGCGTCGCAGTGTTTTGTGCAGTTTATCACTCGCTATATTTTGCGCGTCGCACTGTTTTGTGCAGTTCACAATCGCGCAATTTTGCACGTCGCACTGTTTTGTGCAGTTTATCACTCGCCCTATTTTGCGCGTCGCACTGTTTTCTGCAGTTCACACTCGCGCTATTTTGCGCCTCGCACTGTTTTGTGCAGTTTATCGCTCGCCCTATTTTGCGCGTCGCACTGTTTTTTGCCGTTCACACTCGCGCTATTTTGCGCCTCGCACTGTTTTGTGCAGTTCACACTCGCGCTATTTTGCGCCTCGCACTGTTTTGTGTAGTTCACACTCGCGTTATTTTGCGCGTCGCACTGTAATGTGCAGTTCACACTCGCGCTATTTTGCGCGTCGCACTGTTTTGTGCAGTTCACACTCGCGCAATTTTGCGCGTCGCACTGTTTTGTGCAGTTCACAATCGCGCAATTTTGCACGTCGCACTGTTTTGTGCAGTTTATCACTCGCACTATTTTGCGCGTCGCACTGTTTTCTGCAGTTCACACTCGCGCTATTTTGCGCCTCGCACTGTTTTGTGCAGTTCACACTCGCGCTATTTTGCGCGTCGCACTGTTTTGTGCAGTTCACACTCGCGTTATTTTGCGCGTCGCACTGTAATGTGCAGTTCACACTCGCTATTTTGCGCGTCGCACTGTTTTGTGCAGTTCACACTCGCGCTATTTTGCGCGTCGCACTATTTTGTGCAGTTCACAATCGCGCAATTTTGCGCGTCGCAGTGTTTTGTGCAGTTTATCACTCGCTATATTTTGCGCGTCGCACTGTTTTGTGCAGTTCACAATTGCGCAATTTTACACGTCGCACTGTTTTGTGCAGTTTATCACTCGCCCTATTTTGCGCGTCGCACTGTTTTCTGCAGTTCACACTCGCGCTATTTTGCGCCTCGCACTGTTTTGTGCAGTTCACACTCGCGCTATTTTCCGCGTCGCACTGTTTTGTGCAGTTCACACTCGCGTTATTTTGCGCGACGCACTGTAATGTGCAGTTCACACTCGCGCTATTTTGCGCGTCGCACTGTTTTGTGCAGTTCACACTCGCGCTATTTTGCGCGTCGCACTGTTTTGTGCAGTTCACAATCGCGCAATTTTGCGCGTCGCATTGTTTTGTGCAGTTTATCACTCGCTATATTTTGCGCGTCGCACTGTTTTGTGCAGTTCACAATCGCGCAATTTTGCACGTCGCACTGTTTTGTGCAGTTTATCACTCGCACTATTTTGCGCGTCGCACTGTTTTCTGCAGTTCACACTCGCTCTATTTTTCGCGTCGCACTGTTTTGTGTAGTTTATCGCTCGCCCTATTTTGCGCGTCGCACTGTTTTCTGCCGTTCACACTCGCGCTATTTTGCGCGTCGCACTGTTTTGTGCAGTTCACAATCGCGCAATTTTGCACGTCGCACTGTTTTGTGCAGTTTATCACTCGCACTATTTTGCGCGTCGCACTGTTTTCTGCAGTTCACACTCGCTCTATTTTTCGCGTCGCACTGTTTTGTGTAGTTTATCGCTCGCCCTATTTTGCGCGTCGCACTGTTTTCTGCCGTTCACACTCGCGCTATTTTGCGCGTCGCACTGTTTTGTGCAGTTCACACTCGCGTTATTTTGCGCGTCGCACTGTAATGTGCAGTTCAGACTCGCGCTATTTTGCGCGTCGCACTGTTTTGTGCAGTTCACACTCGCGCAATTTTGCGCGTCGCACTGTTTTGTGCAGTTCACAATCGCGCAATTTTGCACGTCGCACTGTTTTGTGCAGTTTATCACTCGCACTATTTTGCGCGTCGCACTGTTTTCTGCAGTTCACACTCGCGCTATTTTGCGACTCGCACTGTTTTGTGCAGTTCACACTCGCGCTATTTTGCGCGTCGCACTGTTTTGTGCAGTTCACACTCGCGTTATTTTGCGCGTCGCACTGTAATGTGCAGTTCACACTCGCTATTTTGCGCGTCGCGCTGTTTTGTGCAGTTCACACTCGCGCTATTTTGCGCGTCGCACTGTTTTGTGCAGTTCACAATCGTGCAATTTTGCGCGTCGCAGTGTTTTGTGCAGTTTATCACTCGCTATATTTTGCGCGTCGCACTGTTTTGTGCAGTTCACAATCGCGCAATTTTGCACGTCGCACTGTTTTGTGCAGTTTATCACTCGCCCTATTTTGCGCGTCGCACTGTTTTCTGCAGTTCACACTCGCGCTATTTTGCGCCTCGCACTGTTTTGTGCAGTTTATCGCTCGCCCTATTTTGCGCGTCGCACTGTTTTTTGCCGTTCACACTCGCGCTATTTTGCGCCTCGCACTGTTTTGTGCAGTTCACACTCGCGCTATTTTGCGCCTCGCACTGTTTTGTGCAGTTCACACTCGCGTTATTTTGCGCGTCGCACTGTAATGTGCAGTTCACACTCGCGCTATTTTGCGCGTCGCACTGTTTTGTGCAGTTCACACTCGCGCAATTTTGCGCGTCGCACTGTTTTGTGCAGTTCACAATCGCGCAATTTTGCACGTCGCACTGTTTTGTGCAGTTTATCACTCGCACTATTTTGCGCGTCGCACTGTTTTCTGCAGTTCACACTCGCGCTATTTTGCGCCTCGCACTGTTTTGTGCAGTTCACACTCGCGCTATTTTGCGCGTCGCACTGTTTTGTGCAGTTCACACTCGCGTTATTTTGCGCGTCGCACTGTAATGTGCAGTTCACACTCGCTATTTTGCGCGTCGCACTGTTTTGTGCAGTTCACACTCGCGCTATTTTGCGCGTCGCACTATTTTGTGCAGTTCACAATCGCGCAATTTTGCGCGTCGCAGTGTTTTGTGCAGTTTATCACTCGCTATATTTTGCGCGTCGCACTGTTTTGTGCAGTTCACAATTGCGCAATTTTACACGTCGCACTGTTTTGTGCAGTTTATCACTCGCCCTATTTTGCGCGTCGCACTGTTTTCTGCAGTTCACACTCGCGCTATTTTGCACCTCGCACTGTTTTGTGCAGTTCACACTCGCGCTATTTTCCGCGTCGCACTGTTTTGTGCAGTTCACACTCGCGTTATTTTGCGCGACGCACTGTAATGTGCAGTTCACACTCGCGCTATTTTGCGCGTCGCACTGTTTTGTGCAGTTCACACTCGCGCTATTTTGCGCGTCGCACTGTTTTGTGCAGTTCACAATCGCGCAATTTTGCGCGTCGCATTGTTTTGTGCAGTTTATCACTCGCTATATTTTGCGCGTCGCACTGTTTTGTGCAGTTCACAATCGCGCAATTTTGCACGTCGCACTGTTTTGTGCAGTTTATCACTCGCACTATTTTGCGCGTCGCACTGTTTTCTGCAGTTCACACTCGCTCTATTTTTCGCGTCGCACTGTTTTGTGTAGTTTATCGCTCGCCCTATTTTGCGCGTCGCACTGTTTTCTGCCGTTCACACTCGCGCTATTTTGCGCGTCGCACTGTTTTGTGCAGTTCACACTCGCGTTATTTTGCGCGTCGCGCTGTAATGTGCAGTTCACACTCGCGCTATTTTGCGCGTCGCACTGTTTTGTGCAGTTCACACTCGCGCAATTTTGCGCGTCGCACTGTTTTGTGCAGTTCACAATCGCGCAATTTTGCACGTCGCACTGTTTTGTGCAGTTTATCACTCGCACTATTTTGCGCGTCGCACTGTTTTCTACAGTTCACACTCGCGCTATTTTGCGACTCGCACTGTTTTGTGCAGTTCACACTCGCGCTATTTTGCGCGTCGCACTGTTTTGTGCAGTTCACACTCGCGTTATTTTGCGCGTCGCACTGTAATGTGCAGTTCACACTCGCTATTTTGCGCGTCGCACTGTTTTGTGCAGTTCACACTCGCGCTATTTTGCGCGTCGCACTGTTTTGTGCAGTTCACAATCGCGCAATTTTGCGCGTCGCAGTGTTTTGTGCAGTTTATCACTCGCTATATTTTGCGCGTCGCACTGTTTTGTGCAGTTCACAATCGCGCAATTTTACACGTCGCACTGTTTTGTGCAGTTTATCACTCCCCCTATTTTGCGCGTCGCACTGTTTTCTGCAGTTCACACTCGCGCTATTTTGCGCCTCGCACTGTTTTGTGCAGTTCACACTCGCGCTATTTTCCGCGTCGCACTGTTTTGTGCAGTTCACACTCGCGTTATTTTGCGCGACGCACTGTAATGTGCAGTTCACACTCGCGCTATTTTGCGCGTCGCACTGTTTTGTGCAGTTCACACTCGCGCTATTTTGCGCGTCGCACTGTTTTGTGCAGTTCACAATCGCGCAATTTTGCGCGTCGCATTGTTTTGTGCAGTTTATCACTCGCTATATTTTGCGCGTCGCACTGTTTTGTGCAGTTCACAATCGCGCAATTTTGCACGTCGCACTGTTTTGTGCAGTTTATCACTCGCACTATTTTGCGCGTCGCACTGTTTTCTGCAGTTCACACTCGCTCTATTTTTCGCGTCGCACTGTTTTGTGTAGTTTATCGCTCGCCCTATTTTGCGCGTCGCACTGTTTTCTGCCGTTCACACTCGCGCTATTTTGCGCGTCGCACTGTTTTGTGCAGTTCACACTCGCGTTATTTTGCGCGTCGCACTGTAATGTGCAGTTCACACTCGCGCTATTTTGCGCGTCGCACTGTTTTGTGCAGTTCACACTCGCGCAATTTTGCGCGTCGCACTGTTTTGTGCAGTTCACAATCGCGCAATTTTGCACGTCGCACTGTTTTGTGCAGTTTATCACTCGCACTATTTTGCGCGTCGCACTGTTTTCTGCAGTTCACACTCGCGCTATTTTGCGACTCGCACTGTTTTGTGCAGTTCACACTCGCGCTATTTTGCGCGTCGCACTGTTTTGTGCAGTTCACACTCGCGTTATTTTGCGCGTCGCACTGTAATGTGCAGTTGACACTCGCTATTTTGCGCGTCGCACTGTTTTGTGCAGTTCACACTCGCGCTATTTTGCGCGTCGCACTGTTTTGTGCAGTTCACAATCGTGCAATTTTGCGCGTCGCAGTGTTTTGTGCAGTTTATCACTCGCTATATTTTGCGCGTCGCACTGTTTTGTGCAGTTCACAATCGCGCAATTTTGCACGTCGCACTGTTTTGTGCAGTTTATCACTCGCCCTATTTTGCGCGTCGCACTGTTTTCTGCAGTTCACACTCGCGCTATTTTGCGCCTCGCACTGTTTTGTGCAGTTTATCGCTCGCCCTATTTTGCGCGTCGCACTGTTTTTTGCCGTTCACACTCGCGCTATTTTGCGCCTCGCACTGTTTTGTGCAGTTCACACTCGCGCTATTTTGCGCCTCGCACTGTTTTGTGCAGTTCACACTCGCGTTATTTTGCGCGTCGCACTGTAATGTGCAGTTCACACTCGCGCTATTTTGCGCGTCGCACTGTTTTGTGCAGTTCACACTCGCGCAATTTTGCGCGTCGCACTGTTTTGTGCAGTTCACAATCGCGCAATTTTGCACGTCGCACTGTTTTGTGCAGTTTATCACTCGCACTATTTTGCGCGTCGCACTGTTTTCTGCAGTTCACACTCGCGCTATTTTGCGCCTCGCACTGTTTTGTGCAGTTCACACTCGCGCTATTTTGCGCGTCGCACTGTTTTGTCCAGTTCACACTCGCGTTATTTTGCGCGTCGCACTGTAATGTGCAGTTCACACTCGCTATTTTGCGCGTCGCACTGTTTTGTGCAGTTCACACTCGCGCTATTTTGCGCGTCGCACTGTTTTGTGCAGTTCACAATCGCGCAATTTTGCGCGTCGCAGTGTTTTGTGCAGTTTATCACTCGCTATATTTTGCGCGTCGCACTGTTTTGTGCAGTTCACAATCGCGCAATTTTACACGTCGCACTGTTTTGTGCAGTTTATCACTCGCCCTATTTTGCGCGTCGCACTGTTTTCTGCAGTTCACACTCGCGCTATTTTGCGCCTCGCACTGTTTTGTGCAGTTCACACTCGCGCTATTTTCCGCGTCGCACTGTTTTGTGCAGTTCACACTCGCGTTATTTTGCGCGACGCACTGTAATGTGCAGTTCACACTCGCGCTATTTTGCGCGTCGCACTGTTTTGTGCAGTTCACACTCGCGCTATTTTGCGCGTCGCACTGTTTTGTGCAGTTCACAATCGCGCAATTTTGCGCGTCGCATTGTTTTGTGCAGTTTATCACTCGCTATATTTTGCGCGTCGCACTGTTTTCTGCAGTTCACACTCGCTCTATTTTTCGCGTCGCACTGTTTTGTGTAGTTTATCGCTCGCCCTATTTTGCGCGTCGCACTGTTTTCTGCCGTTCACACTCGCGCTATTTTGCGCGTCGCACTGTTTTGTGCAGTTCACACTCGCGTTATTTTGCGCGTCGCACTGTAATGTGCAGTTCACACTCGCGCTATTTTGCGCGTCGCACTGTTTTGTGCAGTTCACACTCGCGCAATTTTGCGCGTCGCACTGTTTTGTGCAGTTCACAATCGCGCAATTTTGCACGTCGCACTGTTTTGTGCAGTTTATCACTCGCACTATTTTGCGCGTCGCACTGTTTTCTGCAGTTCACACTCGCGCTATTTTGCGACTCGCACTGTTTTGTGCAGTTCACACTCGCGCTATTTTGCGCGTCGCACTGTTTTGTGCAGTTCACACTCGCGTTATTTTGCGCGTCGCACTGTAATGTGCAGTTGACACTCGCTATTTTGCGCGTCGCACTGTTTTGTGCAGTTCACACTCGCGCTATTTTGCGCGTCGCACTGTTTTGTGCAGTTCACAATCGTGCAATTTTGCGCGTCGCAGTGTTTTGTGCAGTTTATCACTCGCTATATTTTGCGCGTCGCACTGTTTTGTGCAGTTCACAATCGCGCAATTTTGCACGTCGCACTGTTTTGTGCAGTTTATCACTCGCCCTATTTTGCGCGTCGCACTGTTTTCTGCAGTTCACACTCGCGCTATTTTGCGCCTCGCACTGTTTTGTGCAGTTTATCGCTCGCCCTATTTTGCGCGTCGCACTGTTTTTTGCCGTTCACACTCGCGCTATTTTGCGCCTCGCACTGTTTTGTGCAGTTCACACTCGCGCTATTTTGCGCCTCGCACTGTTTTGTGCAGTTCACACTCGCGTTATTTTGCGCGTCGCACTGTAATGTGCAGTTCACACTCGCGCTATTTTGCGCGTCGCACTGTTTTGTGCAGTTCACACTCGCGCAATTTTGCGCGTCGCACTGTTTTGTGCAGTTCACAATCGCGCAATTTTGCACGTCGCACTGTTTTGTGCAGTTTATCACTCGCACTATTTTGCGCGTCGCACTGTTTTCTGCAGTTCACACTCGCGCTATTTTGCGCCTCGCACTGTTTTGTGCAGTTCACACTCGCGCTATTTTGCGCGTCGCACTGTTTTGTGCAGTTCACACTCGCGTTATTTTGCGCGTCGCACTGTAATGTGCAGTTCACACTCGCTATTTTGCGCGTCGCACTGTTTTGTGCAGTTCACAATCGCGCAATTTTGCGCGTCGCAGTGTTTTGTGCAGTTTATCACTCGCTATATTTTGCGCGTCGCACTGTTTTGTGCAGTTCACAATCGCGCAATTTTACACGTCGCACTGTTTTGTGCAGTTTATCACTCGCCCTATTTTGCGCGTCGCACTGTTTTCTGCAGTTCACACTCGCGCTATTTTGCGCCTCGCACTGTTTTGTGCAGTTCACACTCGCGCTATTTTCCGCGTCGCACTGTTTTGTGCAGTTCACACTCGCGTTATTTTGCGCGACGCACTGTAATGTGCAGTTCACACTATCGCTATTTTGCGCGTCGCACTGTTTTGTGCAGTTCACACTCGCGCTATTTTGCGCGTCGCACTGTTTTGTGCAGTTCACAATCGCGCAATTTTGCGCGTCGCATTGTTTTGTGCAGTTTATCACTCGCTATATTTTGCGCGTCGCACTGTTTTGTGCAGTTCACAATCGCGCAATTTTGCACGTCGCACTGTTTTGTGCAGTTTATCACTCGCACTATTTTGCGCGTCGCACTGTTTTCTGCAGTTCACACTCGCTCTATTTTTCGCATCGCACTGTTTTGTGTAGTTTATCGCTCGCCCTATTTTGCGCGTCGCACTGTTTTCTGCCGTTCACACTCGCGCTATTTTGCGCGTCGCACTGTTTTGTGCAGTTCACACTCGCGTTATTTTGCGCGTCGCGCTGTAATGTGCAGTTCACACTCGCGCTATTTTGCGCGTCGCACTGTTTTGTGCAGTTCACACTCGCGCAATTTTGCGCGTCGCACTGTTTTGTGCAGTTCACAATCGCGCAATTTTGCACGTCGCACTGTTTTGTGCAGTTTATCACTCGCACTATTTTGCGCGTCGCACTGTTTTCTGCAGTTCACACTCGCGCTATTTTGCGACTCGCACTGTTTTGTGCAGTTCACACTCGCGCTATTTTGCGCGTCGCACTGTTTTGTGCAGTTCACACTCGCGTTATTTTGCGCGTCGCACTGTAATGTGCAGTTCACACTCGCTATTTTGCGCGTCGCACTGTTTTGTGCAGTTCACACTCGCGCTATTTTGCGCGTCGCACTGTTTTGTGCAGTTCACAATCGCGCAATTTTGCGCGTCGCAGTGTTTTGTGCAGTTTATCACTCGCTATATTTTGCGCGTCGCACTGTTTTGTGCAGTTCACAATCGCGCAATTTTACACGTCGCACTGTTTTGTGCAGTTTATCACTCGCCCTATTTTGCGCGTCGCACTGTTTTCTGCAGTTCACACTCGCGCTATTTTGCGCCTCGCACTGTTTTGTGCAGTTCACACTCGCGCTATTTTCCGCGTCGCGCTGTTTTGTGCAGTTCACACTCGCGTTATTTTGCGCGACGCACTGTAATGTGCAGTTCACACTCGCGCTATTTTGCGCGTCGCACTGTTTTGTGCAGTTCACACTCGCGCTATTTTGCGCGTCGCACTGTTTTGTGCAGTTCACAATCGCGCAATTTTGCGCGTCGCATTGTTTTGTGCAGTTTATCACTCGCTATATTTTGCGCGTCGCACTGTTTTGTGCAGTTCACAATCGCGCAATTTTGCACGTCGCACTGTTTTGTGCAGTTTATCACTCGCACTATTTTGCGCGTCGCACTGTTTTCTGCAGTTCACACTCGCTCTATTTTTCGCGTCGCACTGTTTTGTGTAGTTTATCGCTCGCCCTATTTTGCGCGTCGCACTGTTTTCTGCCGTTCACACTCGCGCTATTTTGCGCGTCGCACTGTTTTGTGCAGTTCACACTCGCGTTATTTTGCGCGTCGCACTGTAATGTGCAGTTCACACTCGCGCTATTTTGCGCGTCGCACTGTTTTGTGCAGTTCACACTCGCGCAATTTTGCGCGTCGCACTGTTTTGTGCAGTAAACAATCGCGCAATTTTGCACGTCGCACTGTTTTGTGCAGTTTATCACTCGCACTATTTTGCGCGTCGCACTGTTTTCTGCAGTTCACACTCGCGCTATTTTGCGCCTCGCACTGTTTTGTGCAGTTCACACTCGCGCTATTTTGCGCGTCGCACTGTTTTGTGCAGTTCACACTCGCGTTATTTTGCGCGTCGCACTGTAATGTGCAGTTCACACTCGCTATTTTGCGCGTCGCACTGTTTTGTGCAGTTCACACTCGCGCTATTTTGCGCGTCGCACTGTTTTGTGCAGTTCACAATCGCGCAATTTTACGCGTCGCAGTGTTTTGTGCAGTTTATCACTCGCTATATTTTGCGCGTCGCACTGTTTTGTGCAGTTCACAATCGCGCAATTTTACACGTCGCACTGTTTTGTGCAGTTTATCACTCGCCCTATTTTGCGCGTCGCACTGTTTTCTGCAGTTCACACTCGCGCTATTTTGCGCCTCGCACTGTTTTGTGCAGTTCACACTCGCGCTATTTTCCGCGTCGCACTGTTTTGTGCAGTTCACACTCGCGTTATTTTGCGCGACGCACTGTAATGTGCAGTTCACACTCGCGCTATTTTGCGCGTCGCACTGTTTTGTGCAGTTCACACTCGCGCTATTTTGCGCGTCGCACTGTTTTGTGCAGTTCGCAATCGCGCAATTTTGCGCGTCGCATTGTTTTGTGCAGTTTATCACTCGCTATATTTTGCGCGTCGCACTGTTTTGTGCAGTTCACAATCGCGCAATTTTGCACGTCGCACTGTTTTGTGCAGTTTATCACTCGCACTATTTTGCGCGTCGCACTGTTTTCTGCAGTTCACACTCGCTCTATTTTTCGCGTCGCACTGTTTTGTGTAGTTTATCGCTCGCCCTATTTTGCGCGTCGCACTGTTTTCTGCCGTTCACACTCGCGCTATTTTGCGCGTCGCACTGTTTTGTGCAGTTCACACTCGCGTTATTTTGCGCGTCGCGCTGTAATGTGCAGTTCACACTCGCGCTATTTTGCGCGTCGCACTGTTTTGTGCAGTTCACACTCGCGCAATTTTGCGCGTCGCACTGTTTTGTGCAGTTCACAATCGCGCAATTTTGCACGTCGCACTGTTTTCTGCAGTTTATCACTCGCACTATTTTGCGCGTCGCACTGTTTTCTGCAGTTCACACTCGCGCTATTTTGCGACTCGCACTGTTTTGTGCAGTTCACACTCGCGCTATTTTGCGCGTCGCACTGTTTTGTGCAGTTCACACTCGCGTTATTTTGCGCGTCGCACTGTAATGTGCAGTTCACACTCGCTATTTTGCGCGTCGCACTGTTTTGTGCAGTTCACACTCGCGCTATTTTGCGCGTCGCACTGTTTTGTGCAGTTCACAATCGTGCAATTTTGCGCGTCGCAGTGTTTTGTGCAGTTTATCACTCGCTATATTTTGCGCGTCGCACTGTTTTGTGCAGTTCACAATCGCGCAATTTTGCACGTCGCACTGTTTTGTGCAGTTTATCACTCGCCCTATTTTGCGCGTCGCACTGTTTTCTGCAGTTCACACTCGCGCTATTTTGCGCCTCGCACTGTTTTGTGCAGTTTATCGCTCGCCCTATTTTGCGCGTCGCACTGTTTTTTGCCGTTCACACTCGCGCTATTTTGCGCCTCGCACTGTTTTGTGCAGTTCACACTCGCGCTATTTTGCGCCTCGCACTGTTTTGTGCAGTTCACACTCGCGTTATTTTGCGCGTCGCACTGTAATGTGCAGTTCACACTCGCGCTATTTTGCGCGTCGCACTGTTTTGTGCAGTTCACACTCGCGCAATTTTGCGCGTCGCACTGTTTTGTGCAGTTCACAATCGCGCAATTTTGCACGTCGCACTGTTTTGTGCAGTTTATCACTCGCACTATTTTGCGCGTCGCACTGTTTTCTGCAGTTCACACTCGCGCTATTTTGCGCCTCGCACTGTTTTGTGCAGTTCACACTCGCGCTATTTTGCGCGTCGCACTGTTTTGTGCAGTTCACACTCGCGTTATTTTGCGCGTCGCACTGTAATGTGCAGTTCACACTCGCTATTTTGCGCGTCGCACTGTTTTGTGCAGTTCACAATCGCGCAATTTTGCGCGTCGCAGTGTTTTGTGCAGTTTATCACTCGCTATATTTTGCGCGTCGCACTGTTTTGTGCAGTTCACAATCGCGCAATTTTACACGTCGCACTGTTTTGTGCAGTTTATCACTCGCCCTATTTTGCGCGTCGCACTGTTTTCTGCAGTTCACACTCGCGCTATTTTGCGCCTCGCACTGTTTTGTGCAGTTCACACTCGCGCTATTTTCCGCGTCGCACTGTTTTGTGCAGTTCACACTCGCGTTATTTTGCGCGACGCACTGTAATGTGCAGTTCACACTATCGCTATTTTGCGCGTCGCACTGTTTTGTGCAGTTCACACTCGCGCTATTTTGCGCGTCGCACTGTTTTGTGCAGTTCACAATCGCGCAATTTTGCGCGTCGCATTGTTTTGTGCAGTTTATCACTCGCTATATTTTGCGCGTCGCACTGTTTTGTGCAGTTCACAATCGCGCAATTTTGCACGTCGCACTGTTTTGTGCAGTTTATCACTCGCACTATTTTGCGCGTCGCACTGTTTTCTGCAGTTCACACTCGCTCTATTTTTCGCATCGCACTGTTTTGTGTAGTTTATCGCTCGCCCTATTTTGCGCGTCGCACTGTTTTCTGCCGTTCACACTCGCGCTATTTTGCGCGTCGCACTGTTTTGTGCAGTTCACACTCGCGTTATTTTGCGCGTCGCGCTGTAATGTGCAGTTCACACTCGCGCTATTTTGCGCGTCGCACTGTTTTGTGCAGTTCACACTCGCGCAATTTTGCGCGTCGCACTGTTTTGTGCAGTTCACAATCGCGCAATTTTGCACGTCGCACTGTTTTGTGCAGTTTATCACTCGCACTATTTTGCGCGTCGCACTGTTTTCTGCAGTTCACACTCGCGCTATTTTGCGACTCGCACTGTTTTGTGCAGTTCACACTCGCGCTATTTTGCGCGTCGCACTGTTTTGTGCAGTTCACACTCGCGTTATTTTGCGCGTCGCACTGTAATGTGCAGTTCACACTCGCTATTTTGCGCGTCGCACTGTTTTGTGCAGTTCACACTCGCGCTATTTTGCGCGTCGCACTGTTTTGTGCAGTTCACAATCGCGCAATTTTGCGCGTCGCAGTGTTTTGTGCAGTTTATCACTCGCTATATTTTGCGCGTCGCACTGTTTTGTGCAGTTCACAATCGCGCAATTTTACACGTCGCACTGTTTTGTGCAGTTTATCACTCGCCCTATTTTGCGCGTCGCACTGTTTTCTGCAGTTCACACTCGCGCTATTTTGCGCCTCGCACTGTTTTGTGCAGTTCACACTCGCGCTATTTTCCGCGTCGCACTGTTTTGTGCAGTTCACACTCGCGTTATTTTGCGCGACGCACTGTAATGTGCAGTTCACACTCGCGCTATTTTGCGCGTCGCACTGTTTTGTGCAGTTCACACTCGCGCTATTTTGCGCGTCGCACTGTTTTGTGCAGTTCACAATCGCGCAATTTTGCGCGTCGCATTGTTTTGTGCAGTTTATCACTCGCTATATTTTGCGCGTCGCACTGTTTTGTGCAGTTCACAATCGCGCAATTTTGCACGTCGCACTGTTTTGTGCAGTTTATCACTCGCACTATTTTGCGCGTCGCACTGTTTTCTGCAGTTCACACTCGCTCTATTTTTCGCGTCGCACTGTTTTGTGTAGTTTATCGCTCGCCCTATTTTGCGCGTCGCACTGTTTTCTGCCGTTCACACTCGCGCTATTTTGCGCGTCGCACTGTTTTGTGCAGTTCACACTCGCGTTATTTTGCGCGTCGCACTGTAATGTGCAGTTCACACTCGCGCTATTTTGCGCGTCGCACTGTTTTGTGCAGTTCACACTCGCGCAATTTTGCGCGTCGCACTGTTTTGTGCAGTAAACAATCGCGCAATTTTGCACGTCGCACTGTTTTGTGCAGTTTATCACTCGCACTATTTTGCGCGTCGCACTGTTTTCTGCAGTTCACACTCGCGCTATTTTGCGCCTCGCACTGTTTTGTGCAGTTCACACTCGCGCTATTTTGCGCGTCGCACTGTTTTGTGCAGTTCACACTCGCGTTATTTTGCGCGTCGCACTGTAATGTGCAGTTCACACTCGCTATTTTGCGCGTCGCACTGTTTTGTGCAGTTCACACTCGCGCTATTTTGCGCGTCGCACTGTTTTGTGCAGTTCACAATCGCGCAATTTTACGCGTCGCAGTGTTTTGTGCAGTTTATCACTCGCTATATTTTGCGCGTCGCACTGTTTTGTGCAGTTCACAATCGCGCAATTTTACACGTCGCACTGTTTTGTGCAGTTTATCACTCGCCCTATTTTGCGCGTCGCACTGTTTTCTGCAGTTCACACTCGCGCTATTTTGCGCCTCGCACTGTTTTGTGCAGTTCACACTCGCGCTATTTTCCGCGTCGCACTGTTTTGTGCAGTTCACACTCGCGTTATTTTGCGCGACGCACTGTAATGTGCAGTTCACACTCGCGCTATTTTGCGCGTCGCACTGTTTTGTGCAGTTCACACTCGCGCTATTTTGCGCGTCGCACTGTTTTGTGCAGTTCGCAATCGCGCAATTTTGCGCGTCGCATTGTTTTGTGCAGTTTATCACTCGCTATATTTTGCGCGTCGCACTGTTTTGTGCAGTTCACAATCGCGCAATTTTGCACGTCGCACTGTTTTGTGCAGTTTATCACTCGCACTATTTTGCGCGTCGCACTGTTTTCTGCAGTTCACACTCGCTCTATTTTTCGCGTCGCACTGTTTTGTGTAGTTTATCGCTCGCCCTATTTTGCGCGTCGCACTGTTTTCTGCCGTTCACACTCGCGCTATTTTGCGCGTCGCACTGTTTTGTGCAGTTCACACTCGCGTTATTTTGCGCGTCGCGCTGTAATGTGCAGTTCACACTCGCGCTATTTTGCGCGTCGCACTGTTTTGTGCAGTTCACACTCGCGCAATTTTGCGCGTCGCACTGTTTTGTGCAGTTCACAATCGCGCAATTTTGCACGTCGCACTGTTTTCTGCAGTTTATCACTCGCACTATTTTGCGCGTCGCACTGTTTTCTGCAGTTCACACTCGCGCTATTTTGCGACTCGCACTGTTTTGTGCAGTTCACACTCGCGCTATTTTGCGCGTCGCACTGTTTTGTGCAGTTCACACTCGCGTTATTTTGCGCGTCGCACTGTAATGTGCAGTTGACACTCGCTATTTTGCGCGTCGCACTGTTTTGTGCAGTTCACACTCGCGCTATTTTGCGCGTCGCACTGTTTTGTGCAGTTCACAATCGTGCAATTTTGCGCGTCGCAGTGTTTTGTGCAGTTTATCACTCGCTATATTTTGCGCGTCGCACTGTTTTGTGCAGTTCACAATCGCGCAATTTTGCACGTCGCACTGTTTTGTGCAGTTTATCACTCGCCCTATTTTGCGCGTCGCACTGTTTTCTGCAGTTCACACTCGCGCTATTTTGCGCCTCGCACTGTTTTGTGCAGTTTATCGCTCGCCCTATTTTGCGCGTCGCACTGTTTTTTGCCGTTCACACTCGCGCTATTTTGCGCCTCGCACTGTTTTGTGCAGTTCACACTCGCGCTATTTTGCGCCTCGCACTGTTTTGTGCAGTTCACACTCGCGTTATTTTGCGCGTCGCACTGTAATGTGCAGTTCACACTCGCGCTATTTTGCGCGTCGCACTGTTTTGTGCAGTTCACACTCGCGCAATTTTGCGCGTCGCACTGTTTTGTGCAGTTCACAATCGCGCAATTTTGCACGTCGCACTGTTTTGTGCAGTTTATCACTCGCACTATTTTGCGCGTCGCACTGTTTTCTGCAGTTCACACTCGCGCTATTTTGCGCCTCGCACTGTTTTGTGCAGTTCACACTCGCGCTATTTTGCGCGTCGCACTGTTTTGTGCAGTTCACACTCGCGTTATTTTGCGCGTCGCACTGTAATGTGCAGTTCACACTCGCTATTTTGCGCGTCGCACTGTTTTGTGCAGTTCACACTCGCGCTATTTTGCGCGTCGCACTGTTTTGTGCAGTTCACAATCGCGCAATTTTGCGCGTCGCAGTGTTTTGTGCAGTTTATCACTCGCTATATTTTGCGCGTCGCACTGTTTTGTGCAGTTCACAATCGCGCAATTTTACACGTCGCACTGTTTTGTGCAGTTTATCACTCGCCCTATTTTGCGCGTCGCACTGTTTTCTGCAGTTCACACTCGCGCTATTTTGCGCCTCGCACTGTTTTGTGCAGTTCACACTCGCGCTATTTTCCGCGTCGCACTGTTTTGTGCAGTTCACACTCGCGTTATTTTGCGCGACGCACTGTAATGTGCAGTTCACACTCACGCTATTTTGCGCGTCGCACTGTTTTGTGCAGTTCACACTCGCGCTATTTTGCGCGTCGCACTGTTTTGTGCAGTTCACAATCGCGCAATTTTGCGCGTCGCATTGTTTTGTGCAGTTTATCACTCGCTATATTTTGCGCGTCGCACTGTTTTGTGCAGTTCACAATCGCGCAATTTTGCACGTCGCACTGTTTTGTGCAGTTTATCACTCGCACTATTTTGCGCGTCGCACTGTTTTCTGCAGTTCACACTCGCTCTATTTTTCGCGTCGCACTGTTTTGTGTAGTTTATCGCTCGCCCTATTTTGCGCGTCGCACTGTTTTCTGCCGTTCACACTCGCGCTATTTTGCGCGTCGCACTGTTTTGTGCAGTTCACACTCGCGTTATTTTGCGCGTCGCACTGTAATGTGCAGTTCACACTCGCGCTATTTTGCGCGTCGCACTGTTTTGTGCAGTTCACACTCGCGCAATTTTGCGCGTCGCACTGTTTTGTGCAGTTCACAATCGCGCAATTTTGCACGTCGCACTGTTTTGTGCAGTTTATCACTCGCACTATTTTGCGCGTCGCACTGTTTTCTGCAGTTCACACTCGCGCTATTTTGCGCCTCGCACTGTTTTGTGCAGTTCACACTCGCGCTATTTTGCGCGTCGCACTGTTTTGTGCAGTTCACACTCGCGTTATTTTGCGCGTCGCACTGTAATGTGCAGTTCACACTCGCTATTTTGCGCGTCGCACTGTTT
Source organism: Camellia granthamiana (assembly GCA_036172215.1). Taxonomy (NCBI): domain Eukaryota; kingdom Viridiplantae; phylum Streptophyta; class Magnoliopsida; order Ericales; family Theaceae; genus Camellia; species Camellia granthamiana. Next base: position 207,119 of record JAXFYN010000209.1, read on the forward strand.
TGTGCAGTTCACACTCGCGCTATTTTGCGCGTCGCACTGTTTTGTGCAGTTTATCACTCGCCCTATTTTGCGCGTCGCACTGTTTTCTGCAGTTCACACTCGCGCTATTTTGCGCCTCGCACTGTTTTGTGCAGTTCACACTCGCGCTATTTTCCGCGTCGCACTGTTTTGTGCAGTTCACACTCGCGTTATTTTGCGCGACGCACTGTAATGTGCAGTTCACACTCGCGCTATTTTGCGCGTCGCACTGTTTTGTGCAGTTCACACTCGCGCTATTTTGCGCGTCGCACTGTTTTGTGCAGTTCACAATCGCGCAATTTTGCGCGTCGCATTGTTTTGTGCAGTTTATCACTCGCTATATTTTGCGCGTCGCACTGTTTTGTGCAGTTCACAATCGCGCAATTTTGCACGTCGCACTGTTTTGTGCAGTTTATCACTCGCACTATTTTGCGCGTCGCACTGTTTTCTGCAGTTCACACTCGCTCTATTTTTCGCGTCGCACTGTTTTCTGCCGTTCACACTCGCGCTATTTTGCGCGTCGCACTGTTTTGTGCAGTTCACACTCGCGTTATTTTGCGCGTCGCGCTGTAATGTGCAGTTCACACTCGCGCTATTTTGCGCGTCGCACTGTTTTGTGCAGTTCACACTCACGCAATTTTGCGCGTCGCACTGTTTTGTGCAGTTCACAATCGCGCAATTTTGCACGTCGCACTGTTTTGTGCAGTTTATCACTCGCACTATTTTGCGCGTCGCACTGTTTTCTGCAGTTCACACTCGCGCTATTTTGCGACTCGCACTGTTTTGTGCAGTTCACACTCGCGCTATTTTGCGCGTCGCACTGTTTTGTGCAGTTCACACTCGCGTTATTTTGCGCGTCGCACTGTAATGTGCAGTTCACACTCGCTATTTTGCGCGTCGCACTGTTTTGTGCAGTTCACACTCGCGCTATTTTGCGCGTCGCACTGTTTTGTGCAGTTCACAATCGCGCAATTTTGCGCGTCGCAGTGTTTTGTGCAGTTTATCACTCGCTATATTTTGCGCGTCGCACTGTTTTGTGCAGTTCACAATCGCGCAATTTTACACGTCGCACTGTTTTGTGCAGTTTATCACTCGCCCTATTTTGCGCGTCGCACTGTTTTCTGCAGTTCACACTCGCGCTATTTTGCGCCTCGCACTGTTTTGTGCAGTTCACACTCGCGCTATTTTCCGCGTCGCACTGTTTTGTGCAGTTCACACTCGCGTTATTTTGCGCGACGCACTGTAATGTGCAGTTCACACTCGCGCTATTTTGCGCGTCGCACTGTTTTGTGCAGTTCACACTCGCGCTATTTTGCGCGTCGCACTGTTTTGTGCAGTTCACAATCGCGCAATTTTGCGCGTCGCATTGTTTTGTGCAGTTTATCACTCGCTATATTTTGCGCGTCGCACTGTTTTGTGCAGTTCACAATCGCGCAATTTTGCACGTCGCACTGTTTTGTGCAGTTTATCACTCGCACTATTTTGCGCGTCGCACTGTTTTCTGCAGTTCACACTCGCTCTATTTTTCGCGTCGCACTGTTTTGTGTAGTTTATCGCTCGCCCTATTTTGCGCGTCGCACTGTTTTCTGCCGTTCACACTCGCGCTATTTTGCGCGTCGCACTGTTTTGTGCAGTTCACACTCGCGTTATTTTGCGCGTCGCACTGTAATGTGCAGTTCACACTCGCGCTATTTTGCGCGTCGCACTGTTTTGTGCAGTTCACACTCGCGCAATTTTGCGCGTCGCACTGTTTTGTGCAGTTCACAATCGCGCAATTTTGCACGTCGCACTGTTTTGTGCAGTTTATCACTCGCACTATTTTGCGCGTCGCACTGTTTTCTGCAGTTCACACTCGCGCTATTTTGCGCCTCGCACTGTTTTGTGCAGTTCACACTCGCGCTATTTTCCGCGTCGCACTGTTTTGTGCAGTTCACACTCGCGTTATTTTGCGCGACGCACTGTAATGTGCAGTTCACACTCGCGCTATTTTGCGCGTCGCACTGTTTTGTGCAGTTCACACTCGCGCTATTTTGCGCGTCGCACTGTTTTGTGCAGTTCACAATCGCGCAATTTTGCGCGTCGCATTGTTTTGTGCAGTTTATCACTCGCTATATTTTGCGCGTCGCACTGTTTTGTGCAGTTCACAATCGCGCAATTTTGCACGTCGCACTGTTTTGTGCAGTTTATCACTCGCACTATTTTGCGCGTCGCACTGTTTTCTGCAGTTCACACTCGCTCTATTTTTCGCTTCGCACTGTTTTCTGCCGTTCACACTCGCGCTATTTTGCGCGTCGCACTGTTTTGTGCAGTTCACACTCGCGTTATTTTGCGCGTCGCGCTGTAATGTGCAGTTCACACTCGCGCTATTTTGCGCGTCGCACTGTTTTGTGCAGTTCACACTCGCGCAATTTTGCGCGTCGCACTGTTTTGTGCAGTTCACAATCGCGCAATTTTGCACGTCGCACTGTTTTGTGCAGTTTATCACTCGCACTATTTTGCGCGTCGCACTGTTTTCTGCAGTTCACACTCGCGCTATTTTGCGACTCGCACTGTTTTGTGCAGTTCACACTCGCGCAATTTTGCGCGTCGCACTGTTTTGTGCAGTTCACACTCGCGTTATTTTGCGCGTCGCACTGTAATGTGCAGTTCACACTCGCTATTTTGCGCGTCGCACTGTTTTGTGCAGTTCACACTCGCGCTATTTTGCGCGTCGCACTGTTTTGTGCAGTTCACAATCGCGCAATTTTGCGCGTCGCAGTGTTTTGTGCAGTTTATCACTCGCTATATTTTGCGCGTCGCACTGTTTTGTGCAGTTCACAATCGCGCAATTTTACACGTCGCACTGTTTTGTGCAGTTTATCACTCGCCCTATTTTGCGCGTCGCACTGTTTTCTGCAGTTCACACTCGCGCTATTTTGCGCCTCGCACTGTTTTGTGCAGTTCACACTCGCGCTATTTTGCGCCTCGCACTGTTTTGTGCAGTTCACACTCGCGTTATTTTGCGCGACGCACTGTAATGTGCAGTTCACACTCGCGCTATTTTGCGCGTCGCACTGTTTTGTGCAGTTCACACTCGCGCTATTTTGCGCGTCGCACTGTTTTGTGCAGTTCACAATCGCGCAATTTTGCGCGTCGCATTGTTTTGTGCAGTTTATCACTCGCTATATTTTGCGCGTCGCACTGTTTTGTGCAGTTCACAATCGCGCAATTTTGCACGTCGCACTGTTTTGTGCAGTTTATCACTCGCACTATTTTGCGCGTCGCACTGTTTTCTGCAGTTCACACTCGCTCTATTTTTCGCGTCGCACTGTTTTGTGTAGTTTATCGCTCGCCCTATTTTGCGCGTCGCACTGTTTTCTGCCGTTCACACTCGCGCTATTTTGCGCGTCGCACTGTTTTGTGCAGTTCACACTCGCGTTATTTTGCGCGTCGCACTGTAATGTGCAGTTCACACTCGCGCTATTTTGCGCGTCGCACTGTTTTGTGCAGTTCATACTCGCGCAATTTTGCGCGTCGCACTGTTTTGTGCAGTTCACAATCGCGCAATTTTGCACGTCGCACTGTTTTGTGCAGTTTATCACTCGCACTATTTTGCGCGTCGCACTGTTTTCTTCAGTTCACACTCGCGCTATTTTGCGACTCGCACTGTTTTGTGCAGTTCACACTCGCGCTATTTTGCGCGTCGCACTGTTTTGTGCAGTTCACACTCGCGTTATTTTGCGCGTCGCACTGTAATGTGCAGTTCACACTCGCTATTTTGCGCGTCGCACTGTTTTGTGCAGTTCACACTCGCGCTATTTTGCGCGTCGCACTGTTTTGTGCAGTTCACAATCGTGCAATTTTGCGCGTCGCAGTGTTTTGTGCAGTTTATCACTCGCTATATTTTGCGCGTCGCACTGTTTTGTGCAGTTCACAATCGCGCAATTTTGCACGTCGCACTGTTTTGTGCAGTTTATCACTCCCCCTATTTTGCGCGTCGCACTGTTTTCTGCAGTTCACACTCGCGCTATTTTGCGCCTCGCACTGTTTTGTGCAGTTTATCGCTCGCCCTATTTTGCGCGTCGCACTGTTTTTTGCCGTTCACACTCGCGCTATTTTGCGCCTCGCACTGTTTTGTGCAGTTCACACTCGCGCTATTTTGCGCCTCGCACTGTTTTGTGCAGTTCACACTCGCGTTATTTTGCGCGTCGCACTGTAATGTGCAGTTCACACTCGCGCTATTTTGCGCGTCGCACTGTTTTGTGCAGTTCACACTCGCGCAATTTTGCGCGTCGCACTGTTTTGTGCAGTTCACAATCGCGCAATTTTGCACGTCGCACTGTTTTGTGCAGTTTATCACTCGCACTATTTTGCGCGTCGCACTGTTTTCTGCAGTTCACACTCGCGCTATTTTGCGCCTCGCACTGTTTTGTGCAGTTCACACTCGCGCTATTTTGCGCGTCGCACTGTTTTGTGCAGTTCACACTCGCGTTATTTTGCGCGTCGCACTGTAATGTGCAGTTCACACTCGCTATTTTGCGCGTCGCACTGTTTTGTGCAGTTCACACTCGCGCTATTTTGCGCGTCGCACTGTTTTGTGCAGTTCACAATCGCGCAATTTTGCGCGTCGCAGTGTTTTGTGCAGTTTATCACTCGCTATATTTTGCGCGTCGCACTGTTTTGTGCAGTTCACAATCGCGCAATTTTACACGTCGCACTGTTTTGTGCAGTTTATCACTCGCCCTATTTTGCGCGTCGCACTGTTTTCTGCAGTTCACACTCGCGCTATTTTGCGCCTCGCACTGTTTTGTGCAGTTCACACTCGCGCTATTTTCCGCGTCGCACTGTTTTGTGCAGTTCACACTCGCGTTATTTTGCGCGACGCACTGTAATGTGCAGTTCACACTCGCGCTATTTTGCGCGTCGCACTGTTTTGTGCAGTTCACACTCGCGCTATTTTGCGCGTCGCACTGTTTTGTGCAGTTCACAATCGCGCAATTTTGCGCGTCGCATTGTTTTGTGCAGTTTATCACTCGCTATATTTTGCGCGTCGCACTGTTTTGTGCAGTTCACAATCGCGCAATTTTGCACGTCGCACTGTTTTGTGCAGTTTATCACTCGCACTATTTTGCGCGTCGCACTGTTTTCTGCAGTTCACACTCGCGCTATTTTGCGCCTCGCACTGTTTTGTGCAGTTCACACTCGCGCTATTTTCCGCGTCGCACTGTTTTGTGCAGTTCACACTCGCGTTATTTTGCGCGACGCACTGTAATGTGCAGTTCACACTCGCGCTATTTTGCGCGTCGCACTGTTTTGTGCAGTTCACACTCGCGCTATTTTGCGCGTCGCACTGTTTTGTGCAGTTCACAATCGCGCAATTTTGCGCGTCGCATTGTTTTGTGCAGTTTATCACTCGCTATATTTAGCGCGTCGCACTGTTTTGTGCAGTTCACAATCGCGCAATTTTGCACGTCGCACTGTTTTGTGCAGTTTATCACTCGCACTATTTTGCGCGTCGCACTGTTTTCTGCAGTTCACACTCGCTCTATTTTTCGCTTCGCACTGTTTTCTGCCGTTCACACTCGCGCTATTTTGCGCGTCGCACTGTTTTGTGCAGTTCACACTCGCGTTATTTTGCGCGTCGCGCTGTAATGTGCAGTTCACACTCGCGCTATTTTGCGCGTCGCACTGTTTTGTGCAGTTCACACTCGCGCAATTTTGCGCGTCGCACTGTTTTGTGCAGTTCACAATCGCGCAATTTTGCACGTCGCACTGTTTTGTGCAGTTTATCACTCGCACTATTTTGCGCGTCGCACTGTTTTCTGCAGTTCACACTCGCGCTATTTTGCGACTCGCACTGTTTTGTGCAGTTCACACTCGCGCTATTTTGCGCGTCGCACTGTTTTGTGCAGTTCACACTCGCGTTATTTTGCGCGTCGCACTGTAATGTGCAGTTCACACTCGCTATTTTGCGCGTCGCACTGTTTTGTGCAGTTCACACTCGCGCTATTTTGCGCGTCGCACTGTTTTGTGCAGTTCACAATCGCGCAATTTTGCGCGTCGCAGTGTTTTGTGCAGTTTATCACTCGCTATATTTTGCGCGTCGCACAGTTTTGTGCAGTTCACAATCGCGCAATTTTACACGTCGCACTGTTTTGTGCAGTTTATCACTCGCCCTATTTTGCGCGTCGCACTGTTTTCTGCAGTTCACACTCGCGCTATTTTGCGCCTCGCACTGTTTTGTGCAGTTCACACTCGCGCTATTTTCCGCGTCGCACTGTTTTGTGCAGTTCACACTCGCGTTATTTTGCGCGACGCACTGTAATGTGCAGTTCACACTCGCGCTATTTTGCGCGTCGCACTGTTTTGTGCAGTTCACACTCGCGCTATTTTGCGCGTCGCACTGTTTTGTGCAGTTCACAATCGCGCAATTTTGCGCGTCGCATTGTTTTGTGCAGTTTATCACTCGCTATATTTTGCGCGTCGCACTGTTTTGTGCAGTTCACAATCGCGCAATTTTGCACGTCGCACTGTTTTGTGCAGTTTATCACTCGCACTATTTTGCGCGTCGCACTGTTTTCTGCAGTTCACACTCGCTCTATTTTTCGCGTCGCACTGTTTTGTGTAGTTTATCGCTCGCCCTATTTTGCGCGTCGCACTGTTTTCTGCCGTTCACACTCGCGCTATTTTGCGCGTCGCACTGTTTTGTGCAGTTCACACTCGCGTTATTTTGCGCGTCGCACTGTAATGTGCAGTTCACACTCGCGCTATTTTGCGCGTCGCACTGTTTTGTGCAGTTCACACTCGCGCAATTTTGCGCGTCGCACTGTTTTGTGCAGTTCACAATCGCGCAATTTTGCACGTCGCACTGTTTTGTGCAGTTTATCACTCGCACTATTTTGCGCGTCGCACTGTTTTCTGCAGTTCACACTCGCGCTATTTTGCGCCTCGCACTGTTTTGTGCAGTTCACACTCGCGCTATTTTGCGCGTCGCACTGTTTTGTGCAGTTCACACTCGCGTTATTTTGCGCGTCGCACTGTAATGTGCAGTTCACACTCGCTATTTTGCGCGTCGCACTGTTTTGTGCAGTTCACACTCGCGCTATTTTGCGCGTCGCACTGTTTTGTGCAGTTCACAATCGCGCAATTTTGCGCGTCGCAGTGTTTTGTGCAGTTTATCACTCGCTATATTTTGGGCGTCGCACTGTTTTGTGCAGTTCACAATCGCGCAATTTTACACGTCGCACTGTTTTGTGCAGTTTATCACTCGCCCTATTTTGCGCGTCGCACTGTTTTCTGCAGTTCACACTCGCGCTATTTTGCGCCTCGCACTGTTTTGTGCAGTTCACACTCGCGCTATTTTCCGCGTCGCACTGTTTTGTGCAGTTCACACTCGCGTTATTTTGCGCGACGCACTGTAATGTGCAGTTCACACTCGCGCTATTTTGCGCGTCGCACTGTTTTGTGCAGTTCACACTCGCGCTATTTTGCGCGTCGCACTGTTTTGTGCAGTTCACAATCGCGCAATTTTGCGCGTCGCATTGTTTTGTGCAGTTTATCACTCGCTATATTTTGCGCGTCGCACTGTTTTGTGCAGTTCACAATCGCGCAATTTTGCACGTCGCACTGTTTTGTGCAGTTTATCACTCGCACTATTTTGCGCGTCGCACTGTTTTCTGCAGTTCACACTCGCTCTATTTTTCGCGTCGCACTGTTTTGTGTAGTTTATCGCTCGCCCTATTTTGCGCGTCGCACTGTTTTCTGCCGTTCACACTCGCGCTATTTTGCGCGTCGCACTGTTTTGTGCAGTTCACACTCGCGTTATTTTGCGCGTCGCACTGTAATGTGCAGTTCACACTCGCGCTATTTTGCGCGTCGCACTGTTTTGTGCAGTTCACACTCGCGCAATTTTGCGCGTCGCACTGTTTTGTGCAGTTCACAATCGCGCAATTTTGCACGTCGCACTGTTTTGTGCAGTTTATCACTCGCACTATTTTGCGCGTCGCACTGTTTTCTGCAGTTCACACTCGCGCTATTTTGCGACTCGCACTGTTTTGTGCAGTTCACACTCGCGCTATTTTGCGCGTCGCACTGTTTTGTGCAGTTCACACTCGCGTTATTTTGCGCGTCGCACTGTAATGTGCAGTTCACACTCGCTATTTTGCGCGTCGCACTGTTTTGTGCAGTTCACACTCGCGCTATTTTGCGCGTCGCACTGTTTTGTGCAGTTCACAATCGTGCAATTTTGCGCGTCGCAGTGTTTTGTGGAGTTTATCACTCGCTATATTTTGCGCGTCGCACTGTTTTGTGCAGTTCACAATCGCGCAATTTTGCACGTCGCACTGTTTTGTGCAGTTTATCACTCGCACTATTTTGCGCGTCGCACTGTTTTCTGCAGTTCACACTCGCGCTATTTTGCGCCTCGCACTGTTTTGTGCAGTTCACACTCGCGCTATTTTCCGCGTCGCACTGTTTTGTGCAGTTCACACTCGCGTTATTTTGCGCGACGCACTGTAATGTGCAGTTCACACTCGCGCTATTTTGCGCGTCGCACTGTTTTGTGCAGTTCACACTCGCGCTATTTTGCGCGTCGCACTGTTTTGTGCAGTTCACAATCGCGCAATTTTGCGCGTCGCATTGTTTTGTGCAGTTTATCACTCGCTATATTTTGCGCGTCGCACTGTTTTGTGCAGTTCACAATCGCGCAATTTTGCACGTCGCACTGTTTTGTGCAGTTTATCACTCGCACTATTTTGCGCGTCGCACTGTTTTCTGCAGTTCACACTCGCTCTATTTTTCGCGTCGCACTGTTTTGTGTAGTTTATCGCTCGCCCTATTTTGCGCGTCGCACTGTTTTCTGCCGTTCACACTCGCGCTATTTTGCGCGTCGCACTGTTTTGTGCAGTTCACACTCGCGTTATTTTGCGCGTCGCACTGTAATGTGCAGTTCACACTCGCGCTATTTTGCGCGTCGCACTGTTTTGTGCAGTTCACACTCGCGCAATTTTGCGCGTCGCACTGTTTTGTGCAGTTCACAATCGCGCAATTTTGCACGTCGCACTGTTTTGTGCAGTTTATCACTCGCACTATTTTGCGCGTCGCACTGTTTTCTGCAGTTCACACTCGCGCTATTTTGCGCCTCGCACTGTTTTGTGCAGTTCACACTCGCGCTATTTTGCGCGTCGCACTGTTTTGTGCAGTTCACACTCGCGTTATTTTGCGCGTCGCACTGTAATGTGCAGTTCACACTCGCTATTTTGCGCGTCGCACTGTTTTGTGCAGTTCACACTCGCGCTATTTTGCGCGTCGCACTGTTTTGTGCAGTTCACAATCGCGCAATTTTGCGCGTCGCAGTGTTTTGTGCAGTTTATCACTCGCTATATTTTGGGCGTCGCACTGTTTTGTGCAGTTCACAATCGCGCAATTTTACACGTCGCACTGTTTTGTGCAGTTTATCACTCGCCCTATTTTGCGCGTCGCACTGTTTTCTGCAGTTCACACTCGCGCTATTTTGCGCCTCGCACTGTTTTGTGCAGTTCACACTCGCGCTATTTTCCGCGTCGCACTGTTTTGTGCAGTTCACACTCGCGTTATTTTGCGCGACGCACTGTAATGTGCAGTTCACACTCGCGCTATTTTGCGCGTCGCACTGTTTTGTGCAGTTCACACTCGCGCTATTTTGCGCGTCGCACTGTTTTGTGCAGTTCACAATCGCGCAATTTTGCGCGTCGCATTGTTTTGTGCAGTTTATCACTCGCTATATTTTGCGCGTCGCACTGTTTTGTGCAGTTCACAATCGCGCAATTTTGCACGTCGCACTGTTTTGTGCAGTTTATCACTCGCACTATTTTGCGCGTCGCACTGTTTTCTGCAGTTCACACTCGCTCTATTTTTCGCGTCGCACTGTTTTGTGTAGTTTATCGCTCGCCCTATTTTGCGCGTCGCACTGTTTTCTGCCGTTCACACTCGCGCTATTTTGCGCGTCGCACTGTTTTGTGCAGTTCACACTCGCGTTATTTTGCGCGTCGCACTGTAATGTGCAGTTCACACTCGCGCTATTTTGCGCGTCGCACTGTTTTGTGCAGTTCACACTCGCGCAATTTTGCGCGTCGCACTGTTTTGTGCAGTTCACAATCGCGCAATTTTGCACGTCGCACTGTTTTGTGCAGTTTATCACTCGCACTATTTTGCGCGTCGCACTGTTTTCTGCAGTTCACACTCGCGCTATTTTGCGACTCGCACTGTTTTGTGCAGTTCACACTCGCGCTATTTTGCGCGTCGCACTGTTTTGTGCAGTTCACACTCGCGTTATTTTGCGCGTCGCACTGTAATGTGCAGTTCACACTCGCTATTTTGCGCGTCGCACTGTTTTGTGCAGTTCACACTCGCGCTATTTTGCGCGTCGCACTGTTTTGTGCAGTTCACAATCGTGCAATTTTGCGCGTCGCAGTGTTTTGTGGAGTTTATCACTCGCTATATTTTGCGCGTCGCACTGTTTTGTGCAGTTCCACAATCGCGCAATTTTCACGTCGCACTGTTTTGTGCAGTTTATCACTCGCCCTATTTTGCGCGTCGCACTGTTTTCTGCAGTTCACACTCGCGCTATTTTGCGCCTCGCACTGTTTTGTGCAGTTTATCGCTCGCCCTATTTTGCGCGTCGCACTGTTTTTTGCCGTTCACACTCGCGCTATTTTGCGCCTCGCACTGTTTTGTGCAGTTCACACTCGCGCTATTTTGCGCCTCGCACTGTTTTGTGCAGTTCACACTCGCGTTATTTTGCGCGTCGCACTGTAATGTGCAGTTCACACTCGCGCTATTTTGCGCGTCGCACTGTTTTGTGCAGTTCACACTCGCGCTATTTTGCGCGTCGCACTGTTTTGTGCAGTTCACAATCGCGCAATTTTGCGCGTCGCATTGTTTTGTGCAGTTTATCACTCGCTATATTTTGCGCGTCGCACTGTTTTGTGCAGTTCACAATCGCGCAATTTTGCACGTCGCACTGTTTTGTGCAGTTTATCACTCGCACTATTTTGCGCGTCGCACTGTTTTCTGCAGTTCACACTCGCTCTATTTTTCGCGTCGCACTGTTTTGTGTAGTTTATCGCTCGCCCTATTTTGCGCGTCGCACTGTTTTCTGCCGTTCACACTCGCGCTATTTTGCGCGTCGCACTGTTTTGTGCAGTTCACACTCGCGTTATTTTGCGCGTCGCGCTGTAATGTGCAGTTCACACTCGCGCTATTTTGCGCGTCGCACTGTTTTGTGCAGTTCACACTCGCGCAATTTTGCGCGTCGCACTGTTTTGTGCAGTTCACAATCGCGCAATTTTGCACGTCGCACTGTTTTGTGCAGTTTATCACTCGCACTATTTTGCGCGTCGCACTGTTTTCTGCAGTTCACACTCGCGCTATTTTGCGACTCGCACTGTTTTGTGCAGTTCACACTCGCGCTATTTTGCGCGTCGCACTGTTTTGTGCAGTTCACACTCGCGTTATTTTGCGCGTCGCACTGTAATGTGCAGTTCACACTCGCGCTATTTTGCGCGTCGCACTGTTTTGTGCAGTTCACACTCGCGCAATTTTGCGCGTCGCACTGTTTTGTGCAGTTCACAATCGCGCAATTTTGCACGTCGCACTGTTTTGTGCAGTTTATCACTCGCACTATTTTGCGCGTCGCACTGTTTTCTGCAGTTCACACTCGCGCTATTTTGCGCCTCGCACTGTTTTGTGCAGTTCACACTCGCGCTATTTTGCGCGTCGCACTGTTTTGTGCAGTTCACACTCGCGTTATTTTGCGCGTCGCACTGTAATGTGCAGTTCACACTCGCTATTTTGCGCGTCGCACTGTTTTGTGCAGTTCACACTCGCGCTATTTTGCGCGTCGCACTGTTTTGTGCAGTTCACAATCGCGCAATTTTGCGCGTCGCAGTGTTTTGTGCAGTTTATCACTCGCTATATTTTGCGCGTCGCACTGTTTTGTGCAGTTCACAATCGCGCAATTTTACACGTCGCACTGTTTTGTGCAGTTTATCACTCGCCCTATTTTGCGCGTCGCACTGTTTTCTGCAGTTCACACTCGCGCTATTTTGCGCCTCGCACTGTTTTGTGCAGTTCACACTCGCGCTATTTTCCGCGTCGCACTGTTTTGTGCAGTTCACACTCGCGTTATTTTGCGCGACGCACTGTAATGTGCAGTTCACACTCGCGCTATTTTGCGCGTCGCACTGTTTTGTGCAGTTCACACTCGCGCTATTTTGCGCGTCGCACTGTTTTGTGCAGTTCACAATCGCGCAATTTTGCGCGTCGCATTGTTTTGTGCAGTTTATCACTCGCTATATTTTGCGCGTCGCACTGTTTTGTGCAGTTCACAATCGCGCAATTTTGCACGTCGCACTGTTTTGTGCAGTTTATCACTCGCACTATTTTGCGCGTCGCACTGTTTTCTGCAGTTCACACTCGCTCTATTTTTCGCGTCGCACTGTTTTGTGTAGTTTATCGCTCGCCCTATTTTGCGCGTCGCACTGTTTTCTGCCGTTCACACTCGCGCTATTTTGCGCGTCGCACTGTTTTGTGCAGTTCACACTCGCGTTATTTTGCGCGTCGCGCTGTAATGTGCAGTTCACACTCGCGCTATTTTGCGCGTCGCACTGTTTTGTGCAGTTCACACTCGCGCAATTTTGCGCGTCGCACTGTTTTGTGCAGTTCACAATCGCGCAATTTTGCACGTCGCACTGTTTTGTGCAGTTTATCACTCGCACTATTTTGCGCGTCGCACTGTTTTCTGCAGTTCACACTCGCGCTATTTTGCGACTCGCACTGTTTTGTGCAGTTCACACTCGCGCTATTTTGCGCGTCGCACTGTTTTGTGCAGTTCACACTCGCGTTATTTTGCGCGTCGCACTGTAATGTGCAGTTCACACTCGCTATTTTGCGCGTCGCACTGTTTTGTGCAGTTCACACTCGCGCTATTTTGCGCGTCGCACTGTTTTGTGCAGTTCACAATCGCGCAATTTTGCGCGTCGCAGTGTTTTGTGCAGTTTATCACTCGCTATATTTTGCGCGTCGCACTGTTTTGTGCAGTTCACAATCGCGCAATTTTACACGTCGCACTGTTTTGTGCAGTTTATCACTCGCCCTATTTTGCGCGTCGCACTGTTTTCTGCAGTTCACACTCGCGCTATTTTGCGCCTCGCACTGTTTTGTGCAGTTCACACTCGCGCTATTTTCCGCGTCGCACTGTTTTGTGCAGTTCACACTCGCGTTATTTTGCGCGACGCACTGTAATGTGCAGTTCACACTCGCGCTATTTTGCGCGTCGCACTGTTTTGTGCAGTTCACACTCGCGCTATTTTGCGCGTCGCACTGTTTTGTGCAGTTCACAATCGCGCAATTTTGCGCGTCGCATTGTTTTGTGCAGTTTATCACTCGCTATATTTTGCGCGTCGCACTGTTTTGTGCAGTTCACAATCGCGCAATTTTGCACGTCGCACTGTTTTGTGCAGTTTATCACTCGCACTATTTTGCGCGTCGCACTGTTTTCTGCAGTTCACACTCGCTCTATTTTTCGCGTCGCACTGTTTTGTGTAGTTTATCGCTCGCCCTATTTTGCGCGTCGCACTGTTTTCTGCCGTTCACACTCGCGCTATTTTGCGCGTCGCACTGTTTTGTGCAGTTCACACTCGCGTTATTTTGCGCGTCGCACTGTAATGTGCAGTTCACACTCGCGCTATTTTGCGCGTCGCACTGTTTTGTGCAGTTCACACTCGCGCAATTTTGCGCGTCGCACTGTTTTGTGCAGTTCACAATCGCGCAATTTTGCACGTCGCACTGTTTTGTGCAGTTTATCACTCGCACTATTTTGCGCGTCGCACTGTTTTCTGCAGTTCACACTCGCGCTATTTTGCGACTCGCACTGTTTTGTGCAGTTCACACTCGCGCTATTTTGCGCGTCGCACTGTTTTGTGCAGTTCACACTCGCGTTATTTTGCGCGTCGCACTGTAATGTGCAGTTCACACTCGCTATTTTGCGCGTCGCACTGTTTTGTGCAGTTCACACTCGCGCTATTTTGCGCGTCGCACTGTTTTGTGCAGTTCACAATCGTGCAATTTTGCGCGTCGCAGTGTTTTGTGCAGTTTATCACTCGCTATATTTTGCGCGTCGCACTGTTTTGTGCAGTTCACAATCGCGCAATTTTGCACGTCGCACTGTTTTGTGCAGTTTATCACTCGCCCTATTTTGCGCGTCGCACTGTTTTCTGCAGTTCACACTCGCGCTATTTTGCGCCTCGCACTGTTTTGTGCAGTTTATCGCTCGCCCTATTTTGCGCGTCGCACTGTTTTTTGCCGTTCACACTCGCGCTATTTTGCGCCTCGCACTGTTTTGTGCAGTTCACACTCGCGCTATTTTGCGCGTCGCACTGTTTTGTGCAGTTCACACTCGCGTTATTTTGCGCGTCGCATTGTAATGTGCAGTTCACACTCGCGCTATTTTGCGCGTCGCACTGTTTTGTGCAGTTCACACTCGCGCAATTTTGCGCGTCGCACTGTTTTGTGCAGTTCACAATCGCGCAATTTTGCACGTCGCACTGTTTTGTGCAGTTTATCACTCGCACTATTTTGCGCGTCGCACTGTTTTCTGCAGTTCACACTCGCGCTATTTTGCGCCTCGCACTGTTTTGTGCAGTTCACACTCGCGCTATTTTGCGCGTCGCACTGTTTTGTGCAGTTCACACTCGCGTTATTTTGCGCGTCGCACTGTAATGTGCAGTTCACACTCGCTATTTTGCGCGTCGCACTGTTTTGTGCAGTTCACACTCGCGCTATTTTGCGCGTCGCACTGTTTTGTGCAGTTCACAATCGCGCAATTTTGCGCGTCGCAGTGTTTTGTGCAGTTTATCACTCGTTATATTTTGCGCGTCGCACTGTTTTGTGCAGTTCACAATCGCGCAATTTTACACGTCGCACTGTTTTGTGCAGTTTATCACTCGCCCTATTTTGCGCGTCGCACTGTTTTCTGCAGTTCACACTCGCGCTATTTTGCGCCTCGCACTGTTTTGTGCAGTTTATCGCTCGCCCTATTTTGCGCGTCGCACTGTTTTTTGCCGTTCACACTCGCGCTATTTTGCGCCTCGCACTGTTTTGTGCAGTTCACACTCGCGCTATTTTGCGCGTCGCACTGTTTTGTGCAGTTCACACTCGCGTTATTTTGCGCGTCGCACTGTAATGTGCAGTTCACACTCGCGCTATTTTGCGCGTCGCACTGTTTTGTGCAGTTCACACTCGCGCAATTTTGCGCGTCGCACTGTTTTGTGCAGTTCACAATCGCGCAATTTTGCACGTCGCACTGTTTTGTGCAGTTTATCACTCGCACTATTTTGCGCGTCGCACTGTTTTCTGCAGTTCACACTCGCGCTATTTTGCGCCTCGCACTGTTTTGTGCAGTTCACACTCGCGCTATTTTGCGCGTCGCACTGTTTTGTGCAGTTCACACTCGCGTTATTTTGCGCGTCGCACTGTAATGTGCAGTTCACACTCGCTATTTTGCGCGTCGCACTGTTTTGTGCAGTTCACACTCGCGCTATTTTGCGCGTCGCACTGTTTTGTGCAGTTCACAATCGCGCAATTTTGCGCGTCACAGTGTTTTGTGCAGTTTATCACTCGCTATATTTTGCGCGTCGCACTGTTTTGTGCAGTTCACAATCGCGCAATTTTACACGTCGCACTGTTTTGTGCAGTTTATCACTCGCCCTATTTTGCGCGTCGCACTGTTTTCTGCAGTTCACACTCGCGCTATTTTGCGCCTCGCACTGTTTTGTGCAGTTCACACTCGCGCTATTTTCCGCGTCGCACTGTTTTGTGCAGTTCACACTCGCGTTATTTTGCGCGACGCACTGTAATGTGCAGTTCACACTCGCGCTATTTTGCGCGTCGCACTGTTTTGTGCAGTTCACACTCGCGCTATTTTGCGCGTCGCACTGTTTTGTGCAGTTCACAATCGCGCAATTTTGCGCGTCACATTGTTTTGTGCAGTTTATCACTCGCTATATTTTGCGCGTCGCACTGTTTTGTGCAGTTCACAATCGCGCAATTTTGCACGTCGCACTGTTTTGTGCAGTTTATCACTCGCACTATTTTGCGCGTCGCACTGTTTTCTGCAGTTCACACTCGCTCTATTTTTCGCGTCGCACTGTTTTGTGTAGTTTATCGCTCGCCCTATTTTGCGCGTCGCACTGTTTTCTGCCGTTCACACTCGCGCTATTTTGCGCGTCGCACTGTTTTGTGCAGTTCACACTCGCGTTATTTTGCGCGTCGCGCTGTAATGTGCAGTTCACACTCGCGCTATTTTGCGCGTCGCCCTGTTTTGTGCAGTTCACACTCGCGCAATTTTGCGCGTCGCACTGTTTTGTGCAGTTCACAATCGCGCAATTTTGCACGTCGCACTGTTTTGTGCAGTTTATCACTCGCACTATTTTGCGCGTCGCACTGTTTTCTGCAGTTCACACTCGCGCTATTTTGCGACTCGCACTGTTTTGTGCAGTTCACACTCGCGCTATTTTGCGCGTCGCACTGTTTTGTGCAGTTCACACTCGCGTTATTTTGCGCGTCGCACTGTAATGTGCAGTTCACACTCGCTATTTTGCGCGTCGCACTGTTTTGTGCAGTTCACACTCGCGCTATTTTGCGCGTCGCACTGTTTTGTGCAGTTCACAATCGCGCAATTTTGCGCGTCGCAGTGTTTTGTGCAGTTTATCACTCGCTATATTTTGCGCGTCGCACTGTTTTGTGCAGTTCACAATCGCGCAATTTTACACGTCGCACTGTTTTGTGCAGTTTATCACTCGCCCTATTTTGCGCGTCGCACTGTTTTCTGCAGTTCACACTCGCGCTATTTTGCGCCTCGCACTGTTTTGTGCAGTTCACACTCGCGCTATTTTCCGCGTCGCACTGTTTTGTGCAGTTCACACTCGCGTTATTTTGCGCGACGCACTGTAATGTGCAGTTCACACTCGCGCAATTTTGCACGTCGCACTGTTTTGTGCAGTTTATCACTCGCACTATTTTGCGCGTCGCACTGTTTTCTGCAGTTCACACTCGCTCTATTTTTCGCGTCGCACTGTTTTGTGTAGTTTATCGCTCGCCCTATTTTGCGCGTCGCACTGTTTTCTGCCGTTCACACTCGCGCTATTTTGCGCGTCGCACTGTTTTGTGCAGTTCACACTCGCGTTATTTTGCGCGTCGCACTGTAATGTGCAGTTCACACTCGCGCTATTTTGCGCGTCGCACTGTTTTGTGCAGTTCACACTCGCGCAATTTTGCGCGTCGCACTGTTTTGTGCAGTTCACAATCGCGCAATTTTGCACGTCGCACTGTTTTGTGCAGTTTATCACTCGCACTATTTTGCGCGTCGCACTGTTTTCTGCAGTTCACACTCGCGCTATTTTGCGACTCGCACTGTTTTGTGCAGTTCACACTCGCGCTATTTTGCGCGTCGCACTGTTTTGTGCAGTTCACACTCGCGTTATTTTGCGCGTCGCACTGTAATGTGCAGTTCACACTCGCTATTTTGCGCGTCGCACTGTTTTGTGCAGTTCACATTCGCGCTATTTTGCGCGTCGCACTGTTTTGTGCAGTTCACAATCGTGCAATTTTGCGCGTCGCAGTGTTTTGTGCAGTTTATCACTCGCTATATTTTGCGCGTCGCACTGTTTTGTGCAGTTCACAATCGCGCAATTTTGCACGTCGCACTGTTTTGTGCAGTTTATCACTCGCCCTATTTTGCGCGTCGCACTGTTTTCTGCAGTTCACACTCGCGCTATTTTGCGCCTCGCACTGTTTTGTGCAGTTTATCGCTCGCCCTATTTTGCGCGTCGCACTGTTTTTTGCCGTTCACACTCGCGCTATTTTGCGCCTCGCACTGTTTTGTGCAGTTCACACTCGCGCTATTTTGCGCCTCGCACTGTTTTGTGCAGTTCACACTCGCGTTATTTTGCGCGTCGCACTGTAATGTGCAGTTCACACTCGCGCTATTTTGCGCGTCGCACTGTTTTGTGCAGTTCACACTCGCGCAATTTTGCGCGTCGCACTGTTTTGTGCAGTTCACAATCGCGCAATTTTGCACGTCGCACTGTTTTGTGCAGTTTATCACTCGCACTATTTTGCGCGTCGCACTGTTTTCTGCAGTTCACACTCGCGCTATTTTGCGCCTCGCACTGTTTTGTGCAGTTCACACTCGCGCTATTTTGCGCGTCGCACTGTTTTGTGCAGTTCACACTCGCGTTATTTTGCGCGTCGCACTGTAATGTGCAGTTCACACTCGCTATTTTGCGCGTCGCACTGTTTTGTGCAGTTCACACTCGCGCTATTTTGCGCGTCGCACTGTTTTGTGCAGTTCACAATCGCGCAATTTTGCGCGTCGCAGTGTTTTGTGCAGTTTATCACTCGCTATATTTTGCGCGTCGCACTGTTTTGTGCAGTTCACAATCGCGCAATTTTACACGTCGCACTGTTTTGTGCAGTTTATCACTCGCCCTATTTTGCGCGTCGCACTGTTTTCTGCAGTTCACACTCGCGCTATTTTGCGCCTCGCACTGTTTTGTGCAGTTCACACTCGCGCTATTTTCCGCGTCGCACTGTTTTGTGCAGTTCACACTCGCGTTATTTTGCGCGACGCACTGTAATGTGCAGTTCACACTCGCGCTATTTTGCGCGTCGCACTGTTTTGTGCAGTTCACACTCGCGCTATTTTGCGCGTCGCACTGTTTTGTGCAGTTCACAATCGCGCAATTTTGCGCGTCGCATTGTTTTGTGCAGTTTATCACTCGCTATATTTTGCGCGTCGCACTGTTTTGTGCAGTTCACAATCGCGCAATTTTGCACGTCGCACTGTTTTGTGCAGTTTATCACTCGCACTATTTTGCGCGTCGCACTGTTTTCTGCAGTTCACACTCGCTCTATTTTTCGCGTCGCACTGTTTTGTGTAGTTTATCGCTCGCCCTATTTTGCGCGTCGCACTGTTTTCTGCCGTTCACACTCGCGCTATTTTGCGCGTCGCACTGTTTTGTGCAGTTCACACTCGCGTTATTTTGCGCGTCGCACTGTAATGTGCAGTTCACACTCGCGCTATTTTGCGCGTCGCACTGTTTTGTGCAGTTCACACTCGCGCAATTTTGCGCGTCGCACTGTTTTGTGCAGTTCACAATCGCGCAATTTTGCACGTCGCACTGTTTTGTGCAGTTTATCACTCGCACTATTTTGCGCGTCGCACTGTTTTCTGCAGTTCACACTCGCGCTATTTTGCGACTCGCACTGTTTTGTGCAGTTCACACTCGCGCTATTTTGCGCGTCGCACTGTTTTGTGCAGTTCACACTCGCGTTATTTTGCGCGTCGCACTGTAATGTGCAGTTCACACTCGCTATTTTGCGCGTCGCACTGTTTTGTGCAGTTCACACTCGCGCTATTTTGCGCGTCGCACTGTTTTGTGCAGTTCACAATCGTGCAATTTTGCGCGTCGCAGTGTTTTGTGCAGTTTATCACTCGCTATATTTTGCGCGTCGCACTGTTTTGTGCAGTTCACAATCGCGCAATTTTGCACGTCGCACTGTTTTGTGCAGTTTATCACTCGCCCTATTTTGCGCGTCGCACTGTTTTCTGCAGTTCACACTCGCGCTATTTTGCGCCTCGCACTGTTTTGTGCAGTTTATCGCTCGCCGTATTTTGCGCGTCGCACTGTTTTTTGCCGTTCACACTCGCGCTATTTTGCGCCTCGCACTGTTTTGTGCAGTTCACACTCGCGCTATTTTGCGCCTCGCACTGTTTTGTGCAGTTCACACTCGCGTTATTTTGCGCGTCGCACTGTAATGTGCAGTTCACACTCGCGCTATTTTGCGCGTCGCACTGTTTTGTGCAGTTCACACTCGCGCAATTTTGCGCGTCGCACTGTTTTGTGCAGTTCACAATCGCGCAATTTTGCACGTCGCACTGTTTTGTGCAGTTTATCACTCGCACTATTTTGCGCGTCGCACTGTTTTCTGCAGTTCACACTCGCGCTATTTTGCGCCTCGCACTGTTTTGTGCAGTTCACACTCGCGCTATTTTGCGCGTCGCACTGTTTTGTGCAGTTCACACTCGCGTTATTTTGCGCGTCGCACTGTAATGTGCAGTTCACACTCGCTATTTTGCGCGTCGCACTGTTTTGTGCAGTTCACACTCGCGCTATTTTGCGCGTCGCACTGTTTTGTGCAGTTCACAATCGCGCAATTTTGCGCGTCGCAGTGTTTTGTGCAGTTTATCACTCGCTATATTTTGCGCGTCGCACTGTTTTGTGCAGTTCACAATCGCGCAATTTTACACGTCGCACTGTTTTGTGCAGTTTATCACTCGCCCTATTTTGCGCGTCGCACTGTTTTCTGCAGTTCACACTCGCGCTATTTTGCGCCTCGCACTGTTTTGTGCAGTTCACACTCGCGCTATTTTCCGCGTCGCACTGTTTTGTGCAGTTCACACTCGCGTTATTTTGCGCGACGCACTGTAATGTGCAGTTCACACTCGCGCTATTTTGCGCGTCGCACTGTTTTGTGCAGTTCACACTCGCGCTATTTTGCGCGTCGCACTGTTTTGTGCAGTTCACAATCGCGCAATTTTGCGCGTCGCATTGTTTTGTGCAGTTTATCACTCGCTATATTTTGCGCGTCGCACTGTTTTGTGCAGTTCACAATCGCGCAATT
Source organism: Camellia granthamiana (assembly GCA_036172215.1). Classification (NCBI taxonomy): domain Eukaryota; kingdom Viridiplantae; phylum Streptophyta; class Magnoliopsida; order Ericales; family Theaceae; genus Camellia; species Camellia granthamiana. Next base: position 227,837 of record JAXFYN010000209.1, read on the forward strand.
TTGCACGTCGCACTGTTTTGTGCAGTTGATCACTCGCCCTATTTTGCGCGTCGCACTGTTTTGTGCAGTTCACAATCGCGCAATTTTGCGCGTCGCATTGTTTTGTGCAGTTTATCACTCGCTATATTTTGCGCGTCGCACTGTTTTGTGCAGTTCACAATCGCGCAATTTTGCACGTCGCACTGTTTTGTGCAGTTTATCACTCGCACTATTTTGCGCGTCGCACTGTTTTCTGCAGTTCACACTCGCTCTATTTTTCGCGTCGCACTGTTTTGTGTAGTTTATCGCTCGCCCTATTTTGCGCGTCGCACTGTTTTCTGCCGTTCACACTCGCGCTATTTTGCGCGTCGCACTGTTTTGTGCAGTTCACACTCGCGTTATTTTGCGCGTCGCACTGTAATGTGCAGTTCACACTCGCGCTATTTTGCGCGTCGCACTGTTTTGTGCAGTTCACACTCGCGCAATTTTGCGCGTCGCACTGTTTTGTGCAGTTCACAATCGCGCAATTTTGCACGTCGCACTGTTTTGTGCAGTTTATCACTCGCACTATTTTGCGCGTCGCACTGTTTTCTGCAGTTCACACTCGCGCTATTTTGCGACTCGCACTGTTTTGTGCAGTTCACACTCGCGCTATTTTGCGCGTCGCACTGTTTTGTGCAGTTCACACTCGCGTTATTTTGCGCGTCGCACTGTAATGTGCAGTTCACACTCGCTATTTTGCGCGTCGCACTGTTTTGTGCAGTTCACACTCGCGCTATTTTGCGCGTCGCACTGTTTTGTGCAGTTCACAATCGTGCAATTTTGCGCGTCGCAGTGTTTTGTGCAGTTTATCACTCGCTATATTTTGCGCGTCGCACTGTTTTGTGCAGTTCACAATCGCGCAATTTTGCACGTCGCACTGTTTTGTGCAGTTTATCACTCGCCCTATTTTGCGCGTCGCACTGTTTTCTGCAGTTCACACTCGCGCTATTTTGCGCCTCGCACTGTTTTGTGCAGTTTATCGCTCGCCGTATTTTGCGCGTCGCACTGTTTTTTGCCGTTCACACTCGCGCTATTTTGCGCCTCGCACTGTTTTGTGCAGTTCACACTCGCGCTATTTTGCGCCTCGCACTGTTTTGTGCAGTTCACACTCGCGTTATTTTGCGCGTCGCACTGTAATGTGCAGTTCACACTCGCGCTATTTTGCGCGTCGCACTGTTTTGTGCAGTTCACACTCGCGCAATTTTGCGCGTCGCACTGTTTTGTGCAGTTCACAATCGCGCAATTTTGCACGTCGCACTGTTTTGTGCAGTTTATCACTCGCACTATTTTGCGCGTCGCACTGTTTTCTGCAGTTCACACTCGCGCTATTTTGCGCCTCGCACTGTTTTGTGCAGTTCACACTCGCGCTATTTTGCGCGTCGCACTGTTTTGTGCAGTTCACACTCGCGTTATTTTGCGCGTCGCACTGTAATGTGCAGTTCACACTCGCTATTTTGCGCGTCGCACTGTTTTGTGCAGTTCACACTCGCGCTATTTTGCGCGTCGCACTGTTTTGTGCAGTTCACAATCGCGCAATTTTGCGCGTCGCAGTGTTTTGTGCAGTTTATCACTCGCTATATTTTGCGCGTCGCACTGTTTTGTGCAGTTCACAATCGCGCAATTTTACACGTCGCACTGTTTTGTGCAGTTTATCACTCGCCCTATTTTGCGCGTCGCACTGTTTTCTGCAGTTCACACTCGCGCTATTTTGCGCCTCGCACTGTTTTGTGCAGTTCACACTCGCGCTATTTTCCGCGTCGCACTGTTTTGTGCAGTTCACACTCGCGTTATTTTGCGCGACGCACTGTAATGTGCAGTTCACACTCGCGCTATTTTGCGCGTCGCACTGTTTTGTGCAGTTCACACTCGCGCTATTTTGCGCGTCGCACTGTTTTGTGCAGTTCACAATCGCGCAATTTTGCGCGTCGCATTGTTTTGTGCAGTTTATCACTCGCTATATTTTGCGCGTCGCACTGTTTTGTGCAGTTCACAATCGCGCAATTTTGCACGTCGCACTGTTTTGTGCAGTTGATCACTCGCCCTATTTTGCGCGTCGCACTGTTTTCTGCAGTTCACACTCGCTCTATTTTTCGCGTCGCACTGTTTTGTGTAGTTTATCGCTCGCCCTATTTTGCGCGTCGCACTGTTTTCTGCCGTTCACACTCGCGCTATTTTGCGCGTCGCACTGTTTTGTGCAGTTCACACTCGCGTTATTTTGCGCGTCGCGCTGTAATGTGCAGTTCACACTCGCGCTATTTTGCGCGTCGCACTGTTTTGTGCAGTTCACACTCGCGCAATTTTGCGCGTCGCACTGTTTTGTGCAGTTCACAATCGCGCAATTTTGCACGTCGCACTGTTTTGTGCAGTTTATCACTCGCACTATTTTGCGCGTCGCACTGTTTTCTGCAGTTCACACTCGCGCTATTTTGCGACTCGCACTGTTTTGTGCAGTTCACACTCGCGCTATTTTGCGCGTCGCACTGTTTTGTGCAGTTCACACTCGCGTTATTTTGCGCGTCGCACTGTAATGTGCAGTTCACACTCGCTATTTTGCGCGTCGCACTGTTTTGTGCAGTTCACACTCGCGCTATTTTGCGCGTCGCACTGTTTTGTGCAGTTCACAATCGCGCAATTTTGCGCGTCGCAGTGTTTTGTGCAGTTTATCACTCGCTATATTTTGCGCGTCGCACTGTTTTGTGCAGTTCACAATCGCGCAATTTTACACGTCGCACTGTTTTGTGCAGTTTATCACTCGCTATATTTTGCGCGTCGCACTGTTTTGTGCAGTTCACAATCGCGCAATTTTGCACGTCGCACTGTTTTGTGCAGTTTATCACTCGCCCTATTTTGCGCGTCGCACTGTTTTCTGCAGTTCACACTCGCGCTATTTTGCGCCTCGCACTGTTTTGTGCAGTTTATCGCTCGCCCTATTTTGCGCGTCGCACTGTTTTTTGCCGTTCACACTCGCGCTATTTTGCGCCTCGCACTGTTTTGTGCAGTTCACACTCGCGCTATTTTGCGCCTCGCACTGTTTTGTGCAGTTCACACTCGCGTTATTTTGCGCGTCGCACTGTAATGTGCAGTTCACACTCGCGCTATTTTGCGCGTCGCACTGTTTTGTGCAGTTCACACTCGCGCAATTTTGCGCGTCGCACTGTTTTGTGCAGTTCACAATCGCGCAATTTTGCACGTCGCACTGTTTTGTGCAGTTTATCACTCGCACTATTTTGCGCGTCGCACTGTTTTCTGCAGTTCACACTCGCGCTATTTTGCGCCTCGCACTGTTTTGTGCAGTTCACACTCGCGCTATTTTGCGCGTCGCACTGTTTTGTGCAGTTCACACTCGCGTTATTTTGCGCGTCGCACTGTAATGTGCAGTTCACACTCGCTATTTTGCGCGTCGCACTGTTTTGTGCAGTTCACACTCGCGTTATTTTGCGCGTCGCACTGTAATGTGCAGTTCACACTCGCTATTTTGCGCGTCGCACTGTTTTGTGCAGTTCACACTCGCGCTATTTTGCGCGTCGCACTGTTTTGTGCAGTTCACAATCGCGCAATTTTGCGCGTCGCAGTGTTTTGTGCAGTTTATCACTCGCTATATTTTGCGCGTCGCACTGTTTTGTGCAGTTCACAATCGCGCAATTTTACACGTCGCACTGTTTTGTGCAGTTTATCACTCGCCCTATTTTGCGCGTCGCACTGTTTTCTGCAGTTCACACTCGCGCTATTTTGCGCCTCGCACTGTTTTGTGCAGTTCACACTCGCGCTATTTTCCGCGTCGCACTGTTTTGTGCAGTTCACACTCGCGTTATTTTGCGCGACGCACTGTAATGTGCAGTTCACACTCGCGCTATTTTGCGCGTCGCACTGTTTTGTGCAGTTCACACTCGCGCTATTTTGCGCGTCGCACTGTTTTGTGCAGTTCACAATCGCGCAATTTTGCGCGTCGCATTGTTTTGTGCAGTTTATCACTCGCTATATTTTGCGCGTCGCACTGTTTTGTGCAGTTCACAATCGCGCAATTTTGCACGTCGCACTGTTTTGTGCAGTTTATCACTCGCACTATTTTGCGCGTCGCACTGTTTTCTGCAGTTCACACTCGCTCTATTTTTCGCGTCGCACTGTTTTGTGTAGTTTATCGCTCGCCCTATTTTGCGCGTCGCACTGTTTTCTGCCGTTCACACTCGCGCTATTTTGCGCGTCGCACTGTTTTGTGCAGTTCACACTCGCGTTATTTTGCGCGTCGCGCTGTAATGTGCAGTTCACACTCGCGCTATTTTGCGCGTCGCACTGTTTTGTGCAGTTCACACTCGCGCAATTTTGCGCGTCGCACTGTTTTGTGCAGTTCACAATCGCGCAATTTTGCACGTCGCACTGTTTTGTGCAGTTTATCACTCGCACTATTTTGCGCGTCGCACTGTTTTCTGCAGTTCACACTCGCGCTATTTTGCGACTCGCACTGTTTTGTGCAGTTCACACTCGCGCTATTTTGCGCGTCGCACTGTTTTGTGCAGTTCACACTCGCGTTATTTTGCGCGTCGCACTGTAATGTGCAGTTCACACTCGCTATTTTGCGCGTCGCACTGTTTTGTGCAGTTCACACTCGCGCTATTTTGCGCGTCGCACTGTTTTGTGCAGTTCACAATCGCGCAATTTTGCGCGTCGCAGTGTTTTGTGCAGTTTATCACTCGCTATATTTTGCGCGTCGCACTGTTTTGTGCAGTTCACAATCGCGCAATTTTACACGTCGCACTGTTTTGTGCAGTTTATCACTCGCCCTATTTTGCGCGTCGCACTGTTTTCTGCAGTTCACACTCGCGCTATTTTGCGCCTCGCACTGTTTTGTGCAGTTCACACTCGCGCTATTTTCCGCGTCGCACTGTTTTGTGCAGTTCACACTCGCGTTATTTTGCGCGACGCACTGTAATGTGCAGTTCACACTCGCGCTATTTTGCGCGTCGCACTGTTTTGTGCAGTTCACACTCGCGCTATTTTGCGCGTCGCACTGTTTTGTGCAGTTCACAATCGCGCAATTTTGCGCGTCGCATTGTTTTGTGCAGTTTATCACTCGCTATATTTTGCGCGTCGCACTGTTTTGTGCAGTTCACAATCGCGCAATTTTGCACGTCGCACTGTTTTGTGCAGTTTATCACTCGCACTATTTTGCGCGTCGCACTGTTTTCTGCAGTTCACACTCGCTCTATTTTTCGCGTCGCACTGTTTTGTGTAGTTTATCGCTCGCCCTATTTTGCGCGTCGCACTGTTTTCTGCCGTTCACACTCGCGCTATTTTGCGCGTCGCACTGTTTTGTGCAGTTCACACTCGCGTTATTTTGCGCGTCGCACTGTAATGTGCAGTTCACACTCGCGCTATTTTGCGCGTCGCACTGTTTTGTGCAGTTCACACTCGCGCAATTTTGCGCGTCGCACTGTTTTGTGCAGTTCACAATCGCGCAATTTTGCACGTCGCACTGTTTTGTGCAGTTTATCACTCGCACTATTTTGCGCGTCGCACTGTTTTCTGCAGTTCACACTCGCGCTATTTTGCGACTCGCACTGTTTTGTGCAGTTCACACTCGCGCTATTTTGCGCGTCGCACTGTTTTGTGCAGTTCACACTCGCGTTATTTTGCGCGTCGCACTGTAATGTGCAGTTCACACTCGCTATTTTGCGCGTCGCACTGTTTTGTGCAGTTCACACTCGCGCTATTTTGCGCGTCGCAATGTTTTGTGCAGTTCACAATCGTGCAATTTTGCGCGTCGCAGTGTTTTGTGCAGTTTATCACTCGCTATATTTTGCGCGTCGCACTGTTTTGTGCAGTTCACAATCGCGCAATTTTGCACGTCGCACTGTTTTGTGCAGTTTATCACTCGCCCTATTTTGCGCGTCGCACTGTTTTCTGCAGTTCACACTCGCGCTATTTTGCGCCTCGCACTGTTTTGTGCAGTTTATCGCTCGCCCTATTTTGCGCGTCGCACTGTTTTTTGCCGTTCACACTCGCGCTATTTTGCGCCTCGCACTGTTTTGTGCAGTTCACACTCGCGCTATTTTGCGCGTCGCACTGTTTTGTGCAGTTCACACTCGCGTTATTTTGCGCGTCGCACTGTAATGTGCCGTTCACACTCGCGCTATTTTGCGCGTCGCACTGTTTTGTGCAGTTCACACTCGCGCAATTTTGCGCGTCGCACTGTTTTGTGCAGTTCACAATCGCGCAATTTTGCACGTCGCACTGTTTTGTGCAGTTTATCACTCGCACTATTTTGCGCGTCGCACTGTTTTCTGCAGTTCACACTCGCGCTATTTTGCGCCTCGCACTGTTTTGTGCAGTTCACACTCGCGCTATTTTGCGCGTCGCACTGTTTTGTGCAGTTCACACTCGCGTTATTTTGCGCGTCGCACTGTTTTGTGCAGTTCACACTCGCGTTATTTTGCGCGTCGCACTGTAATGTGCAGTTCACACTCGCGCTATTTTGCGCGTCGCACTGTTTTGTGCAGTTCACACTCGCGCAATTTTGCGCGTCGCACTGTTTTGTGCAGTTCACAATCGCGCAATTTTACACGTCGCACTGTTTTGTGCAGTTTATCACTCGCCCTATTTTGCGCGTCGCACTGTTTTCTGCAGTTCACACTCGCGCTATTTTGCGACTCGCACTGTTTTGTGCAGTTCACACTCGCGCTATTTTGCGCGTCGCACTGTTTTGTGCAGTTCACACTCGCGTTATTTTGCGCGTCGCACTGTAATGTGCAGTTCACACTCGCTATTTTGCGCGTCGCACTGTTTTGTGCAGTTCACACTCGCGCTATTTTGCGCGTCGCACTGTTTTGTGCAGTTCACAATCGCGCAATTTTGCGCGTCGCAGTGTTTTGTGCAGTTTATCACTCGCTATATTTTGCGCGTCGCACTGTTTTGTGCAGTTCACAATCGCGCAATTTTACACGTCGCACTGTTTTGTGCAGTTTATCACTCGCCCTATTTTGCGCGTCGCACTGTTTTCTGCAGTTCACACTCGCGCTATTTTGCGCCTCGCACTGTTTTGTGCAGTTCACACTCGCGCTATTTTCCGCGTCGCACTGTTTTGTGCAGTTCACACTCGCGTTATTTTGCGCGTCGCACTGTAATGTGCAGTTCACACTCGCGCTATTTTGCGCGTCGCACTGTTTTGTGCAGTTCACACTCGCGCAATTTTGCGCGTCGCACTGTTTTGTGCAGTTCACAATCGCGCAATTTTGCACGTCGCACTGTTTTGTGCAGTTTATCACTCGCACTATTTTGCGCGTCGTACTGTTTTCTGCAGTTCACACTCGCGCTATTTTGCGCCTCGCACTGTTTTGTGCAGTTCACACTCGCGCTATTTTGCGCGTCGCACTGTTTTGTGCAGTTCACACTCGCGTTATTTTGCGCGTCGCACTGTAATGTGCAGTTCACACTCGCTATTTTGCGCGTCGCACTGTTTTGTGCAGTTCACACTCGCGCTATTTTGCGCGTCGCACTGTTTTGTGCAGTTCACAATCGTGCAATTTTGCGCGTCGCAGTGTTTTGTGCAGTTTATCACTCGCTATATTTTGCGCGTCGCACTGTTTTGTGCAGTTCACAATCGCGCAATTTTGCACGTCGCACTGTTTCGTGCAGTTTATCACTCGCCCTATTTTGCGCGTCGCACTGTTTTCTGCAGTTCACACTCGCGCTATTTTGCGCCTCGCACTGTTTTGTGCAGTTTATCGCTCGCCCTATTTTGCGCGTCGCACTGTTTTTTGCCGTTCACACTCGCGCTATTTTGCGCCTCGCACTGTTTTGTGCAGTTCACACTCGCGCTATTTTGCGCGTCGCACTGTTTTGTGCAGTTCACACTCGCGTTATTTTGCGCGTCGCACTGTAATGTGCAGTTCACACTCGCGCTATTTTGCGCGTCGCACTGTTTTGTGCAGTTCACACTCGCGCAATTTTGCGCGTCGCACTGTTTTGTGCAGTTCACAATCGCGCAATTTTGCACGTCGCACTGTTTTGTGCAGTTTATCACTCGCACTATTTTGCGCGTCGCACTGTTTTCTGCAGTTCACACTCGCGCTATTTTGCGCCTCGCACTGTTTTGTGCAGTTCACACTCGCGCTATTTTGCGCGTCGCACTGTTTTGTGCAGTTCACACTCGCGTTATTTTGCGCGTCGCACTGTAATGTGCAGTTCACACTCGCTATTTTGCGCGTCGCACTGTTTTGTGCAGTTCACACTCGCGCTATTTTGCGCGTCGCACTGTTTTGTGCAGTTCACAATCGCGCAATTTTGCGCGTCGCAGTGTTTTGTGCAGTTTATCACTCGCTATATTTTGCGCGTCGCACTGTTTTGTGCAGTTCACAATCGCGCAATTTTACACGTCGCACTGTTTTGTGCAGTTTATCACTCGCCCTATTTTGCGCGTCGCACTGTTTTCTGCAGTTCACACTCGCGCTATTTTGCGCCTCGCACTGTTTTGTGCAGTTCACACTCGCGCTATTTTCCGCGTCGCACTGTTTTGTGCAGTTCACACTCGCGTTATTTTGCGCGACGCACTGTAATGTGCAGTTCACACTCGCGCTATTTTGCGCGTCGCACTGTTTTGTGCAGTTCACACTCGCGCTATTTTGCGCGTCGCACTGTTTTGTGCAGTTCACAATCGCGCAATTTTGCGCGTCGCATTGTTTTGTGCAGTTTATCACTCGCTATATTTTGCGCGTCGCACTGTTTTGTGCAGTTCACAATCGCGCAATTTTGCACGTCGCACTGTTTTGTGCAGTTTATCACTCGCACTATTTTGCGCGTCGCACTGTTTTCTGCAGTTCACACTCGCTCTATTTTTCGCGTCGCACTGTTTTGTGTAGTTTATCGCTCGCCCTATTTTGCGCGTCGCACTGTTTTCTGCCGTTCACACTCGCGCTATTTTGCGCGTCGCACTGTTTTGTGCAGTTCACACTCGCGTTATTTTGCGCGTCGCGCTGTAATGTGCAGTTCACACTCGCGCTATTTTGCGCGTCGCACTGTTTTGTGCAGTTCACACTCGCGCAATTTTGCGCGTCGCACTGTTTTGTGCAGTTCACAATCGCGCAATTTTGCACGTCGCACTGTTTTGTGCAGTTTATCACTCGCACTATTTTGCGCGTCGCACTGTTTTCTGCAGTTCACACTCGCGCTATTTTGCGACTCGCACTGTTTTGTGCAGTTCACACTCGCGCTATTTTGCGCGTCGCACTGTTTTGTGCAGTTCACACTCGCGTTATTTTGCGCGTCGCACTGTAATGTGCAGTTCACACTCGCTATTTTGCGCGTCGCACTGTTTTGTGCAGTTCACACTCGCGCTATTTTGCGCGTCGCACTGTTTTGTGCAGTTCACAATCGCGCAATTTTGCGCGTCGCAGTGTTTTGTGCAGTTTATCACTCGCTATATTTTGCGCGTCGCACTGTTTTGTGCAGTTCACAATCGCGCAATTTTACACGTCGCACTGTTTTGTGCAGTTTATCACTCGCCCTATTTTGCGCGTCGCACTGTTTTCTGCAGTTCACACTCGCGCTATTTTGCGCCTCGCACTGTTTTGTGCAGTTCACACTCGCGCTATTTTCCGCGTCGCACTGTTTTGTGCAGTTCACACTCGCGTTATTTTGCGCGACGCACTGTAATGTGCAGTTCACACTCGCGCTATTTTGCGCGTCGCACTGTTTTGTGCAGTTCACACTCGCGCTATTTTGCGCGTCGCACTGTTTTGTGCAGTTCACAATCGCGCAATTTTGCGCGTCGCATTGTTTTGTGCAGTTTATCACTCGCTATATTTTGCGCGTCGCACTGTTTTGTGCAGTTCACAATCGCGCAATTTTGCACGTCGCACTGTTTTGTGCAGTTTATCACTCGCACTATTTTGCGCGTCGCACTGTTTTCTGCAGTTCACACTCGCTCTATTTTTCGCGTCGCACTGTTTTGTGTAGTTTATCGCTCGCCCTATTTTGCGCGTCGCACTGTTTTCTGCCGTTCACACTCGCGCTATTTTGCGCGTCGCACTGTTTTGTGCAGTTCACACTCGCGTTATTTTGCGCGTCGCACTGTAATGTGCAGTTCACACTCGCGCTATTTTGCGCGTCGCACTGTTTTGTGCAGTTCACACTCGCGCAATTTTGCACGTCGCACGGTTTTGTGCAGTTCACAATCGCGCAATTTTGCACGTCGCACTGTTTTGTGCAGTTTATCACTCGCACTATTTTGCGCGTCGCACTGTTTTCTGCAGTTCACACTCGCGCTATTTTGCGACTCGCACTGTTTTGTGCAGTTCACACTCGCGCTATTTTGCGCGTCGCACTGTTTTGTGCAGTTCACACTCGCGTTATTTTGCGCGTCGCACTGTAATGTGCAGTTCACACTCGCTATTTTGCGCGTCGCACTGTTTTGTGCAGTTCACCACTCGCGCTATTTTTGCGCGTCGCAATGTTTTGTGCAGTTCACAATCGTGCAATTTTGCGCGTCGCAGTGTTTTGTGCAGTTTATCACTCGCTATATTTTTGCGCGTCGCACTGTTTTGTGCAGTTCACAATCGCGCAATTTTGCACGTCGCACTGTTTTGTGCAGTTTATCACACTCGCCCTATTTTGCGCGTCGCACTGTTTTCTGCAGTTCACACTCGCGCTATTTTGCGCCTCGCACTGTTTTGTGCAGTTTATCGCTCGCCCTATTTTGCGCGTCGCACTGTTTTTTGCCGTTCACACTCGCGTTATTTTGCGCCTCGCACTGTTTTGTGCAGTTCACACTCGCGCTATTTTGCGCGTCGCACTGTTTTGTGCAGTTCACACTCGCGTTATTTTGCGCGTCGCACTGTAATGTGCAGTTCACACTCGCGCTATTTTGCGCGTCGCACTGTTTTGTGCAGTTCACACTCGCGCAATTTTGCGCGTCGCACTGTTTTGTGCAGTTCACAATCGCGCAATTTTGCACGTCGCACTGTTTTGTGCAGTTTATCACTCGCACTATTTTGCGCGTCGCACTGTTTTCTGCAGTTCACACTCGCGCTATTTTGCGCCTCGCACTGTTTTGTGCAGTTCACACTCGCGCTATTTTGCGCGTCGCACTGTTTTGTGCAGTTCACACTCGCGTTATTTTGCGCGTCGCACTGTAATGTGCAGTTCACACTCGCTATTTTGCGCGTCGCACTGTTTTGTGCAGTTCACACTCGCGCTATTTTGCGCGTCGCACTGTTTTGTGCAGTTCACAATCGTGCAATTTTGCGCGTCGCAGTGTTTTGTGCAGTTTATCACTCGCTATATTTTGCGCGTCGCACTGTTTTGTGCAGTTCACAATCGCGCAATTTTGCACGTCGCACTGTTTCGTGCAGTTTATCACTCGCCCTATTTTGCGCGTCGCACTGTTTTCTGCAGTTCACACTCGCGCTATTTTGCGCCTCGCACTGTTTTGTGCAGTTTATCGCTCGCCCTATTTTGCGCGTCGCACTGTTTTTTGCCGTTCACACTCGCGCTATTTTGCGCCTCGCACTGTTTTGTGCAGTTCACACTCGCGCTATTTTGCGCGTCGCACTGTTTTTTGCAGTTCACACTCGCGTTATTTTGCGCGTCGCACTGTAATGTGCAGTTCACACTCGCGCTATTTTGCGCGTCGCACTGTTTTGTGCAGTTCACACTCGCGCAATTTTGCGCGTCGCACTGTTTTGTGCAGTTCACAATCGCGCAATTTTGCACGTCGCACTGTTTTGTGCAGTTTATCACTCGCACTATTTTGCGCGTCGCACTGTTTTCTGCAGTTCACACTCGCGCTATTTTGCGCCTCGCACTGTTTTGTGCAGTTCACACTCGCGCTATTTTGCGCGTCGCACTGTTTTGTGCAGTTCACACTCGCGTTATTTTGCGCGTCGCACTGTAATGTGCAGTTCACACTCGCTGTTTTGCGCGTCGCACTGTTTTGTGCAGTTCACACTCGCGCTATTTTGCGCGTCGCACTGTTTTGTGCAGTTCACAATCGCGCAATTTTGCGCGTCGCAGTGTTTTGTGCAGGTTTATCACTCGCTATATTTTGCGCGTCGCACTGTTTTGTGCAGTTCACAATCGCGCAATTTTACACGTCGCACTGTTTTGTGCAGTTTATCACTCGCCCTATTTTGCGCGTCGCACTGTTTTCTGCAGTTCACACTCGCGCTATTTTGCGCCTCGCACTGTTTTGTGCAGTTCACACTCGCGCTATTTTCCGCGTCGCACTGTTTTGTGCAGTTCACACTCGCGTTATTTTGCGCGACGCACTGTAATGTGCAGTTCACACTCGCGCTATTTTGCGCGTCGCACTGTTTTGTGCAGTTCACACTCGCGCTATTTTGCGCGTCGCACTGTTTTGTGCAGTTCACAATCGCGCAATTTTGCGCGTCGCATTGTTTTGTGCAGTTTATCACTCGCTATATTTTGCGCGTCGCACTGTTTTGTGCAGTTCACAATCGCGCAATTTTGCACGTCGCACTGTTTTGTGCAGTTTATCACTCGCACTATTTTGCGCGTCGCACTGTTTTCTGCAGTTCACACTCGCTCTATTTTTCGCGTCGCACTGTTTTGTGTAGTTTATCGCTCGCCCTATTTTGCGCGTCGCACTGTTTTCTGCCGTTCACACTCGCGCTATTTTGCGCGTCGCACTGTTTTGTGCAGTTCACACTCGCGTTATTTTGCGCGTCGCGCTGTAATGTGCAGTTCACACTCGCGCTATTTTGCGCGTCGCACTGTTTTGTGCAGTTCACACTCGCGCAATTTTGCGCGTCGCACTGTTTTGTGCAGTTCACAATCGCGCAATTTTGCACGTCGCACTGTTTTGTGCAGTTTATCACTCGCACTATTTTGCGCGTCGCACTGTTTTTCTGCAGTTCACACTCGCGCTATTTTGCGACTCGCACTGTTTTGTGCAGTTCACACTCGCGCTATTTTGCGCGTCGCACTGTTTTGTGCAGTTCACACTCGCGTTATTTTGCGCGTCGCACTGTAATGTGCAGTTCACACTCGCTATTTTGCGCGTCGCACTGTTTTGTGCAGTTCACACTCGCGCTATTTTGCGCGTCGCACTGTTTTGTGCAGTTCACAATCGCGCAATTTTGCGCGTCGCAGTGTTTTGTGCAGTTTATCACTCGCTATATTTTGCGCGTCGCACTGTTTTGTGCAGTTCACAATCGCGCAATTTTACACGTCGCACTGTTTTGTGCAGTTTATCACTCGCCCTATTTTGCGCGTCGCACTGTTTTCTGCAGTTCACACTCGCGCTATTTTGCGCCTCGCACTGTTTTGTGCAGTTCACACTCGCGCTATTTTCCGCGTCGCACTGTTTTGTGCAGTTCACACTCGCGTTATTTTGCGCGACGCACTGTAATGTGCAGTTCACACTCGCGCTATTTTGCGCGTCGCACTGTTTTTGTGCAGTTCACACTCGCGCTATTTTGCGCGTCGCACTGTTTTGTGCAGTTCACAATCGCGCAATTTTGCGCGTCGCATTGTTTTGTGCAGTTTATCACTCGCTATATTTTGCGCGTCGCACTGTTTTGTGCAGTTCACAATCGCGCAATTTTGCACGTCGCACTGTTTTGTGCAGTTTATCACTCGCACTATTTTGCGCGTCGCACTGTTTTCTGCAGTTCACACTCGCTCTATTTTTCGCGTCGCACTGTTTTTGTGTAGTTTATCGCTCGCCCTATTTTGCGCGTCGCACTGTTTTCTGCCGTTCACACTCGCGCTATTTTGCGCGTCGCACTGTTTTGTGCAGTTCACACTCGCGTTATTTTGCGCGTCGCACTGTAATGTGCAGTTCACACTCGCGCTATTTTGCGCGTCGCACTGTTTTGTGCAGTTCACACTCGCGCAATTTTGCGCGTCGCACTGTTTTGTGCAGTTCACAATCGCGCAATTTTGCACGTCGCACTGTTTTGTGCAGTTTATCACTCGCACTATTTTGCGCGTCGCACTGTTTTCTGCAGTTCACACTCGCGCTATTTTGCGACTCGCACTGTTTTGTGCAGTTCACACTCGCGCTATTTTGCGCGTCGCACTGTTTTGTGCAGTTCACACTCGCGTTATTTTGCGCGTCGCACTGTAATGTGCAGTTCACACTCGCTATTTTGCGCGTCGCACTGTTTTGTGCAGTTCACACTCGCGCTATTTTGCGCGTTCGCACTGTTTTGTGCAGTTCACAATCGTGCAATTTTGCGCGTCGCAGTGTTTTGTGCAGTTTATCACTCGCTATATTTTGCGCGTCGCACTGTTTTGTGCAGTTCACAATCGCGCAATTTTGCACGTCGCACTGTTTTGTGCAGTTTATCACTCGCCCTATTTTGCGCGTCGCACTGTTTTCTGCAGTTCACACTCGCGCTATTTTGCGCCTCGCACTGTTTTGTGCAGTTTATCGCTCGCCCTATTTTGCGCGTCGCACTGTTTTTTGCCGTTCACACTCGCGCTATTTTGCGCCTCGCACTGTTTTGTGCAGTTCACACTCGCGCTATTTTGCGCGTCGCACTGTTTTGTGCAGTTCACACTCGCGTTATTTTGCGCGTCGCACTGTAATGTGCAGTTCACACTCGCGCTATTTTGCGCGTCGCACTGTTTTGTGCAGTTCACACTCGCGCAATTTGCGCGTCGCACTGTTTTGTGCAGTTCACAATCGCGCAATTTTGCACGTCGCACTGTTTTGTGCAGTTTATCACTCGCACTATTTTGCGCGTCGCACTGTTTTCTGCAGTTCCACCTCGCGCTATTTTGCGCCTCGCACTGTTTTGTGCAGTTCACACTCGCGCTATTTTGCGCGTCGCACTGTTTTGTGCAGTTCACACTCGCGTTATTTTGCGCGTCGCACTGTAATGTGCAGTTCACACTCGCTATTTTGCGCGTCGCACTGTTTTGTGCAGTTCACACTCGCGCTATTTTGCGCGTCGCACTGTTTTGTGCAGTTCACAATCGCGCAAATTTTGCGCGTCGCAGTGTTTTGTGCAGTTTATCACTCGCTATATTTTGCGCGTCGCACTGTTTTGTGCAGTTCACAATCGCGCAATTTTACACGTCGCACTGTTTTGTGCAGTTTATCACTCGCCCTATTTTGCGCGTCGCACTGTTTTCTGCAGTTCACACTCGCGCTATTTTGCGCCTCGCACTGTTTTGTGCAGTTCACACTCGCGCTATTTTCCGCGTCGCACTGTTTTGTGCAGTTCACACTCGCGTTATTTTGCGCGACGCACTGTAATGTGCAGTTCACACTCGCGCTATTTTGCGCGTCGCACTGTTTTGTGCAGTTCACACTCGCGCTATTTTGCGCGTCGCACTGTTTTGTGCAGTTCACAATCGCGCAATTTTGCGCGTCGCATTGTTTTGTGCAGTTTATCACTCGCTATATTTTGCGCGTCGCACTGTTTTGTGCAGTTCACAATCGCGCAATTTTGCACGTCGCACTGTTTTGTGCAGTTTATCACTCGCACTATTTTGCGCGTCGCACTGTTTTCTGCAGTTCACACTCGCTCTATTTTTCGCGTCGCACTATTTTGTGTAGTTTATCGCTCGCCCTATTTTGCGCGTCGCACTGTTTTCTGCCGTTCACACTCGCGCTATTTTGCGCGTCGCACTGTTTTGTGCAGTTCACACTCGCGTTATTTTGCGCGTCGCGCTGTAATGTGCAGTTCACACTCGCGCTATTTTGCGCGTCGCACTGTTTTGTGCAGTTCACACTCGCGCAATTTTGCGCGTCGCACTGTTTTGTACAGTTCACAATCGCGCAATTTTGCACGTCGCACTGTTTTGTGCAGTTTATCACTCGCACTATTTTGCGCGTCGCACTGTTTTCTGCAGTTCACACTCGCGCTATTTTGCGACTCGCACTGTTTTGTGCAGTTCACACTCGCGCTATTTTGCGCGTCGCACTGTTTTGTGCAGTTCACACTCGCGTTATTTTGCGCGTCGCACTGTAATGTGCAGTTCACACTCGCTATTTTGCGCGTCGCACTGTTTTGTGCAGTTCACACTCGCGCTATTTTGCGCGTCGCACTGTTTTGTGCAGTTCACAATCGCGCAATTTTGCGCGTCGCAGTGTTTTGTGCAGTTTATCACTCGCTATATTTTGCGCGTCGCACTGTTTTGTGCAGTTCACAATCGCGCAATTTTACACGTCGCACTGTTTTGTGCAGTTTATCACTCGCCCTATTTTGCGCGTCGCACTGTTTTCTGCAGTTCACACTCGCGCTATTTTGCGCCTCGCACTGTTTTGTGCAGTTCACACTCGCGCTATTTTCCGCGTCGCACTGTTTTGTGCAGTTCACACTCGCGTTATTTTGCGCGACGCACTGTAATGTGCAGTTCACACTCGCGCTATTTTGCGCGTCGCACTGTTTTGTGCAGTTCACACTCGCGCTATTTTGCGCGTCGCACTGTTTTGTGCAGTTCACAATCGCGCAATTTTGCGCGTCGCATTGTTTTGTGCAGTTTATCACTCGCTATATTTTGCGCGTCGCACTGTTTTGTGCAGTTCACAATCGCGCAATTTTGCACGTCGCACTGTTTTGTGCAGTTTATCACTCGCACTATTTTGCGCGTCGCACTGTTTTCTGCAGTTCACACTCGCTCTATTTTTCGCGTCGCACTGTTTTGTGTAGTTTATCGCTCGCCCTATTTTGCGCGTCGCACTGTTTTCTGCCGTTCACACTCGCGCTATTTTGCGCGTCGCACTGTTTTGTGCAGTTCACACTCGCGTTATTTTGCGCGTCGCACTGTAATGTGCAGTTCACACTCGCGCTATTTTGCGCGTCGCACTGTTTTGTGCAGTTCACACTCGCGCAATTTTGCGCGTCGCACTGTTTTGTGCAGTTCACAATCGCGCAATTTTGCACGTCGCACTGTTTTGTGCAGTTTATCACTCGCACTATTTTGCGCGTCGCACTGTTTTCTGCAGTTCACACTCGCGCTATTTTGCGACTCGCACTGTTTTGTGCAGTTCACACTCGCGCTATTTTGCGCGTCGCACTGTTTTGTGCAGTTCACACTCGCGTTATTTTGCGCGTCGCACTGTAATGTGCAGTTCACACTCGCTATTTTGCGCGTCGCACTGTTTTGTGCAGTTCACACTCGCGCTATTTTGCGCGTCGCACTGTTTTGTGCAGTTCACAATCGTGCAATTTTGCGCGTCGCAGTGTTTTGTGCAGTTTATCACTCGCTATATTTTGCGCGTCGCACTGTTTTGTGCAGTTCACAATCGCGCAATTTTGCACGTCGCACTGTTTTGTGCAGTTTATCACTCGCCCTATTTTGCGCGTCGCACTGTTTTCTGCAGTTCACACTCGCGCTATTTTGCGCCTCGCACTGTTTTGTGCAGTTTATCGCTCGCCCTATTTTGCGCGTCGCACTGTTTTTTGCCGTTCACACTCGCGCTATTTTGCGCCTCGCACTGTTTTGTGCAGTTCACACTCGCGCTATTTTGCGCGTCGCACTGTTTTGTGCAGTTCACACTCGCGTTATTTTGCGCGTCGCACTGTAATGTGCAGTTCACACTCGCGCTATTTTGCGCGTCGCACTGTTTTGTGCAGTTCACACTCGCGCAATTTTGCGCGTCGCACTGTTTTGTGCAGTTCACAATCGCGCAATTTTGCACGTCGCACTGTTTTGTGCAGTTTATCACTCGCACTATTTTGCGCGTCGCACTGTTTTCTGCAGTTCACACTCGCGCTATTTTGCGCCTCGCACTGTTTTGTGCAGTTCACACTCGCGCTATTTTGCGCGTCGCACTGTTTTGTGCAGTTCACACTCGCGTTATTTTGCGCGTCGCACTGTAATGTGCAGTTCACACTCGCTATTTTGCGCGTCGCACTGTTTTGTGCAGTTCACACTCGCGCTATTTTGCGCGTCGCACTGTTTTGTGCAGTTCACAATCGCGCAATTTTGCGCGTCGCAGTGTTTTGTGCAGTTTATCACTCGCTATATTTTGCGCGTCGCACCTGTTTTGTGCAGTTCACAATCGCGCAATTTTACACGTCGCACTGTTTTGTGCAGTTTATCACTCGCCCTATTTTGCGCGTCGCACTGTTTTCTGCAGTTCACACTCGCGCTATTTTGCGCCTCGCACTGTTTTGTGCAGTTCACACTCGCGCTATTTTCCGCGTCGCACTGTTTTGTGCAGTTCACACTCGCGTTATTTTGCGCGACGCACTTGTAATGTGCAGTTCACACTCGCGCTATTTTGCGCGTCGCACTGTTTTGTGCAGTTCACACTCGCGCTATTTTGCGCGTCGCACTGTTTTGTGCAGTTCACAATCGCGCAATTTTGCGCGTCGCATTGTTTTGTGCAGTTTATCACTCGCTATATTTTGCGCGTCGCACTGTTTTGTGCAGTTCACAATCGCGCAATTTTGCACGTCGCACTGTTTTGTGCAGTTTATCACTCGCACTATTTTGCGCGTCGCACTGTTTTCTGCAGTTCACACTCGCTCTATTTTTCGCGTCGCACTGTTTTGTGTAGTTTATCGCTCGCCCTATTTTGCGCGTCGCACTGTTTCTTCTGCCGTTCACAACTCGCGCTATTTTGCGCGTCGCACTGTTTTGTGCAGTTCACACTCGCGTTATTTTGCGCGTCGCGCTGTAATGTGCAGTTCACACTCGCGCTATTTTTGGCGGCGTCGCACTGTTTTGTGCAGTTCACACTCGCGCAATTTTGCGCGTCGCACTGTTTTGTGCAGTTCACAATCGCGCAATTTTGCACGTCGCACTGTTTTGTGCAGTTTATCACTCGCACTATTTGCGCGTCGCACTGTTTTCTGCAGTTCACACTCGCGCTATTTTGCGACTCGCACTGTTTTGTGCAGTTCACAACTCGCGCTATTTTGCGCGTCGCACTGTTTTGTGCAGTTCACACTCGCGTTATTTTGCGCGTCGCACTGTAATGTGCAGTTCACACTCGCTATTTTGCGCGTCGCACTGTTTTGTGCAGTTCACACTCGCGCTATTTTGCGCGTCGCACTGTTTTGTGCAGTTCACAATCGCGCAATTTTGCGCGTCGCAATGTTTTGTGCAGTTTATCACTCGCTATATTTTGCGCGTCGCACTGTTTTGTGCAGTTCACAATCGCGCAATTTTACACGTCGCACTGTTTTGTGCAGTTTATCACTCGCCCTATTTTGCGCGTCGCACTGTTTTCTGCAGTTCACACTCGCGCTATTTTGCGCCTCGCACTGTTTTGTGCAGTTCACACTCGCGCTATTTTCCGCGTCGCACTGTTTTGTGCAGTTCACACTCGCGTTATTTTGCGCGACGCACTGTAATGTGCAGTTCACACTCGCGCTATTTTGCGCGTCGCACTGTTTTGTGCAGTTCACACTCGCGCTATTTTGCGCGTCGCACTGTTTTGTGCAGTTCACAATCGCGCAATTTTGCGCGTCGCATTGTTTTGTGCAGTTTATCACTCGCTATATTTTGCGCGTCGCACTGTTTTGTGCAGTTCACAATCGCGCAATTTTGCACGTCGCACTGTTTTGTGCAGTTTATCACTCGCACTATTTTGCGCGTCGCACTGTTTTCTGCAGTTCACACTCGCTCTATTTTCGCGTCGCACTGTTTTGTGTAGTTTATCGCTCGCCCTATTTTGCGCGTCGCACTGTTTTCTGCCGTTCACACTCGCGCTATTTTGCGCGTCGCACTGTTTTGTGCAGTTCACACTCGCGTTATTTTGCGCGTCGCACTGTAATGTGCAGTTCACACTCGCGCTATTTTGCGCGTCGCACTGTTTTGTGCAGTTCACACTCGCGCAATTTTGCGCGTCGCACTGTTTTGTGCAGTTCACAATCGCGCAATTTTGCACGTCGCACTGTTTTGTGCAGTTTATCACTCGCACTATTTTGCGCGTCGCACTGTTTTCTGCAGTTCACACTCGCGCTATTTTGCGACTCGCACTGTTTTGTGCAGTTCACACTCGCGCTATTTTGCGCGTCGCACTGTTTTGTGCAGTTCACACTCGCGTTATTTTGCGCGTCGCACTGTAATGTGCAGTTCACACTCGCTATTTTGCGCGTCGCACTGTTTTGTGCAGTTCACACTCGCGCTATTTTGCGCGTCGCACTGTTTTGTGCAGTTCACAATCGTGCAATTTTGCGCGTCGCAGTGTTTTGTGCAGTTTATCACTCGCTATATTTTGCGCGTCGCACTGTTTTGTGCAGTTCACACCATGCAGCAATTTGCACGTCGCACTGTTTTGTGCAGTTTATCACTCGCCCTATTTTGCGCGTCGCACTGTTTTCTGCAGTTCACACTCGCGCTATTTTGCGCCTCGCACTGTTTTGTGCAGTTTATCGCTCGCCCCTATTTTGCGCGTCGCACTGTTTTTTGCCGTTCACACTCGCGCTATTTTGCGCCTCGCACTGTTTTGTGCAGTTCACACTCGCGCTATTTTGCGCGTCGCACTGTTTTGTGCAGTTCACACTCGCGTTATTTTGCGCGTCGCACTGTAATGTGCAGTTCACACTCGCGCTATTTTGCGCGTCGCACTGTTTTGTGCAGTTCACACTCGCGCAATTTTGCGCGGTCGCACTGTTTTGTGCAGTTCACAATCGCGCAATTTTGCACGTCGCACTGTTTTGTGCAGTTTATCACTCGCACTATTTTGCGCGTCGCACTGTTTTCTGCAGTTCACACTCGCGCTATTTTGCGCCTCGCACTGTTTTGTGCAGTTCACACTCGCGCTATTTTGCGCGTCGCACTGTTTTGTGCAGTTCACACTCGCGTTATTTTGCGCGTCGCACTGTAATGTGCAGTTCACACTCGCTATTTTGCGCGTCGCACTGTTTTGTGCAGTTCACACTCGCGCTATTTTGCGCGTCGCACTGTTTTGTGCAGTTCACAATCGCGCAATTTTGCCGCGTCGCAGTGTTTTGTGCAGTTTATCACTCGCTATATTTTGCGCGTCGCACTGTTTTGTGCAGTTCACAATCGCGCAATTTTACACGTCGCACTGTTTTGTGCAGTTTATCACTCGCCCTATTTTGCGCGTCGCACTGTTTTCTGCAGTTCACACTCGCGCTATTTTGCGCCTCGCACTGTTTTGTGCAGTTCACACTCGCGCTATTTTCCGCGTCGCACTGTTTTGTGCAGTTCACACTCGCGTTATTTTGCGCGACGCACTGTAATGTGCAGTTCACACTCGCGCTATTTTGCGCGTCGCACTGTTTTGTGCAGTTCACACTCGCGCTATTTTGCGCGTCGCACTGTTTTGTGCAGTTCACAATCGCGCAATTTTGCGCGTCGCATTGTTTTGTGCAGTTTATCACTCACTATATTTTGCGCGTCGCACTGTTTTGTGCAGTTCACAATCGCGCAATTTTGCACGTCGCACTGTTTTGTGCAGTTTATCACTCGCACTATTTTGCGCGTCGCACTGTTTTCTGCAGTTCACACTCGCTCTATTTTTCGCGTCGCACTGTTTTGTGTAGTTTATCGCTCGCCCTATTTTGCGCGTCGCACTGTTTTCTGCCGTTCACATTCGCGCTCGCACTGTTTTGTGCAGTTCACACTCGCGTTATTTTGCGCGTCGCGCTGTAATGTGCAGTTCACACTCGCGCTATTTTGCGCGTCGCACTGTTTTGTGCAGTTCACACTCGCGCAATTTTGCGCGTCGCACTGTTTTGTGCAGTTCACAATCGCGCAATTTTGCACGTCGCACTGTTTTGTGCAGTTTATCACTCGCACTATTTTGCGCGTCGCACTGTTTTCTGCAGTTCACACTCGCGCTATTTTGCGACTCGCACTGTTTTGTGCAGTTCACACTCGCGCTATTTTGCGCGTCGCACTGTTTTGTGCAGTTCACACTCGCGTTATTTTGCGCGTCGCACTGTAATGTGCAGTTCACACTCGCTATTTTGCGCGTCGCACTGTTTTGTGCAGTTCACACTCGCGCTATTTTGCGCGTCGCACTGTTTTGTGCAGTTCACAATCGCGCAATTTTGCGCGTCGCAGTGTTTTGTGCAGTTTATCACTCGCTATATTTTGCGCGTCGCACTGTTTTGTGCAGTTCACAATCGCGCAATTTTACACGTCGCACTGTTTTGTGCAGTTTATCACTCGCCCTATTTTGCGCGTCGCACTGTTTTCTGCAGTTCACACTCGCGCTATTTTGCGCCTCGCACTGTTTTGTGCAGTTCACACTCGCGCTATTTTCCGCGTCGCACTGTTTTGTGCAGTTCACACTCGCGTTATTTTGCGCGACGCACTGTAATGTGCAGTTCACACTCGCGCTATTTTGCGCGTCGCACTGTTTTGTGCAGTTCACACTCGCGCTATTTTGCGCGTCGCACTGTTTTGTGCAGTTCACAATCGCGCAATTTTGCGCGTCGCATTGTTTTGTGCAGTTTATCACTCGCTATATTTTGCGCGTCGCACTGTTTTGTGCAGTTCACAATCGCGCAATTTTGCACGTCGCACTGTTTTGTGCAGTTTATCACTCGCACTATTTTGCGCGTCGCACTGTTTTCTGCAGTTCACACTCGCTCTATTTTTCGCGTCGCACTGTTTTGTGTAGTTTATCGCTCGCCCTATTTTGCGCGTCGCACTGTTTTCTGCCGTTCACACTCGCGCTATTTTGCGCGTCGCACTGTTTTGTGCAGTTCACACTCGCGTTATTTTGCGCGTCGCACTGTAATGTGCAGTTCACACTCGCGCTATTTTGCGCGTCGCACTGTTTTGTGCAGTTCACACTCGCGCAATTTTGCGCGTCGCACTGTTTTGTGCAGTTCACAATCGCGCAATTTTGCACGTCGCACTGTTTTGTGCAGTTTATCACTCGCACTATTTTGCGCGTCGCACTGTTTTCTGCAGTTCACACTCGCGCTATTTTGCGACTCGCACTGTTTTGTGCAGTTCACACTCGCGCTATTTTGCGCGTCGCACTGTTTTGTGCAGTTCACACTCGCGTTATTTTGCGCGTCGCACTGTAATGTGCAGTTCACACTCGCTATTTTGCGCGTCGCACTGTTTTGTGCAGTTCACACTCGCGCTATTTTGCGCGTCGCACTGTTTTGTGCAGTTCACAATCGCGCAATTTTTGCGCGTCGCAGTGTTTTGTGCAGTTTATCACTCGCTATATTTTGCGCGTCGCACTGTTTTGTGCAGTTCACAATCGCGCAATTTTACACGTCGCACTGTTTTGTGCAGTTTATCACTCGCCCTATTTTGCGCGTCGCACTGTTTTCTGCAGTCATCACACTCGCGCTATTTTGCGCCTCGCACTGTTTTGTGCAGTTCACACTCGCGCTATTTTCCGCGTCGCACTGTTTTGTGCAGTTCACACTCGCGTTATTTTGCGCGACGCACTGTAATGTGTTCACACTCGCGCTATTTTGCGCGTCGCACTGTTTTGTGCAGTTCACACTCGCGCTATTTTGCGCGTCGCACTATTTTGTGCAGTTCACAATCGCGCAATTTTGCGCGTCGCATTGTTTTGTGCAGTTTATCACTCGCTATATTTTGCGCGTCGCACTGTTTTGTGCAGTTCACAATCGCGCAATTTTGCACGTCGCACTGTTTTGTGCAGTTTATCACTCGCACTATTTTGCGCGTCGCACTGTTTTCTGCAGTTCACACTCGCTCTATTTTTCGCGTCGCACTGTTTTGTGTAGTTTATACGCTCGCCCTATTTTGCGCGTCGCACTGTTTTCTGCCGTTCACACTCGCGCTATTTTGCGCGTCGCACTGTTTTGTGCAGTTCACACTCGCGTTATTTTGCGCGTCGCACTGTAATGTGCAGTTCACACTCGCGCTATTTTGCGCGTCGCACTGTTTTGTGCAGTTCACACTCGCGCAATTTTGCGCGTCGCACTGTTTTGTGCAGTTCACAATCGCGCAATTTTGCACGTCGCACTGTTTTGTGCAGTTTATCACTCGCACTATTTTGCGCGTCGCACTGTTTTCTGCAGTTCACACTCGCGCTATTTTGCGACTCGCACTGTTTTGTGCAGTTCACACTCGCGCTATTTTGCGCGTCGCACTGTTTTGTGCAGTTCACACTCTCGCGTTATTTTGCGCGTCGCACTGTAATGTGCAGTTCACACTCGCTATTTTGCGCGTCGCACTGTTTTGTGCAGTTCACACTCGCGCTATTTTGCGCGTCGCACTGTTTTGTGCAGTTCACAATCGTGCAATTTTGCGCGTCGCAGTGTTTTGTGCAGTTTATCACTCGCTATATTTTGCGCGTCGCACTGTTTTGTGCAGTTCACAATCGCGCAATTTTGCACGTCGCACTGTTTTGTGCAGTTTATCACTCGCCCTATTTTGCGCGTCGCACTGTTTTCTGCAGTTCACACTCGCGCTATTTTGCGCCTCGCACTGTTTTGTGCAGTTTATCGCTCGCCCTATTTTGCGCGTCGCACTGTTTTTTGCCGTTCACACTCGCGCTATTTTGCGCCTCGCACTGTTTTGTGCAGTTCACACTCGCGCTATTTTGCGCGTCGCACTGTTTTGTGCAGTTCACACTCGCGTTATTTTGCGCGTCGCACTGTAATGTGCAGTTCACACTCGCGCTATTTTGCGCGTCGCACTGTTTTGTGCAGTTCACACTCGCGCAATTTTGCGCGTCGCACTGTTTTGTGCAGTTCACAATCGCGCAATTTTGCACGTCGCACTGTTTTGTGCAGTTTATCACTCGCACTATTTTGCGCGTCGCACTGTTTTCTGCAGTTCACACTCGCGCTATTTTGCGCTCGCACTGTTTTGTGCAGTTCACACTCGCGCTATTTTGCGCGTCGCACTGTTTTGTGCAGTTCACACTCGCGTTATTTTGCGCGTCGCACTGTAATGTGCAGTTCACACTCGCTATTTTGCGCGTCGCACTGTTTTGTGCAGTTCACACTCGCGCTATTTGCGCGTCGCACTGTTTTGTGCAGTTCACAATCGCGCATTTTGCGCGTCGCAGTGTTTTGTGCAGTTTATCACTCGCTATATTTTGCGCGTCGCACTGTTTTGTGCAGTTCACAATCGCGCAATTTTACACGTCGCACTGTTTTGTGCAGTTTATCACTCGCCCTATTTTGCGCGTCGCACTGTTTTCTGCAGTTCACACTCGCGCTATTTTGCGCCTCGCACTGTTTTGTGCAGTTCACACTCGCGCTATTTTCCGCGTCGCACTGTTTTGTGCAGTTCACACTCGCGTTATTTTGCGCGACGCACTGTAATGTGCAGTTCACACTCGCGCTATTTTGCGCGTCGCACTGTTTTGTGCAGTTCACACTCGCGCTATTTTGCGCGTCGCACTGTTTTGTGCAGTTCACAATCGCGCAATTTTGCGCGTCGCATTGTTTTGTGCAGTTTATCACTCGCTATATTTTGCGCGTCGCACTGTTTTGTGCAGTTCACAATCGCGCAATTTTGCACGTCGCACTGTTTTGTGCAGTTTATCACTCGCACTATTTTGCGCGTCGCACTGTTTTCTGCAGTTCACACTCGCTCTATTTTTCGCGTCGCACTGTTTTGTGTAGTTTATCGCTCGCCCTATTTTGCGCGTCGCACTGTTTTCTGCCGTTCACATTCGCGCTATTTTGCGCGTCGCACTGTTTTGTGCAGTTCACACTCGCGTTATTTTGCGCGTCGCGCTGTAATGTGCAGTTCACACTCGCGCTATTTTGCGCGTCGCACTGTTTTGTGCAGTTCACACTCGCGCAATTTTGCGCGTCGCACTGTTTTGTGCAGTTCACAATCGCGCAATTTTGCACGTCGCACTGTTTTGTGCAGTTTATCACTCGCACTATTTTGCGCGTCGCACTGTTTTCTGCAGTTCACACTCGCGCTATTTTGCGACTCGCACTGTTTTGTGCAGTTCACACTCGCGCTATTTTGCGCGTCGCACTGTTTTGTGCAGTTCACACTCGCGTTATTTTGCGCGTCGCACTGTAATGTGCAGTTCACACTCGCTATTTTGCGCGTCGCACTGTTTTGTGCAGTTCACACTCGCGCTATTTTGCGCGTCGCACTGTTTTGTGCAGTTCACAATCGCGCAATTTTGCGCGTCGCAGTGTTTTGTGCAGTTTGTCACTCGCTATATTTTGCGCGTCGCACTGTTTTGTGCAGTTCACAATCGCGCAATTTTACACGTCGCACTGTTTTGTGCAGTTTATCACTCGCCCTATTTTGCGCGTCGCACTGTTTTCTGCAGTTCACACTCGCGCTATTTTGCGCCTCGCACTGTTTTGTGCAGTTCACACTCGCGCTATTTTCCGCGTCGCACTGTTTTGTGCAGTTCACACTCGCGTTATTTTGCGCGACGCACTGTAATGTGCAGTTCACACTCGCGCTATTTTGCGCGTCGCACTGTTTTGTGCAGTTCACACTCGCGCTATTTTGCGCGTCGCACTGTTTTGTGCAGTTCACAATCGCGCAATTTTGCGCGTCGCATTGTTTTGTGCAGTTTATCACTCGCTATATTTTGCGCGTCGCACTGTTTTGTGCAGTTCACAATCGCGCAATTTTGCACGTCGCACTGTTTTGTGCAGTTTATCACTCGCACTATTTTGCGCGTCGCACTGTTTTCTGCAGTTCACACTCGCTCTATTTTTCGCGTCGCACTGTTTTGTGTAGTTTATCGCTCGCCCTATTTTGCGCGTCGCACTGTTTTCTGCCGTTCACACTCGCGCTATTTTGCGCGTCGCACTGTTTTGTGCAGTTCACACTCGCGTTATTTTGCGCGTCGCACTGTAATGTGCAGTTCACACTCGCGCTATTTTGCGCGTCGCACTGTTTTGTGCAGTTCACACTCGCGCAATTTTGCGCGTCGCACTGTTTTGTGCAGTTCACAATCGCGGAATTTTGCACGTCGCACTGTTTTGTGCAGTTTATCACTCGCACTATTTTGCGCGTCGCACTGTTTTCTGCAGTTCACACTCGCGCTATTTTGCGACTCGCACTGTTTTGTGCAGTTCACACTCGCGCTATTTTGCGCGTCGCACTGTTTTGTGCAGTTCACACTCGCGTTATTTTGCGCGTCGCACTGTAATGTGCAGTTCACACTCGCTATTTTGCGCGTCGCACTGTTTTGTGCAGTTCACACTCGCGCTATTTTGCGCGTCGCACTGTTTTGTGCAGTTCACAATCGTGCAATTTTGCGCGTCGCAGTGTTTTGTGCAGTTTATCACTCGCTATATTTTGCGCGTCGCACTGTTTTGTGCAGTTCACAATCGCGCAATTTTGCACGTCGCACTGTTTTGTGCAGTTTATCACTCGCCCTATTTTGCGCGTCGCACTGTTTTCTGCAGTTCACACTCGCGCTATTTTGCGCCTCGCACTGTTTTGTGCAGTTTATCGCTCGCCCTATTTTGCGCGTCGCACTGTTTTTTGCCGTTCACACTCGCGCTATTTTGCGCCTCGCACTGTTTTGTGCAGTTCACACTCGCGCTATTTTGCGCGTCGCACTGTTTTGTGCAGTTCACACTCGCGTTATTTTGCGCGTCGCACTGTAATGTGCAGTTCACACTGGCGCTATTTTGCGCGTCGCACTGTTTTGTGCAGTTCACACTCGCGCAATTTTGCGCGTCGCACTGTTTTGTGCAGTTCACAATCGCGCAATTTTGCACGTCGCACTGTTTTGTGCAGTTTATCACTCGCACTATTTTGCGCGTCGCACTGTTTTCTGCAGTTCACACTCGCGCTATTTTGCGCCTCGCACTGTTTTGTGCAGTTCACACTCGCGCTATTTTGCGCGTCGCACTGTTTTGTGCAGTTCACACTCGCGTTATTTTGCGCGTCGCACTGTAATGTGCAGTTCACACTCGCTATTTTGCGCGTCGCACTGTTTTGTGCAGTTCACACTCGCGCTATTTTGTGCGTCGCACTGTTTTGTGCAGTTCACAATCGCGCAATTTTGCGCGTCGCAGTGTTTTGTGCAGTTTATCACTCGCTATATTTTGCGCGTCGCACTGTTTTGTGCAGTTCACAATCGCGCAATTTTACACGTCGCACTGTTTTGTGCAGTTTATCACTCGCCCTATTTTGCGCGTCGCACTGTTTTCTGCAGTTCACACTCGCGCTATTTTGCGCCTCGCACTGTTTTGTGCAGTTCACACTCGCGCTATTTTCCGCGTCGCACTGTTTTGTGCAGTTCACACTCGCGTTATTTTGCGCGACGCACTGTAATGTGCAGTTCACACTCGCGCTATTTTGCGCGTCGCACTGTTTTGTGCAGTTCACACTCGCGCTATTTTGCGCGTCGCACTGTTTTGTGCAGTTCACATCGCGCAATTTTGCGCGTCGCATTGTTTTGTGCAGTTTATCACTCGCTATATTTTGCGCGTCGCACTGTTTTGTGCAGTTCACAATCGCGCAATTTTGCACGTCGCACTGTTTTGTGCAGTTTATCACTCGCACTATTTTGCGCGTCGCACTGTTTTCTGCAGTTCACACTCGCTCTATTTTTCGCGTCGCACTGTTTTGTGTAGTTTATCGCTCGCCCTATTTTGCGCGTCGCACTGTTTTCTGCCGTTCACACTCGCGCTATTTTGCGCGTCGCACTGTTTTGTGCAGTTCACACTCGCGTTATTTTGCGCGTCGCGCTGTAATGTGCAGTTCACACTCGCGCTATTTTGCGCGTCGCACTGTTTTGTGCAGTTCACACTCGCGCAATTTTGCGCGTCGCACTGTTTTGTGCAGTTCACAATCGCGCAATTTTGCACGTCGCACTGTTTTGTGCAGTTTATCACTCGCACTATTTTGCGCGTCGCACTGTTTTCTGCAGTTCACACTCGGGCTATTTTGCGACTCGCACTGTTTCGTGCAGTTCACACTCGCGCTATTTTGCGCGTCGCACTGTTTTGTGCAGTTCACACTCGCGTTATTTTGCGCGTCGCACTGTAATGTGCAGTTCACACTCGCTATTTTGCGCGTCGCACTGTTTTGTGCAGTTCACACTCGCGCTATTTTGCGCGTCGCACTGTTTTGTGCAGTTCACAATAGCGCAATTTTGCGCGTCGCAGTGTTTTGTGCAGTTTATCACTCGCTATATTTTGCGCGTCGCACTGTTTTGTGCAGTTCACAATCGCGCAATTTTACACGTCGCACTGTTTTGTGCAGTTTATCACTCGCCCTATTTTGCGCGTCGCACTGTTTTCTGCAGTTCACACTCGCGCTATTTTGCGCCTCGCACTGTTTTGTGCAGTTCACACTCGCGCTATTTTCCGCGTCGCACTGTTTTGTGCAGTTCACACTCGCGTTATTTTGCGCGACGCACTGTAATGTGCAGTTCACACTCGCGCTATTTTGCGCGTCGCACTGTTTTGTGCAGTTCACACTCGCGCTATTTTGCGCGTCGCACTGTTTTGTGCAGTTCACAATCGCGCAATTTTGCGCGTCGCATTGTTTTGTGCAGTTTATCACTCGCTATATTTTGCGCGTCGCACTGTTTTGTGCAGTTCACAATCGCGCAATTTTGCACGTCGCACTGTTTTGTGCAGTTTATCACTCGCACTATTTTGCGCGTCGCACTGTTTTCTGCAGTTCACACTCGCTCTATTTTTCGCGTCGCACTGTTTTGTGTAGTTTATCGCTCGCCCTATTTTGCGCGTCGCACTGTTTTCTGCCGTTCACACTCGCGCTATTTTGCGCGTCGCACTGTTTTGTGCAGTTCACACTCGCGTTATTTTGCGCGTCGCACTGTAATGTGCAGTTCACACTCGCGCTATTTTGCGCGTCGCACTGTTTTGTGCAGTTCACACTCGCGCAATTTTGCGCGTCGCACTGTTTTGTGCAGTTCACAATCGCGCAATTTTGCACGTCGCACTGTTTTGTGCAGTTTATCACTCGCACTATTTTGCGCGTCGCACTGTTTTCTGCAGTTCACACTCGCGCTATTTTGCGCCTCGCACTGTTTTGTGCAGTTCACACTCGCGCTATTTTGCGCGTCGCACTGTTTTGTGCAGTTCACACTCGCGTTATTTTGCGCGTCGCACTGTAATGTGCAGTTCACACTCGCTATTTTGCGCGTCGCACTGTTTTGTGCAGTTCACACTCGCGCTATTTTGTGCGTCGCACTGTTTTGTGCAGTTCACAATCGCGCAATTTTGCGCGTCGCAGTGTTTTGTGCAGTTTATCACTCGCTATATTTTGCGCGTCGCACTGTTTTGTGCAGTTCACAATCGCGCAATTTTACACGTCGCACTGTTTTGTGCAGTTTATCACTCGCCCTATTTTGCGCGTCGCACTGTTTTCTGCAGTTCACACTCGCGCTATTTTGCGCCTCGCACTGTTTTGTGCAGTTCACACTCGCGCTATTTTCCGCGTCGCACTGTTTTGTGCAGTTCACACTCGCGTTATTTTGCGCGACGCACTGTAATGTGCAGTTCACACTCGCGCTATTTTGCGCGTCGCACTGTTTTGTGCAGTTCACACTCGCGCTATTTTGCGCGTCGCACTGTTTTGTGCAGTTCACAATCGCGCAATTTTGCGCGTCGCATTGTTTTGTGCAGTTTATCACTCGCTATATTTTGCGCGTCGCACTGTTTTGTGCAGTTCACAATCGCGCAATTTTGCACGTCGCACTGTTTTGTGCAGTTTATCACTCGCACTATTTTGCGCGTCGCACTGTTTTCTGCAGTTCACACTCGCTCTATTTTTCGCGTTGCACTGTTTTGTGTAGTTTATCGCTCGCCCTATTTTGCGCGTCGCACTGTTTTCTGCCGTTCACACTCGCGCTATTTTGCGCGTCGCACTGTTTTGTGCAGTTCACACTCGCGTTATTTTGCGCGTCGCGCTGTAATGTGCAGTTCACACTCGCGCTATTTTGCGCGTCGCACTGTTTTGTGCAGTTCACACTCGCGCAATTTTGCGCGTCGCACTGTTTTGTGCAGTTCACAATCGCGCAATTTTGCACGTCGCACTGTTTTGTGCAGTTTATCACTCGCACTATTTTGCGCGTCGCACTGTTTTCTGCAGTTCACACTCGCGCTATTTTGCGACTCGCACTGTTTCGTGCAGTTCACACTCGCGCTATTTTGCGCGTCGCACTGTTTTGTGCAGTTCACACTCGCGTTATTTTGCGCGTCGCACTGTAATGTGCAGTTCACACTCGCTATTTTGCGCGTCGCACTGTTTTGTGCAGTTCACACTCGCGCTATTTTGCGCGTCGCACTGTTTTGTGCAGTTCACAATAGCGCAATTTTGCGCGTCGCAGTGTTTTGTGCAGTTTATCACTCGCTATATTTTGCGCGTCGCACTGTTTTGTGCAGTTCACAATCGCGCAATTTTACACGTCGCACTGTTTTGTGCAGTTTATCACTCGCCCTATTTTGCGCGTCGCACTGTTTTCTGCAGTTCACACTCGCGCTATTTTGCGCCTCGCACTGTTTTGTGCAGTTCACACTCGCGCTATTTTCCGCGTCGCACTGTTTTGTGCAGTTCACACTCGCGTTATTTTGCGCGACGCACTGTAATGTGCAGTTCACACTCGCGCTATTTTGCGCGTCGCACTGTTTTGTGCAGTTCACACTCGCGCTATTTTGCGCGTCGCACTGTTTTGTGCAGTTCACAATCGCGCAATTTTACGCGTCGCATTGTTTTGTGCAGTTTATCACTCGCTATATTTTGCGCGTCGCACTGTTTTGTGCAGTTCACAATCGCGCAATTTTGCACGTCGCACTGTTTTGTGCAGTTTATCACTCGCACTATTTTGCGCGTCGCACTGTTTTCTGCAGTTCACACTCGCTCTATTTTTCGCGTCGCACTGTTTTGTGTAGTTTATCGCTCGCCCTATTTTGCGCGTCGCACTGTTTTCTGCCGTTCACACTCGCGCTATTTTGCGCGTCGCACTGTTTTGTGCAGTTCACACTCGCGTTATTTTGCGCGTCGCACTGTAATGTGCAGTTCACACTCGCGCTATTTTGCGCGTCGCACTGTTTTGTGCAGTTCACACTCGCGCAATTTTGCGCGTCGCACTGTTTTGTGCAGTTCACAATCGCGCAATTTTGCACGTCGCACTGTTTTGTGCAGTTTATCACTCGCACTATTTTGCGCGTCGCACTGTTTTCTGCAGTTCACACTCGCGCTATTTTGCGACTCGCACTGTTTTGTGCAGTTCACACTCGCGCTATTTTGCGCGTCGCACTGTTTTGTGCAGTTCACACTCGCGTTATTTTGCGCGTCGCACTGTAATGTGCAGTTCACACTCGCTATTTTGCGCGTCGCACTGTTTTGTGCAGTTCACACTCGCGCTATTTTGCGCGTCGCACTGTTTTGTGCAGTTCACAATCGTGCAATTTTGCGCGTCGCAGTGTTTTGTGCAGTTTATCACTCGCTATATTTTGCGCGTCGCACTGTTTTGTGCAGTTCACAATCGCGCAATTTTGCACGTCGCACTGTTTTGTGCAGTTTATCACTCGCCCTATTTTGCGCGTCGCACTGTTTTCTGCAGTTCACACTCGCGCTATTTTGCGCCTCGCACTGTTTTGTGCAGTTTATCGCTCGCCCTATTTTGCGCGTCGCACTGTTTTTTGCCGTTCACACTCGCGCTATTTTGCGCCTCGCACTGTTTTGTGCAGTTCACACTCGCGCTATTTTGCGCGTCGCACTGTTTTGTGCAGTTCACACTCGCGTTATTTTGCGCGTCGCACTGTAATGTGCAGTTCACACTCGCGCTATTTTGCGCGTCGCACTGTTTTGTGCAGTTCACACTCGCGCAATTTTGCGCGTCGCACTGTTTTGTGCAGTTCACAATCGCGCAATTTTGCACGTCGCACTGTTTTGTGCAGTTTATCACTCGCACTATTTTGCGCGTCGCACTGTTTTCTGCAGTTCACACTCGCGCTATTTTGCGCCTCGCACTGTTTTGTGCAGTTCACACTCGCGCTATTTTGCGCGTCGCACTGTTTTGTGCAGTTCACACTCGCGTTATTTTGCGCGTCGCACTGTAATGTGCAGTTCACACTCGCTATTTTGCGCGTCGCACTGTTTTGTGCAGTTCACACTCGCGCTATTTTGCGCGTCGCACTGTTTTGTGCAGTTCACAATCGCGCAATTTTGCGCGTCGCAGTGTTTTGTGCAGTTTATCACTCGCTATATTTTGCGCGTCGCACTGTTTTGTGCAGTTCACAATCGCGCAATTTTACACGTCGCACTGTTTTGTGCAGTTTATCACTCGCCCTATTTTGCGCGTCGCACTGTTTTCTGCAGTTCACACTCGCGCTATTTTGCGCCTCGCACTGTTTTGTGCAGTTCACACTCGCGCTATTTTCCGCGTCGCACTGTTTTGTGCAGTTCACACTCGCGTTATTTTGCGCGACGCACTGTAATGTGCAGTTCACACTCGCGCTATTTTGCGCGTCGCACTGTTTTGTGCAGTTCACACTCGCGCTATTTTGCGCGTCGCACTGTTTTGTGCAGTTCACAATCGCGCAATTTTGCGCGTCGCATTGTTTTGTGCAGTTTATCACTCGCTATATTTTGCGCGTCGCACTGTTTTGTGCAGTTCACAATCGCGCAATTTTGCACGTCGCACTGTTTTGTGCAGTTTATCACTCGCACTATTTTGCGCGTCGCACTGTTTTCTGCAGTTCACACTCGCTCTATTTTTCGCGTCGCACTGTTTTGTGTAGTTTATCGCTCGCCCTATTTTGCGCGTCGCACTGTTTTCTGCCGTTCACACTCGCGCTATTTTGCGCGTCGCACTGTTTTGTGCAGTTCACACTCGCGTTATTTTGCGCGTCGCGCTGTAATGTGCAGTTCACACTCGCGCTATTTTGCGCGTCGCACTGTTTTGTGCAGTTCACACTCGCGCAATTTTGCGCGTCGCACTGTTTTGTGCAGTTCACAATCGCGCAATTTTGCACGTCGCACTGTTTTGTGCAGTTTATCACTCGCACTATTTTGCGCGTCGCACTGTTTTCTGCAGTTCACACTCGCGCTATTTTGCGACTCGCACTGTTTCGTGCAGTTCACACTCGCGCTATTTTGCGCGTCGCACTGTTTTGTGCAGTTCACACTCGCGTTATTTTGCGCGTCGCACTGTAATGTGCAGTTCACACTCGCTATTTTGCGTGTCGCACTGTTTTGTGCAGTTCACACTCGCGCTATTTTGCGCGTCGCACTGTTTTGTGCAGTTCACAATCGTGCAATTTTGCGCGTCGCAGTGTTTTGTGCAGTTTATCACTCGCTATATTTTGCGCGTCGCACTGTTTTGTGCAGTTCACAATCGCGCAATTTTGCACGTCGCACTGTTTTGTGCAGTTTATCACTCGCCCTATTTTGCGCGTCGCACTGTTTTCTGCAGTTCACACTCGCGCTATTTTGCGCCTCGCACTGTTTTGTGCAGTTTATCGCTCGCCCTATTTTGCGCGTCACACTGTTTTTTGCCGTTCACACTCGCGCTATTTTGCGCCTCGCACTGTTTTGTGCAGTTCACACTCGCGCTATTTTGCGCGTCGCACTGTTTTGTGCAGTTCACACTCGCGTTATTTTGCGCGTCGCACTGTAATGTGCAGTTCACACTCGCGCTATTTTGCGCGTCGCACTGTTTTGTGCAGTTCACACTCGCGCAATTTTGCGCGTCGCACTGTTTTGTGCAGTTCACAATCGCGCAATTTTGCACGTCGCACTGTTTTGTGCAGTTTATCACTCGCACTATTTTGCGCGTCGCACTGTTTTCTGCAGTTCACACTCGCGCTATTTTGCGCCTCGCACTGTTTTGTGCAGTTCACACTCGCGCTATTTTGCGCGTCGCACTGTTTTGTGCAGTTCACACTCGCGTTATTTTGCGCGTCGCACTGTAATGTGCAGTTCACACTCGCTATTTTGCGCGTCGCACCGTTTTGTGCAGTTCACACTCGCGCTATTTTGCGCGTCGCACTGTTTTGTGCAGTTCACAATCGCGCAATTTTGCGCGTCGCAGTGTTTTGTGCAGTTTATCACTCGCTATATTTTGCGCGTCGCACTGTTTTGTGCAGTTCACAATCGCGCAATTTTACACGTCGCACTGTTTTGTGCAGTTTATCACTCGCCCTATTTTGCGCGTCGCACTGTTTTCTGCAGTTCACACTCGCGCTATTTTGCGCCTCGCACTGTTTTGTGCAGTTCACACTCGCGCTATTTTCCGCGTCGCACTGTTTTGTGCAGTTCACACTCGCGTTATTTTGCGCGACGCACTGTAATGTGCAGTTCACACTCGCGCTATTTTGCGCGTCGCACTGTTTTGTGCAGTTCACACTCGCGCTATTTTGCGCGTCGCACTGTTTTGTGCAGTTCACAATCGCCCAATTTTGCGCGTCGCATTGTTTTGTGCAGTTTATCACTCGCTATATTTTGCGCGTCGCACTGTTTTGTGCAGTTCACAATCGCGCAATTTTGCACGTCGCACTGTTTTGTGCAGTTTATCACTCGCACTATTTTGCGCGTCGCACTGTTTTCTGCAGTTCACACTCGCTCTATTTTTCGCGTCGCACTGTTTTGTGTAGTTTATCGCTCGCCCTATTTTGCGCGTCGCACTGTTTTCTGCCGTTCACACTCGCGCTATTTTGCGCGTCGCACTGTTTTGTGCAGTTCACAATCGTGCAATTTTGCGCGTCGCAGTGTTTTGTGCAGTTTATCACTCGCTATATTTTGCGCGTCGCACTGTTTTGTGCAGTTCACAATCGCGCAATTTTGCACGTCGTACTGTTTTGTGCAGTTTATCACTCGCCCTATTTTGCGCGTCGCACTGTTTTCTGCAGTTCACACTCGCGCTATTTTGCGCCTCGCACTGTTTTGTGCAGTTTATCGCTCGCCCTATTTTGCGCGTCGCACTGTTTTTTGCCGTTCACACTCGCGCTATTTTGCGCCTCGCACTGTTTTGTGCAGTTCACACTCGCGCTATTTTGCGCGTCGCACTGTTTTGTGCAGTTCACACTCGCGTTATTTTGCGCGTCGCACTGTAATGTGCAGTTCACACTCGCGCTATTTTGCGCGTCGCACTGTTTTGTGCAGTTCACACTCGCGCAATTTTGCGCGTCGCACTGTTTTGTGCAGTTCACAATCGCGCAATTTTGCACGTCGCACTGTTTTGTGCAGTTTATCACTCGCACTATTTTGCGCGTCGCACTGTTTTCTGCAGTTCACACTCGCGCTATTTTGCGCCTCGCACTGTTTTGTGCAGTTCACACTCGCGCTATTTTGCGCGTCGCACTGTTTTGTGCAGTTCACACTCGCGTTATTTTGCGCGTCGCACTGTAATGTGCAGTTCACACTCGCTATTTTGCGCGTCGCACTGTTTTGTGCAGTTCACACTCGCGCTATTTTGCGCGTCGCACTGTTTTGTGCAGTTCACAATCGCGCAATTTTGCGCGTCGCAGTGTTTTGTGCAGTTTATCACTCGCTATATTTTGCGCGTCGCACTGTTTTGTGCAGTTCACAATCGCGCAATTTTACACGTCGCACTGTTTTGTGCAGTTTATCACTCGCCCTATTTTGCGCGTCGCACTGTTTTCTGCAGTTCACACTCGCGCTATTTTGCGCCTCGCACTGTTTTGTGCAGTTCATACTCGCGCTATTTTCCGCGTCGCACTGTTTTGTGCAGTTCACACTCGCGTTATTTTGCGCGACGCACTGTAATGTGCAGTTCACACTCGCGCTATTTTGCGCGTCGCACTGTTTTGTGCAGTTCACACTCGCGCTATTTTGCGCGTCGCACTGTTTTGTGCAGTTCACAATCGCGCAATTTTGCGCGTCGCATTGTTTTGTGCAGTTTATCACTCGCTATATTTTGCGCGTCGCACTGTTTTGTGCAGTTCACAATCGCGTTATTTTGCGCGTCGCACTGTAATGTACAGTTCACACTCGCGCTATTTTGCGCGTCGCACTGTTTTGTGCAGTTCACACTCGCGCAATTTTGCGCGTCGCACTGTTTTGTGCAGTTCACAATCGCGCAATTTTGCACGTCGCACTGTTTTGTGCAGTTTATCACTCGCACTATTTTGCGCGTCGCACTGTTTTCTGCAGTTCACACTCGCGCTATTTTGCGACTCGCACTGTTTTGTGCAGTTCACACTCGCGCTATTTTGCGCATCGCACTGTTTTGTGCAGTTCACACTCGCGTTATTTTGCGCGTCGCACTGTAATGTGCAGTTCACACTCGCTATTTTGCGCGTCGCACTGTTTTGTGCAGTTCACACTCGCGCTATTTTGCGCGTCGCACTGTTTTGTGCAGTTCACAATCGCGCAATTTTGCGCGTCGCAGTGTTTTGTGCAGTTTATCACTCGCTATATTTTGCGCGTCGCACTGTTTTGTGCAGTTCACAATCGCGCAATTTTGCACGTCGCACTGTTTTGTGCAGTTTATCACTCGCCCTATTTTGCGCGTCGCACTGTTTTCTGCAGTTCACACTCGCGCTATTTTGCGCCTCGCACTGTTTTGTGCAGTTTATCGCTCGCCCTATTTTGCGCGTCGCACTGTTTTTTGCCGTTCACACTCGCGCTATTTTGCGCGTCGCACTGTTTTGTGCAGTTCACAATCGCGCAATTTTGCGCGTCGCAGTGTTTTGTGCAGTTTATCACTCGCTATATTTTGCGCGTCGCACTGTTTTGTGCAGTTCACAATCGCGCAATTTTACACGTCGCACTGTTATGTGCAGTTTATCACTCGCCCTATTTGGCGCGTCGCACTGTTTTCTGCAGTTCACACTCGCGCTATTTTGCGCCTCGCACTGTTTTGTGCAGTTCACACTCGCGCTATTTTGCGCGTCGCACTGTTTTGTGCAGTTCACACTCGCGCTATTTTGCGCGTCGCACTGTTTTGTGCAGTTCACACTCGCGTTATTTTGCGCGTCGCACTGTAATGTGCAGTTCACACTCGCTATTTTGCGCGTCGCACTGTTTTGTGCAGTTCACACTCGCGCTATTTTGCGCGTCGCACTGTTTTGTGCAGTTCACAATCGTGCAATTTTGCGCGTCGCAGTGTTTTGTGCAGTTTATCACTCGCTATATTTTGCGCGTCGCACTGTTTTGTGCAGTTCACAATCGCGCAATTTTGCACGTCGCACTGTTTTGTGCAGTTTATCACTCGCCCTATTTTGCGCGTCGCACTGTTTTCTGCAGTTCACACTCGCGCTATTTTGCGCCTCGCACTGTTTTGTGCAGTTCACACTCGCGCTATTTTGCGCGTCGCACTGTTTTGTGCAGT
This sequence comes from Camellia granthamiana, assembly GCA_036172215.1. NCBI lineage: Eukaryota > Viridiplantae > Streptophyta > Magnoliopsida > Ericales > Theaceae > Camellia > Camellia granthamiana. Next base: position 265,968 of record JAXFYN010000209.1, read on the forward strand.
TCACACTCGCGCTATTTTGCGCGTCGCACTGTTTTGTGCAGTTCACACTCGCGTTATTTTGCGCGTCGCACTGTAATGTGCAGTTCACACTCGCTATTTTGCGCGTCGCACTGTTTTGTGCAGTTCACACTCGCGCTATTTTGCGCGTCGCACTGTTTTGTGCAGTTCACAATCGTGCAATTTTGCGCGTCGCAGTGTTTTGTGCAGTTTATCACTCGCTATATTTTGCGCGTCGCACTGTTTTGTGCAGTTCACAATCGCGCAATTTTGCACGTCGCACTGTTTTGTGCAGTTTATCACTCGCCCTATTTTGCGCGTCGCACTGTTTTCTGCAGTTCACACTCGCGCTATTTTGCGCCTCGCACTGTTTTGTGCAGTTTATCGCTCGCCCTATTTTGCGCGTCGCACTGTTTTTTGCCGTTCACACTCGCGCTATTTTGCGCGTCGCACTGTTTTGTGCAGTTCACAATCGCGCAATTTTGCGCGTCGCAGTGTTTTGTGCAGTTTATCACTCGCTATATTTTGCGCGTCGCACTGTTTTGTGCAGTTCACAATCGCGCAATTTTACACGTCGCACTGTTTTGTGCAGTTTATCACTCGCCCTATTTGGCGCGTCGCACTGTTTTCTGCAGTTCACACTCGCGCTATTTTGCGCCTCGCACTGTTTTGTGCAGTTCACACTCGCGCTATTTTCCGCGTCGCACTGTTTTGTGCAGTTCACACTCGCGTTATTTTGCGCGACGCACTGTAATGTGCAGTTCACACTCGCGCTATTTTGCGCGTCGCACTGTTTTGTGCAGTTCACACTCGCGCTATTTTGCGCGTCGCACTGTTTTGTGCAGTTCACAATCGCGCAATTTTGCGCGTCGCATTGTTTTGTGCAGTTTATCACTCGCTATATTTTGCGCGTCGCACTGTTTTGTGCAGTTCACAATCGCGCAATTTTGCACGTCGCACTGTTTTGTGCAGTTTATCACTCGCACTATTTTGCGCGTCGCACTGTTTTCTGCAGTTCACACTCGCTCTATTTTTCGCGTCGCACTGTTTTGTGTAGTTTATCGCTCGCCCTATTTTGCGCGTCGCACTGTTTTCTGCCGTTCACACTCGCGCTATTTTGCGCGTCGCACTGTTTTGTGCAGTTCACACTCGCGTTATTTTGCGCGTCGCACTGTAATGTACAGTTCACACTCGCGCTATTTTGCGCGTCGCACTGTTTTGTGCAGTTCACACTCGCGCAATTTTGCGCGTCGCACTGTTTTGTGCAGTTCACAATCGCGCAATTTTGCACGTCGCACTGTTTTGTGCAGTTTATCACTCGCACTATTTTGCGCGTCGCACTGTTTTCTGCAGTTCACACTCGCGCTATTTTGCGACTCGCACTGTTTTGTGCAGTTCACACTCGCGCTATTTTGCGCATCGCACTGTTTTGTGCAGTTCACACTCGCGTTATTTTGCGCGTCGCACTGTAATGTGCAGTTCACACTCGCTATTTTGCGCGTCGCACTGTTTTGTGCAGTTCACACTCGCGCTATTTTGCGCGTCGCACTGTTTTGTGCAGTTCACAATCGCGCAATTTTGCGCGTCGCAGTGTTTTGTGCAGTTTATCACTCGCTATATTTTGCGCGTCGCACTGTTTTGTGCAGTTCACAATCGCGCAATTTTGCACGTCGCACTGTTTTGTGCAGTTTATCACTCGCCCTATTTTGCGCGTCGCACTGTTTTCTGCAGTTCACACTCGCGCTATTTTGCGCCTCGCACTGTTTTGTGCAGTTTATCGCTCGCCCTATTTTGCGCGTCGCACTGTTTTTTGCCGTTCACACTCGCGCTATTTTGCGCCTCGCACTGTTTTGTGCAGTTCACACTCGCGCAATTTTGCGCGTCGCACTGTTTTGTGCAGTTCACACTCGCGCTATTTTGCGCGTCGCACTGTTTTGTGCAGTTCACAATCGCGCAATTTTGCGCGTCGCAGTGTTTTGTGCAGTTTATCACTCGCTATATTTTGCGCGTCGCACTGTTTTGTGCAGTTCACAATCGCGCAATTTTACACGTCGCACTGTTTTGTGCAGTTTATCACTCGCCCTATTTTGCGCGTCGCACTGTTTTCTACAGTTCACACTCGCGCTATTTTCCGCGTCGCACTATTTTGTGCAGTTCACACTCGCGTTATTTTGCGCGACGCACTGTAATGTGCAGTTCACACTCGCGCTATTTTGCGCGTCGCACTGTTTTGTGCAGTTCACACTCGCGCTATTTTGCGCGTCGCACTGTTTTGTGCAGTTCACAATCGCGCAATTTTGCGCGTCGCATTGTTTTGTGCAGTTTATCACTCGCTATATTTTGCGCGTCGCACTGTTTTGTGCAGTTCACAATCGCGCAATTTTGCACGTCGCACTGTTTTGTGCAGTTTATCACTCGCACTATTTTGCGCGTCGCACTGTTTTCTGCAGTTCACACTCGCTCTATTTTTCGCGTCGCACTGTTTTGTGTAGTTTATCGCTCGCCCTATTTTGCGCGTCGCACTGTTTTCTGCCGTTCACACTCGCGCTATTTTGCGCGTCGCACTGTTTTGTGCAGTTCACACTCGCGTTATTTTGCGCGTCGCACTGTAATGTGCAGTTCACACTCGCGCTATTTTGCGCGTCGCACTGTTTTGTGCAGTTCACACTCGCGCAATTTTGCGCGTCGCACTGTTTTGTGCAGTTCACAATCGCGCAATTTTGCACGTCGCACTGTTTTGTGCAGTTTATCACTCGCACTATTTTGCGCGTCGCACTGTTTTCTGCAGTTCACACTCGCGCTATTTTGCGACTCGCACTGTTTTGTGCAGTTCACACTCGCGCTATTTTGCGCATCGCACTGTTTTGTGCAGTTCACACTCGCGTTATTTTGCGCGTCGCACTGTAATGTGCAGTTCACACTCGCTATTTTGCGCGTCGCACTGTTTTGTGCAGTTCACACTCGCGCTATTTTGCGCGTCGCACTGTTTTGTGCAGTTCACAATCGCGCAATTTTGCGCGTCGCAGTGTTTTGTGCAGTTTATCACTCGCTATATTTTGCGCGTCGCACTGTTTTGTGCAGTTCACAATCGCGCAATTTTGCACGTCGCACTGTTTTGTGCAGTTTATCACTCGCCCTATTTTGCGCGTCGCACTGTTTTCTGCAGTTCACACTCGCGCTATTTTGCGCCTCGCACTGTTTTGTGCAGTTTATCGCTCGCCCTATTTTGCGCGTCGCACTGTTTTTTGCCGTTCACACTCGCGCTATTTTGCGCCTCGCACTGTTTTGTGCAGTTCACACTCGCGCTATTTTGCGCGTCGCACTGTTTTGTGCAGTTCACACTCGCGCAATTTTGCGCGTCGCACTGTTTTGTGCAGTTCACAATCGCTCAATTTTGCACGTCGCACTGTTTTGTGCAGTTTATCACTCGCACTATTTTGCGCGTCGCACTGTTTTCTGCAGTTCACACTCGCGCTATTTTGCGCCTCGCACTGTTTTGTGCAGTTCACACTCGCGCTATTTTGCGCGTCGCACTGTTTTGTGCAGTTCACACTCGCGTTATTTTGCGCGTCGCACTGTAATGTGCAGTTCACACTCGCTATTTTGCGCGTCGCACTGTTTTGTGCAGTTCACACTCGCGCTATTTTGCGCGTCGCACTGTTTTGTGCAGTTCACAATCGCGCAATTTTGCGCGTCGCAGTGTTTTGTGCAGTTTATCACTCGCTATATTTTGCGCGTCGCACTGTTTTGTGCAGTTCACAATCGCGCAATTTTACACGTCGCACTGTTTTGTGCAGTTTATCACTCGCCCTATTTTGCGCGTCGCACTGTTTTCTACAGTTCACACTCGCGCTATTTTCCGCGTCGCACTGTTTTGTGCAGTTCACACTCGCGTTATTTTGCGCGACGCACTGTAATGTGCAGTTCACACTCGCGCTATTTTGCGCGTCGCACTGTTTTGTGCAGTTCACACTCGCGCTATTTTGCGCGTCGCACTGTTTTGTGCAGTTCACAATCGCGCAATTTTGCGCGTCGCATTGTTTTGTGCAGTTTATCACTCGCTATATTTTGCGCGTCGCACTGTTTTGTGCAGTTCACAATCGCGCAATTTTGCACGTCGCACTGTTTTGTGCAGTTTATCACTCGCACTATTTTGCGCGTCGCACTGTTTTCTGCAGTTCACACTCGCTCTATTTTTCGCGTCGCACTGTTTTGTGTAGTTTATCGCTCGCCCTATTTTGCGCGTCGCACTGTTTTCTGCCGTTCACACTCGCGCTATTTTGCGCGTCGCACTGTTTTGTGCAGTTCACACTCGCGTTATTTTGCGCGTCGCACTGTAATGTGCAGTTCACACTCGCGCTATTTTGCGCGTCGCACTGTTTTGTGCAGTTCACACTCGCGCAATTTTGCGCGTCGCACTGTTTTGTGCAGTTCACAATCGCGCAATTTTGCACGTCGCACTGTTTTGTGCAGTTTATCACTCGCACTATTTTGCGCGTCGCACTGTTTTCTGCAGTTCACACTCGCGCTATTTTGCGACTCGCACTGTTTTGTGCAGTTCACACTCGCGCTATTTTGCGCATCGCACTGTTTTGTGCAGTTCACACTCGCGTTATTTTGCGCGTCGCACTGTAATGTGCAGTTCACAGTCGCTATTTTGCGCGTCGCACTGTTTTGTGCAGTTCACACTCGCGCTATTTTGCGCGTCGCACTGTTTTGTGCAGTTCACAATCGCGCAATTTTGCGCGTCGCAGTGTTTTGTGCAGTTTATCACTCGCTATATTTTGCGCGTCGCACTGTTTTGTGCAGTTCACAATCGCGCAATTTTGCACGTCGCACTGTTTTGTGCAGTTTATCACTCGCCCTATTTTGCGCGTCGCACTGTTTTCTGCAGTTCACACTCGCGCTATTTTGCGCCTCGCACTGTTTTGTGCAGTTTATCGCTCGCCCTATTTTGCGCGTCGCACTGTTTTTTGCCGTTCACACTCGCGCTATTTTGCGCCTCGCACTGTTTTGTGCAGTTCACACTCGCGCTATTTTGCGCGTCGCACTGTTTTGTGCAGTTCACACTCGCGCAATTTTGCGCGTCGCACTGTTTTGTGCAGTTCACAATCGCTCAATTTTGCACGTCGCACTGTTTTGTGCAGTTTATCACTCGCACTATTTTGCGCGTCGCACTGTTTTCTGCAGTTCACACTCGCGCTATTTTGCGCCTCGCACTGTTTTGTGCAGTTCACACTCGCGCTATTTTGCGCGTCGCACTGTTTTGTGCAGTTCACACTCGCGTTATTTTGCGCGTCGCACTGTAATGTGCAGTTCACACTCGCTATTTTGCGCGTCGCACTGTTTTGTGCAGTTCACACTCGCGCTATTTTGCGCGTCGCACTGTTTTGTGCAGTTCACAATCGCGCAATTTTGCGCGTCGCAGTGTTTTGTGCAGTTTATCACTCGCTATATTTTGCGCGTCGCACTGTTTTGTGCAGTTCACAATCGCGCAATTTTACACGTCGCACTGTTTTGTGCAGTTTATCACTCGCCCTATTTTGCGCGTCGCACTGTTTTCTACAGTTCACACTCGCGCTATTTTCCGCGTCGCACTGTTTTGTGCAGTTCACACTCGCGTTATTTTGCGCGACGCACTGTAATGTGCAGTTCACACTCGCGCTATTTTGCGCGTCGCACTGTTTTGTGCAGTTCACACTCGCGCTATTTTGCGCGTCGCACTGTTTTGTGCAGTTCACAATCGCGCAATTTTGCGCGTCGCATTGTTTTGTGCAGTTTATCACTCGCTATATTTTGCGCGTCGCACTGTTTTGTGCAGTTCACAATCGCGCAATTTTGCACGTCGCACTGTTTTGTGCAGTTTATCACTCGCACTATTTTGCGCGTCGCACTGTTTTCTGCAGTTCACACTCGCTCTATTTTTCGCGTCGCACTGTTTTGTGTAGTTTATCGCTCGCCCTATTTTGCGCGTCGCACTGTTTTCTGCCGTTCACACTCGCGCTATTTTGCGCGTCGCACTGTTTTGTGCAGTTCACACTCGCGTTATTTTGCGCGTCGCACTGTAATGTGCAGTTCACACTCGCGCTATTTTGCGCGTCGCACTGTTTTGTGCAGTTCACACTCGCGCAATTTTGCGCGTCGCACTGTTTTGTGCAGTTCACAATCGCGCAATTTTGCACGTCGCACTGTTTTGTGCAGTTTATCACTCGCACTATTTTGCGCGTCGCACTGTTTTCTGCAGTTCACACTCGCGCTATTTTGCGACTCGCACTGTTTTGTGCAGTTCACACTCGCGCTATTTTGCGCATCGCACTGTTTTGTGCAGTTCACACTCGCGTTATTTTGCGCGTCGCACTGTAATGTGCAGTTCACACTCGCTATTTTGCGCGTCGCACTGTTTTGTGCAGTTCACACTCGCGCTATTTTGCGCGTCGCACTGTTTTGTGCAGTTCACAATCGCGCAATTTTGCGCGTCGCAGTGTTTTGTGCAGTTTATCACTCGCTATATTTTGCGCGTCGCACTGTTTTGTGCAGTTCACAATCGCGCAATTTTGCACGTCGCACTGTTTTGTGCAGTTTATCACTCGCCCTATTTTGCGCGTCGCACTGTTTTCTGCAGTTCACACTCGCGCTATTTTGCGCCTCGCACTGTTTTGTGCAGTTTATCGCTCGCCCTATTTTGCGCGTCGCACTGTTTTTTGCCGTTCACACTCGCGCTATTTTGCGCCTCGCACTGTTTTGTGCAGTTCACACTCGCGCTATTTTGCGCGTCGCACTGTTTTGTGCAGTTCACACTCGCGCAATTTTGCGCGTCGCACTGTTTTGTGCAGTTCACAATCGCTCAATTTTGCACGTCGCACTGTTTTGTGCAGTTTATCACTCGCACTATTTTGCGCGTCGCACTGTTTTCTGCAGTTCACACTCGCGCTATTTTGCGCCTCGCACTGTTTTGTGCAGTTCACACTCGCGCTATTTTGCGCGTCGCACTGTTTTGTGCAGTTCACACTCGCGCTATTTTGCGCGTCGCACTGTTTTGTGCAGTTCACACTCGCGTTATTTTGCGCGTCGCACTGTAATGTGCAGTTCACACTCGCGCTATTTTGCGCGTCGCACTGTTTTGTGCAGTTCACACTCGCGCAATTTTGCGCGTCGCACTGTTTTGTGCAGTTCACAATCGCGCAATTTTGCACGTCGCACTGTTTTGTGCAGTTTATCACTCGCACTATTTTGCGCGTCGTACTGTTTTCTGCAGTTCACACTCGCGCTATTTTGCGCCTCGCACTGTTTTGTGCAGTTCACACTCGCGCTATTTTGCGCGTCGCACTGTTTTGTGCAGTTCACACTCGCGTTATTTTGCGCGTCGCACTGTAATGTGCAGTTCACACTCGCTATTTTGCGCGTCGCACTGTTTTGTGCAGTTCACACTCGCGCTATTTTGCGCGTCGCACTGTTTTGTGCAGTTCACAATCGCGCAATTTTGCGCGTCGCAGTGTTTTGTGCAGTTTATCACTCGCTATATTTTGCGCGTCGCACTGTTTTGTGCAGTTCACAATCGCGCAATTTTACACGTCGCACTGTTTTGTGCAGTTTATCACTCGCCCTATTTGGCGCGTCGCACTGTTTTCTGCAGTTCACACTCGCGCTATTTTGCGCCTCGCACTGTTTTGTGCAGTTCACACTCGCGCTATTTTCCGCGTCGCACTGTTTTGTGCAGTTCACACTCGCGTTATTTTGCGCGACGCACTGTAATGTGCAGTTCACACTCGCGCTATTTTGCGCGTCGCACTGTTTTGTGCAGTTCACACTCGCGCTATTTTGCGCGTCGCACTGTTTTGTGCAGTTCACAATCGCGCAATTTTGCGCGTCGCATTGTTTTGTGCAGTTTATCACTCGCTATATTTTGCGCGTCGCACTGTTTTGTGCAGTTCACAATCGCGCAATTTTGCACGTCGCACTGTTTTGTGCAGTTTATCACTCGCACTATTTTGCGCGTCGCACTGTTTTCTGCAGTTCACACTCGCTCTATTTTTCGCGTCGCACTGTTTTGTGTAGTTTATCGCTCGCTCTATTTTGCGCGTCGCACTGTTTTCTGCCGTTCACACTCGCGCTATTTTGCGCGTCGCACTGTTTTGTGCAGTTCACACTCGCGTTATTTTGCGCGTCGCACTGTAATGTACAGTTCACACTCGCGCTATTTTGCGCGTCGCACTGTTTTGTGCAGTTCACACTCGCGCAATTTTGCGCGTCGCACTGTTTTGTGCAGTTCACAATCGCGCAATTTTGCACGTCGCACTGTTTTGTGCAGTTTATCACTCGCACTATTTTGCGCGTCGCACTGTTTTCTGCAGTTCACACTCGCGCTATTTTGCGACTCGCACTGTTTTGTGCAGTTCACACTCGCGCTATTTTGCGCATCGCACTGTTTTGTGCAGTTCACACTCGCGTTATTTTGCGCGTCGCACTGTAATGTGCAGTTCACACTCGCTATTTTGCGCGTCGCACTGTTTTGTGCAGTTCACACTCGCGCTATTTTGCGCGTCGCACTGTTTTGTGCAGTTCACAATCGCGCAATTTTGCGCGTCGCAGTGTTTTGTGCAGTTTATCACTCGCTATATTTTGCGCGTCGCACTGTTTTGTGCAGTTCACAATCGCGCAATTTTGCACGTCGCACTGTTTTGTGCAGTTTATCACTCGCCCTATTTTGCGCGTCGCACTGTTTTCTGCAGTTCACACTCGCGCTATTTTGCGCCTCGCACTGTTTTGTGCAGTTTATCGCTCGCCCTATTTTGCGCGTCGCACTGTTTTTTGCCGTTCACACTCGCGCTATTTTGCGCCTCGCACTGTTTTGTGCAGTTCACACTCGCGCTATTTTGCGCGTCGCACTGTTTTGTGCAGTTCACACTCGCGCAATTTTGCGCGTCGCACTGTTTTGTGCAGTTCACAATCGCTCAATTTTGCACGTCGCACTGTTTTGTGCAGTTTATCACTCGCACTATTTTGCGCGTCGCACTGTTTTCTGCAGTTCACACTCGCGCTATTTTGCGCCTCGCACTGTTTTGTGCAGTTCACACTCGCGCTATTTTGCGCGTCGCACTGTTTTGTGCAGTTCACACTCGCGTTATTTTGCGCGTCGCACTGTAATGTGCAGTTCACACTCGCTATTTTGCGCGTCGCACTGTTTTGTGCAGTTCACACTCGCGCTATTTTGCGCGTCGCACTGTTTTGTGCAGTTCACAATCGCGCAATTTTGCGCGTCGCAGTGTTTTGTGCAGTTTATCACTCGCTATATTTTGCGCGTCGCACTGTTTTGTGCAGTTCACAATCGCGCAATTTTACACGTCGCACTGTTTTGTGCAGTTTATCACTCGCCCTATTTTGCGCGTCGCACTGTTTTCTACAGTTCACACTCGCGCTATTTTCCGCGTCGCACTGTTTTGTGCAGTTCACACTCGCGTTATTTTGCGCGACGCACTGTAATGTGCAGTTCACACTCGCGCTATTTTGCGCGTCGCACTGTTTTGTGCAGTTCACACTCGCGCTATTTTGCGCGTCGCACTGTTTTGTGCAGTTCACAATCGCGCAATTTTGCGCGTCGCATTGTTTTGTGCAGTTTATCACTCGCTATATTTTGCGCGTCGCACTGTTTTGTGCAGTTCACAATCGCGCAATTTTGCACGTCGCACTGTTTTGTGCAGTTTATCACTCGCACTATTTTGCGCGTCGCACTGTTTTCTGCAGTTCACACTCGCTCTATTTTTCGCGTCGCACTGTTTTGTGTAGTTTATCGCTCGCCCTATTTTGCGCGTCGCACTGTTTTCTGCCGTTCACACTCGCGCTATTTTGCGCGTCGCACTGTTTTGTGCAGTTCACACTCGCGTTATTTTGCGCGTCGCACTGTAATGTGCAGTTCACACTCGCGCTATTTTGCGCGTCGCACTGTTTTGTGCAGTTCACACTCGCGCAATTTTGCGCGTCGCACTGTTTTGTGCAGTTCACAATCGCGCAATTTTGCACGTCGCACTGTTTTGTGCAGTTTATCACTCGCACTATTTTGCGCGTCGCACTGTTTTCTGCAGTTCACACTCGCTCTATTTTTCGCGTCGCACTGTTTTGTGTAGTTTATCGCTCGCCCTATTTTGCGCGTCGCACTGTTTTCTGCCGTTCACACTCGCGCTATTTTGCGCGTCGCACTGTTTTGTGCAGTTCACACTCGCGTTATTTTGCGCGTCGCACTGTAATGTACAGTTCACACTCGCGCTATTTTGCGCGTCGCACTGTTTTGTGCAGTTCACACTCGCGCAATTTTGCGCATCGCACTGTTTTGTGCAGTTCACAATCGCGCAATTTTGCACGTCGCACTGTTTTGTGCAGTTTATCACTCGCACTATTTTGCGCGTCGCACTGTTTTCTGCAGTTCACACTCGCGCTATTTTGCGACTCGCACTGTTTTGTGCAGTTCACACTCGCGCTATTTTGCGCATCGCACTGTTTTGTGCAGTTCCCACTCGCGTTATTTGGCGCGTCGCACTGTAATGTGCAGTTCACACTCGCTATTTTGCGCGTCGCACTGTTTTGTGCAGTTCACACTCGCGCTATTTTGCGCGTCGCACTGTTTTGTGCAGTTCACAATCGCGCAATTTTGCGCGTCGCAGTGTTTTGTGCAGTTTATCACTCGCTATATTTTGCGCGTCGCACTGTTTTGTGCAGTTCACAATCGCGCAATTTTGCACGTCGCACTGTTTTGTGCAGTTTATCACTCGCCCTATTTTGCGCGTCGCACTGTTTTCTGCAGTTCACACTCGCGCTATTTTGCGCCTCGCACTGTTTTGTGCAGTTTATCGCTCGCCCTATTTTGCGCGTCGCACTGTTTTTTGCCGTTCACACTCGCGCTATTTTGCGCCTCGCACTGTTTTGTGCAGTTCACACTCGCGCTATTTTGCGCGTCGCACTGTTTTGTGCAGTTCACACTCGCGCAATTTTGCGCGTCGCACTGTTTTGTGCAGTTCACAATCGCTCAATTTTGCACGTCGCACTGTTTTGTGCAGTTTATCACTCGCACTATTTTGCGCGTCGCACTGTTTTCTGCAGTTCACACTCGCGCTATTTTGCGCCTCGCACTGTTTTGTGCAGTTCACACTCGCGCTATTTTGCGCGTCGCACTGTTTTGTGCAGTTCACACTCGCGTTATTTTGCGCGTCGCACTGTAATGTGCAGTTCACACTCGCTATTTTGCGCGTCGCACTGTTTTGTGCAGTTCACACTCGCGCTATTTTGCGCGTCGCACTGTTTTGTGCAGTTCACAATCGCGCAATTTTGCGCGTCGCAGTGTTTTGTGCAGTTTATCACTCGCTATATTTTGCGCGTCGCACTGTTTTGTGCAGTTCACAATCGCGCAATTTTACACGTCGCACTGTTTTGTGCAGTTTATCACTCGCCCTATTTTGCGCGTCGCACTGTTTTCTACAGTTCACACTCGCGCTATTTTCCGCGTCGCACTGTTTTGTGCAGTTCACACTCGCGTTATTTTGCGCGACGCACTGTAATGTGCAGTTCACACTCGCGCTATTTTGCGCGTCGCACTGTTTTGTGCAGTTCACACTCGCGCTATTTTGCGCGTCGCACTGTTTTGTGCAGTTCACAATCGCGCAATTTTGCGCGTCGCATTGTTTTGTGCAGTTTATCACTCGCTATATTTTGCGCGTCGCACTGTTTTGTGCAGTTCACAATCGCGCAATTTTGCACGTCGCACTGTTTTGTGCAGTTTATCACTCGCACTATTTTGCGCGTCGCACTGTTTTCTGCAGTTCACACTCGCTCTATTTTTCGCGTCGCACTGTTTTGTGTAGTTTATCGCTCGCCCTATTTTGCGCGTCGCACTGTTTTCTGCCGTTCACACTCGCGCTATTTTGCGCGTCGCACTGTTTTGTGCAGTTCACACTCGCGTTATTTTGCGCGTCGCACTGTAATGTGCAGTTCACACTCGCGCTATTTTGCGCGTCGCACTGTTTTGTGCAGTTCACACTCGCGCAATTTTGCGCGTCGCACTGTTTTGTGCAGTTCACAATCGCGCAATTTTGCACGTCGCACTGTTTTGTGCAGTTTATCACTCGCACTATTTTGCGCGTCGCACTGTTTTCTGCAGTTCACACTCGCGCTATTTTGCGACTCGCACTGTTTTGTGCAGTTCACACTCGCGCTATTTTGCGCGTCGCACTGTTTTGTGCAGTTCACACTCGCGTTATTTTGCGCGTCGCACTGTAATGTGCAGTTCACACTCGCTATTTTGCGCGTCGCACTGTTTTGTGCAGTTCACACTCGCGCTATTTTGCGCGTCGCACTGTTTTGTGCAGTTCACAATCGTGCAATTTTGCGCGTCGCTGTGTTTTGTGCAGTTTATCACTCGCTATATTTTGCGCGTCGCACTGTTTTGTGCAGTTCACAATCGCGCAATTTTGCACGTCGCACTGTTTTGTGCAGTTTATCACTCGCACTATTTTGCGCGTCGCACTGTTTTCTGCAGTTCACACTCGCGCTATTTTGCGCCTCGCACTGTTTTGTGCAGTTTATCGCTCGCCCTATTTTGCGCGTCGCACTGTTTTTTGCCGTTCACACTCGCGCTATTTTGCGCCTCGCACTGTTTTGTGCAGTTCACACTCGCGCTATTTTGCGCGTCGCACTGTTTTGTGCAGTTCACACTCGCGTTATTTTGCGCGTCGCACTGTAATGTGCAGTTCACACTCGCGCTATTTTGCGCGTCGCACTGTTTTGTGCAGTTCACACTCGCGCAATTTTGCGCGTCGCACTGTTTTGTGCAGTTCACAATCGCGCAATTTTGCACGTCGCACTGTTTTGTGCAGTTTATCACTCGCACTATTTTGCGCGTCGCACTGTTTTCTGCAGTTCACACTCGCGCTATTTTGCGCCTCGCACTGTTTTGTGCAGTTCACACTCGCGCTATTTTGCGCGTCGCACTGTTTTGTGCAGTTCACACTCGCGTTATTTTGCGCGTCGCACTGTAATGTGCAGTTCACACTCGCTATTTTGCGCGTCGCACTGTTTTGTGCAGTTCACACTCGCGCTATTTTGCGCGTCGCACTGTTTTGTGCAGTTCACAATCGCGCAATTTTGCGCGTCGCAGTGTTTTTTGCAGTTTATCACTCGCTATATTTTGCGCGTCGCACTGTTTTGTGCAGTTCACAATCGCGCAATTTTACACGTCGCACTGTTTTGTGCAGTTTATCACTCGCCCTATTTTGCGCGTCGCACTGTTTTCTGCAGTTCACACTCGCGCTATTTTGCGCCTCGCACTGTTTTGTGTAGTTCACACTCGCGCTATTTTCCGCGTCGCACTGTTTTGTGCAGTTCACACTCGCGTTATTTTGCGCGACGCACTGTAATGTGCAGTTCACACTCGCGCTATTTTGCGCGTCGTACTGTTTTGTGCAGTTCACACTCGCGCTATTTTGCGCGTCGCACTGTTTTGTGCAGTTCACAATCGCGCAATTTTGCGCGTCGCATTGTTTTGTGCAGTTTATCACTCGCTATATTTTGCGCGTCGCACTGTTTTGTGCAGTTCACAATCGCGCAATTTTGCACGTCGCACTGTTTTGTGCAGTTTATCACTCGCACTATTTTGCGCGTCGCACTGTTTTCTGCAGTTCACACTCGCTCTATTTTTCGCGTCGCACTGTTTTGTGTAGTTTATCGCTCGCCCTATTTTGCGCGTCGCACTGTTTTGTGCCGTTCACACTCGCGCTATTTTGCGCGTCGCACTGTTTTGTGCAGTTCACACTCGCGTTATTTTGCGCGTCGCACTGTAATGTGCAGTTCACACTCGCGCTATTTTGCGCGTCGCACTGTTTTGTGCAGTTCACACTCGCGCAATTTTGCGCGTCGCACTGTTTTGTGCAGTTCACAATCGCGCAATTTTGCACGTCGCACTGTTTTGTGCAGTTTATCACTCGCACTATTTTGCGCGTCGCACTGTTTTCTGCAGTTCACACTCGCTCTATTTTTCGCGTCGCACTGTTTTGTGTAGTTTATCGCTCGCCCTATTTTGCGCGTCGCACTGTTTTCTGCCGTTCACACTCGCGCTATTTTGCGCGTCGCACTGTTTTGTGCAGTTCACACTCGCGTTATTTTGCGCGTCGCACTGTAATGTACAGTTCACACTCGCGCTATTTTGCGCGTCGCACTGTTTTGTGCAGTTCACACTCGCGCAATTTTGCGCGTCGCACTGTTTTGTGCAGTTCACAATCGCGCAATTTTGCACGTCGCACTGTTTTGTGCAGTTTATCACTCGCACTATTTTGCGCGTCGCACTGTTTTCTGCAGTTCACACTCGCGCTATTTTGCGACTCGCACTGTTTTGTGCAGTTCACACTCGCGCTATTTTGCGCATCGCACTGTTTTGTGCAGTTCCCACTCGCGTTATTTGGCGCGTCGCACTGTAATGTGCAGTTCACACTCGCTATTTTGCGCGTCGCACTGTTTTGTGCAGTTCACACTCGCGCTATTTTGCGCGTCGCACTGTTTTGTGCAGTTCACAATCGCGCAATTTTGCGCGTCGCAGTGTTTTGTGCAGTTTATCACTCGCTATATTTTGCGCGTCGCACTGTTTTGTGCAGTTCACAATCGCGCAATTTTGCACGTCGCACTGTTTTGTGCAGTTTATCACTCGCCCTATTTTGCGCGTCGCACTGTTTTCTGCAGTTCACACTCGCGCTATTTTGCGCCTCGCACTGTTTTGTGCAGTTTATCGCTCGCCCTATTTTGCGCGTCGCACTGTTTTTTGCCGTTCACACTCGCGCTATTTTGCGCCTCGCACTGTTTTGTGCAGTTCACACTCGCGCTATTTTGCGCGTCGCACTGTTTTGTGCAGTTCACACTCGCGCAATTTTGCGCGTCGCACTGTTTTGTGCAGTTCACAATCGCTCAATTTTGCACGTCGCACTGTTTTGTGCAGTTTATCACTCGCACTATTTTGCGCGTCGCACTGTTTTCTGCAGTTCACACTCGCGCTATTTTGCGCCTCGCACTGTTTTGTGCAGTTCACACTCGCGCTATTTTGCGCGTCGCACTGTTTTGTGCAGTTCACACTCGCGTTATTTTGCGCGTCGCACTGTAATGTGCAGTTCACACTCGCTATTTTGCGCGTCGCACTGTTTTGTGCAGTTCACACTCGCGCTATTTTGCGCGTCGCACTGTTTTGTGCAGTTCACAATCGCGCAATTTTGCGCGTCGCAGTGTTTTGTGCAGTTTATCACTCGCTATATTTTGCGCGTCGCACTGTTTTGTGCAGTTCACAATCGCGCAATTTTACACGTCGCACTGTTTTGTGCAGTTTATCACTCGCCCTATTTTGCGCGTCGCACTGTTTTCTACAGTTCACACTCGCGCTATTTTCCGCGTCGCACTGTTTTGTGCAGTTCACACTCGCGTTATTTTGCGCGACGCACTGTAATGTGCAGTTCACACTCGCGCTATTTTGCGCGTCGCACTGTTTTGTGCAGTTCACACTCGCGCTATTTTGCGCGTCGCACTGTTTTGTGCAGTTCACAATCGCGCAATTTTGCGCGTCGCATTGTTTTGTGCAGTTTATCACTCGCTATATTTTGCGCGTCGCACTGTTTTGTGCAGTTCACAATCGCGCAATTTTGCACGTCGCACTGTTTTGTGCAGTTTATCACTCGCACTATTTTGCGCGTCGCACTGTTTTCTGCAGTTCACACTCGCTCTATTTTTCGCGTCGCACTGTTTTGTGTAGTTTATCGCTCGCCCTATTTTGCGCGTCGCACTGTTTTCTGCCGTTCACACTCGCGCTATTTTGCGCGTCGCACTGTTTTGTGCAGTTCACACTCGCGTTATTTTGCGCGTCGCACTGTAATGTGCAGTTCACACTCGCGCTATTTTGCGCGTCGCACTGTTTTGTGCAGTTCACACTCGCGCAATTTTGCGCGTCGCACTGTTTTGTGCAGTTCACAATCGCGCAATTTTGCACGTCGCACTGTTTTGTGCAGTTTATCACTCGCACTATTTTGCGCGTCGCACTGTTTTCTGCAGTTCACACTCGCGCTATTTTGCGACTCGCACTGTTTTGTGCAGTTCACACTCGCGCTATTTTGCGCGTCGCACTGTTTTGTGCAGTTCACACTCGCGTTATTTTGCGCGTCGCACTGTAATGTGCAGTTCACACTCGCTATTTTGCGCGTCGCACTGTTTTGTGCAGTTCACACTCGCGCTATTTTGCGCGTCGCACTGTTTTGTGCAGTTCACAATCGTGCAATTTTGCGCGTCGCTGTGTTTTGTGCAGTTTATCACTCGCTATATTTTGCGCGTCGCACTGTTTTGTGCAGTTCACAATCGCGCAATTTTGCACGTCGCACTGTTTTGTGCAGTTTATCACTCGCACTATTTTGCGCGTCGCACTGTTTTCTGCAGTTCACACTCGCGCTATTTTGCGCCTCGCACTGTTTTGTGCAGTTTATCGCTCGCCCTATTTTGCGCGTCGCACTGTTTTTTGCCGTTCACACTCGCGCTATTTTGCGCCTCGCACTGTTTTGTGCAGTTCACACTCGCGCTATTTTGCGCGTCGCACTGTTTTGTGCAGTTCACACTCGCGTTATTTTGCGCGTCGCACTGTAATGTGCAGTTCACACTCGCGCTATTTTGCGCGTCGCACTGTTTTGTGCAGTTCACACTCGCGCAATTTTGCGCGTCGCACTGTTTTGTGCAGTTCACAATCGCGCAATTTTGCACGTCGCACTGTTTTGTGCAGTTTATCACTCGCACTATTTTGCGCGTCGCACTGTTTTCTGCAGTTCACACTCGCGCTATTTTGCGCCTCGCACTGTTTTGTGCAGTTCACACTCGCGCTATTTTGCGCGTCGCACTGTTTTGTGCAGTTCACACTCGCGTTATTTTGCGCGTCGCACTGTAATGTGCAGTTCACACTCGCTATTTTGCGCGTCGCACTGTTTTGTGCAGTTCACACTCGCGCTATTTTGCGCGTCGCACTGTTTTGTGCAGTTCACAATCGCGCAATTTTGCGCGTCGCAGTGTTTTTTGCAGTTTATCACTCGCTATATTTTGCGCGTCGCACTGTTTTGTGCAGTTCACAATCGCGCAATTTTACACGTCGCACTGTTTTGTGCAGTTTATCACTCGCCCTATTTTGCGCGTCGCACTGTTTTCTGCAGTTCACACTCGCGCTATTTTGCGCCTCGCACTGTTTTGTGTAGTTCACACTCGCGCTATTTTCCGCGTCGCACTGTTTTGTGCAGTTCACACTCGCGTTATTTTGCGCGACGCACTGTAATGTGCAGTTCACACTCGCGCTATTTTGCGCGTCGTACTGTTTTGTGCAGTTCACACTCGCGCTATTTTGCGCGTCGCACTGTTTTGTGCAGTTCACAATCGCGCAATTTTGCGCGTCGCATTGTTTTGTGCAGTTTATCACTCGCTATATTTTGCGCGTCGCACTGTTTTGTGCAGTTCACAATCGCGCAATTTTGCACGTCGCACTGTTTTGTGCAGTTTATCACTCGCACTATTTTGCGCGTCGCACTGTTTTCTGCAGTTCACACTCGCTCTATTTTTCGCGTCGCACTGTTTTGTGTAGTTTATCGCTCGCCCTATTTTGCGCGTCGCACTGTTTTCTGCCGTTCACACTCGCGCTATTTTGCGCGTCGCACTGTTTTGTGCAGTTCACACTCGCGTTATTTTGCGCGTCGCACTGTAATGTGCAGTTCACACTCGCGCTATTTTGCGCGTCGCACTGTTTTGTGCAGTTCACACTCGCGCAATTTTGCGCGTCGCACTGTTTTGTGCAGTTCACAATCGCGCAATTTTGCACGTCGCACTGTTTTGTGCAGTTTATCACTCGCACTATTTTGCGCGTCGCACTGTTTTCTGCAGTTCACACTCGCGCTATTTTGCGACTCGCACTGTTTTGTGCAGTTCACACTCGCGCTATTTTGCGCATCGCACTGTTTTGTGCAGTTCACACTCGCGTTATTTTGCGCGTCGCACTGTAATGTGCAGTTCACACTCGCTATTTTGCGCGTCGCACTGTTTTGTGCAGTTCACACTCGCGCTATTTTGCGCGTCGCACTGTTTTGTGCAGTTCACAATCGCGCAATTTTGCGAGTCGCAGTGTTTTGTGCAGTTTATCACTCGCTATATTTTGCGCGTCGCACTGTTTTGTGCAGTTCACAATCGCGCAATTTTGCACGTCGCACTGTTTTGTGCAGTTTATCACTCGCCCTATTTTGCGCGTCGCACTGTTTTCTGCAGTTCACACTCGCGCTATTTTGCGCCTCGCACTGTTTTGTGCAGTTTATCGCTCGCCCTATTTTGCGCGTCGCACTGTTTTTTGCCGATCACACTCGCGCTATTTTGCGCCTCGCACTGTTTTGTGCAGTTCACACTCGCGCTATTTTGCGCGTCGCACTGTTTTGTGCAGTTCACACTCGCGCAATTTTGCGCGTCGCACTGTTTTGTGCAGTTCACAATCCTCAATTTTGCACGTCGCACTGTTTTGTGCAGTTTATCACTCGCACTATTTTGCGCGTCGCACTGTTTTCTGCAGTTCACACTCGCGCTATTTTGCGCCTCGCACTGTTTTGTGCAGTTCACACTCGCGCTATTTTGCGCGTCGCACTGTTTTGTGCAGTTCACACTCGCGTTATTTTGCGCGTCGCACTGTAATGTGCAGTTCACACTCGCTATTTTGCGCGTCGCACTGTTTTGTGCAGTTCACACTCGCGCTATTTTGCGCGTCGCACTGTTTTGTGCAGTTCACAATCGCACAATTTTGCGCGTCGCAGTGTTTTGTGCAGTTTATCACTCGCTATATTTTGCGCGTCGCACTGTTTTGTGCAGTTCACAATCGCGCAATTTTACACGTCGCACTGTTTTGTGCAGTTTATCACTCGCCCTATTTTGCGCGTCGCACTGTTTTCTGCAGTTCACACTCGCGCTATTTTGCGCCTCGCACTGTTTTGTGCAGTTCACACTCGCGCTATTTTCCGCGTCGCACTGTTTTGTGCAGTTCACACTCGCGTTATTTTGCGCGACGCACTGTAATGTGCAGTTCACACTCGCGCTATTTTGCGCGTCGCACTGTTTTGTGCAGTTCACACTCGCGCTATTTTGCGCGTCGCACTGTTTTGTGCTGTTCACAATCGCGCAATTTTGCGCGTCGCATTGTTTTGTGCAGTTTATCACTCGCTATATTTTGCGCGTCGCACTGTTTTGTGCAGTTCACAATCGCGCAATTTTGCACGTCGCACTGTTTTGTGCAGTTTATCACTCGCACTATTTTGCGCGTCGCACTGTTTTCTGCAGTTCACACTCGCTCTATTTTTCGCGTCGCACTGTTTTGTGCAGTTTATCACTCGCACTATTTTGCGCGTCGCACTGTTTTCTGCCGTTCACACTCGCGCTATTTTTCGCGTCGCACTGTTTTGTGTAGTTTATCGCTCGCCCTATTTTGCGCGTCGCACTGTTTTCTGCCGTTCACACTCGCGCTATTTTGCGCGTCGCACTGTTTTGTGCAGTTCACACTCGCGTTATTTTGCGCGTCGCACTGTAATGTGCAGTTCACACTCGCCCTATTTTGCGCGTCGCACTGTTTTGTGCAGTTCACACTCGCGCAATTTTGCGCGTCGCACTGTTTTGTGCAGTTCACAATCGCGCAATTTTGCACGTCGCACTGTTTTGTGCAGTTTATCACTGCACTATTTTGCGCGTCGCACTGTTTTCTGCAGTTCACACTCGCGCTATTTTGCGCCTCGCACTGTTTTGTGCAGTTCACAATCGCACAATTTTGCGCGTCGCAGTGTTTTGTGCAGTTTATCACTCGCTATATTTTGCGCGTCGCAATGTTTTGTGCAGTTCACAATCGCGCAATTGTACACGTCGCACTGTTTTGTGCAGTTTATCACTCGCCCTATTTTGCGCGTCGCACTGTTTTCTGCAGTTCACACTCGCGCTATTTTGCGCCTCGCACTGTTTTGTGCAGTTCACACTCGCGCTATTTTCCGCGTCGCACTGTTTTGTGCAGTTCACACTCGCGTTATTTTGCGCGACGCACTGTAATGTGCAGTTCACACTCGCGCTATTTTGCGCGTCGCACTGTTTTGTGCAGTTCACACTCGCGCTATTTTTGCGCGTCGCACTGTTTTGTGCAGTTCACAATCGCGCAATTTTGCGCGTCGCATTGTTTTGTGCAGTTTATCACTCGCTATATTTTGCGCGTCGCACTGTTTTGTGCAGTTCACAATCGCGCAATTTTGCACGTCGCACTGTTTTGTGCAGTTTATCACTCGCACTATTTTGCGCGTCGCACTGTTTTCTGCAGTTCACACTCGCTCTATTTTTCGCGTCGCACTGTTTTGTGCAGTTTATCACTCGCCCTATTTTGCGCGTCGCACTGTTTTCTGCAGTTCACACTCGCGCTATTTTGCGCCTCGCACTGTTTTGTGCAGTTCACACTCGCGCTATTTTGCGCGTCGCACTGTTTTGTGCAGTTCACACTCGCGTTATTTTGCGCGACGCACTGTAATGTGCAGTTCACACTCGCGCTATTTTGCGCGTCGCACTGTTTTGTGCAGTTCACACTCGCGCTATTTTGCGCGTCGCACTGTTTTGTGCAGTTCACAATCGCGCAATTTTGCGCGTCGCATTGTTTTGTGCAGTTTATCACTCGCTATATTTTGCGCGTCGCACTGTTTTGTGCAGTTCACAATCGCGCAATTTTGCACGTCGCACTGTTTTGTGCAGTTTATCACTCGCACTATTTTGCGCGTCGCACTGTTTTCTGCAGTTCACACTCGCTCTATTTTTCGCGTCGCACTGTTTTGTGTAGTTTATCGCTCGCCCTATTTTGCGCGTCGCACTGTTTTCTGCCGTTCACACTCGCGCTATTTTGCGCGTCGCACTGTTTTGTGCAGTTCACACTCGCGTTATTTTGCGCGTCGCACTGTAATGTGCAGTTCACACTCGCGCTATTTTGCGCGTCGCACTGTTTTGTGCAGTTCACACTCGCGCAATTTTGCGCGTCGCACTGTTTTGTGCAGTTCACAATCGCGCAATTTTGCACGTCGCACTGTTTTGTGCAGTTTATCACTCACACTATTTTGCGCGTCGCACTGTTTTCTGCAGTTCACACTCGCGCTATTTTGCGACTCGCACTGTTTTGTGCAGTTCACACTCGCGCTATTTTGCGCATCGCACTGTTTTGTGCAGTTCACACTCGCGTTATTTTGCGCGTCGCACTGTAATGTGCAGTTCACACTCGCTATTTTGCGCGTCGCACTGTTTTGTGCAGTTCACACTCGCGCTATTTTGCGCGTCGCACTGTTTTGTGCAGTTCACAATCGCGCAATTTTGCGAGTCGCAGTGTTTTGTGCAGTTTATCACTCGCTATATTTTGCGCGTCGCACTGTTTTGTGCAGTTCACAATCGCGCAATTTTGCACGTCGCACTGTTTTGTGCAGTTTATCACTCGCCCTATTTTGCGCGTCGCACTGTTTTCTGCAGTTCACACTCGCGCTATTTTGCGCCTCGCACTGTTTTGTGCAGTTTATCGCTCGCCCTATTTTGCGCGTCGCACTGTTTTTTGCCGATCACACTCGCGCTATTTTGCGCCTCGCACTGTTTTGTGCAGTTCACACTCGCGCTATTTTGCGCGTCGCACTGTTTTGTGCAGTTCACACTCGCGCAATTTTGCGCGTCGCACTGTTTTGTGCAGTTCACAATCCTCAATTTTGCACGTCGCACTGTTTTGTGCAGTTTATCACTCGCACTATTTTGCGCGTCGCACTGTTTTCTGCAGTTCACACTCGCGCTATTTTGCGCCTCGCACTGTTTTGTGCAGTTCACACTCGCGCTATTTTGCGCGTCGCACTGTTTTGTGCAGTTCACACTCGCGTTATTTTGCGCGTCGCACTGTAATGTGCAGTTCACACTCGCTATTTTGCGCGTCGCACTGTTTTGTGCAGTTCACACTCGCGCTATTTTGCGCGTCGCACTGTTTTGTGCAGTTCACAATCGCACAATTTTGCGCGTCGCAGTGTTTTGTGCAGTTTATCACTCGCTATATTTTGCGCGTCGCACTGTTTTGTGCAGTTCACAATCGCGCAATTTTACACGTCGCACTGTTTTGTGCAGTTTATCACTCGCCCTATTTTGCGCGTCGCACTGTTTTCTGCAGTTCACACTCGCGCTATTTTGCGCCTCGCACTGTTTTGTGCAGTTCACACTCGCGCTATTTTCCGCGTCGCACTGTTTTGTGCAGTTCACACTCGCGTTATTTTGCGCGACGCACTGTAATGTGCAGTTCACACTCGCGCTATTTTGCGCGTCGCACTGTTTTGTGCAGTTCACACTCGCGCTATTTTGCGCGTCGCACTGTTTTGTGCTGTTCACAATCGCGCAATTTTGCGCGTCGCATTGTTTTGTGCAGTTTATCACTCGCTATATTTTGCGCGTCGCACTGTTTTGTGCAGTTCACAATCGCGCAATTTTGCACGTCGCACTGTTTTGTGCAGTTTATCACTCGCACTATTTTGCGCGTCGCACTGTTTTCTGCAGTTCACACTCGCTCTATTTTTCGCGTCGCACTGTTTTGTGCAGTTTATCACTCGCACTATTTTGCGCGTCGCACTGTTTTCTGCCGTTCACACTCGCGCTATTTTTCGCGTCGCACTGTTTTGTGTAGTTTATCGCTCGCCCTATTTTGCGCGTCGCACTGTTTTCTGCCGTTCACACTCGCGCTATTTTGCGCGTCGCACTGTTTTGTGCAGTTCACACTCGCGTTATTTTGCGCGTCGCACTGTAATGTGCAGTTCACACTCGCCCTATTTTGCGCGTCGCACTGTTTTGTGCAGTTCACACTCGCGCAATTTTGCGCGTCGCACTGTTTTGTGCAGTTCACAATCGCGCAATTTTACACGTCGCACTGTTTTGTGCAGTTTATCACTGCACTATTTTGCGCGTCGCACTGTTTTCTGCAGTTCACACTCGCGCTATTTTGCGCCTCGCACTGTTTTGTGCAGTTCACAATCGCACAATTTTGCGCGTCGCAGTGTTTTGTGCAGTTTATCACTCGCTATATTTTGCGCGTCGCACTGTTTTGTGCAGTTCACAATCGCGCAATTTTACACGTCGCACTGTTTTGTGCAGTTTATCACTCGCCCTATTTTGCGCGTCGCACTGTTTTCTGCAGTTCACACTCGCGCTATTTTGCGCCTCGCACTGTTTTGTGCAGTTCACACTCGCGCTATTTTCCGCGTCGCACTGTTTTGTGCAGTTCAGACTCGCGTTATTTTGCGCGACGCACTGTAATGTGCAGTTCCCACTCGCGCTATTTTGCGCGTCGCACTGTTTTGTGCAGTTCACACTCGCGCTATTTTGCGCGTCGCACTGTTTTGTGCAGTTCACAATCGCGCAATTTTGCGCGTCGCATTGTTTTGTGCAGTTTATCACTCGCTATATTTTGCGCGTCGCACTGTTTTGTGCAGTTCACAATCGCGCAATTTTGCACGTCGCACTGTTTTGTGCAGTTTATCACTCGCACTATTTTGCGCGTCGCACTGTTTTCTGCAGTTCACACTCGCTCTATTTTTCGCGTCGCACTGTTTTGTGCAGTTTATCACTCGCCCTATTTTGCGCGTCGCACTGTTTTCTGCAGTTCACACTCGCGCTATTTTGCGCCTCGCACTGTTTTGTGCAGTTCACACTCGCGCTATTTTCCGCGTCGCACTGTTTTGTGCAGTTCACACTCGCGTTATTTTGCGCGACGCACTGTAATGTGCAGTTCACACTCGCGCTATTTTGCGCGTCGCACTGTTTTGTGCAGTTCACACTTGCGCTATTTTGCGCGTCGCACTGTTTTGTGCAGTTCACAATCGCGCAATTTTGCGCGTCGCATTGTTTTGTGCAGTTTATCACTCGCTATATTTTGCGCGTCGCACTGTTTTGTGCAGTTCACAATCGCGCAATTTTGCACGTCGCACTGTTTTGTGCAGTTTATCACTCGCACTATTTTGCGCGTCGCACTGTTTTCTGCAGTTCACACTCGCTCTATTTTTCGCGTCGCACTGTTTTGTGCAGTTTATCACTCGCCCTATTTTGCGCGTCGCACTGTTTTCTGCAGTTCACACTCGCGCTATTTTGCGCCTCGCACTGTTTTGTGCAGTTCACACTCGCGCTATTTTCCGCGTCGCACTGTTTTGTGCAGTTCACACTCGCGTTATTTTGCGCGACGCACTGTAATGTGCAGTTCACACTCGCGCTATTTTGCGCGTCGCACTGTTTTGTGCAGTTCACACTCGCGCTATTTTGCGCGTCGCACTGTTTTGTGCAGTTCACAATCGCGCAATTGTGCCCGTCGCATTGTTTTGTGCAGTTTATCACTCGCTATATTTTGCGCGTCGCACTGTTTTGTGCAGTTCACAATCGCGCAATTTTGCACGTCGCACTGTTTTGTGCAGTTTATCACTCGCACTATTTTGCGCGTCGCACTGTTTTCTGCAGTTCACACTCGCTCTATTTTTCGCGTCGCACTGTTTTGTGTAGTTTATCGCTCGCCCTATTTTGCGCGTCGCACTGTTTTCTGCCGTTCACACTCGCGCTATTTTGCGCGTCGCACTTTTTGTGCAGTTCACAATCGCGTTATTTTGCGCGTCGCACTGTAATGTGCAGTTCACACTCGCCCTATTTTGCGCGTCGCACTGTTTTGTGCAGTTCACACTCGCGCAATTTTTCGCGTCGCACTGTTTTGTGCAGTTCACAATCGCGCAATTTTGCACGTCGCACTGTTTTGTGCAGTTTATCACTCGCACTATTTTGCGCGTCGCACTGTTTTCTGCAGTTCACACTCGCTCTATTTTTCGCGTCGCACTGTTTTGTGCAGTTTATCACTCGCACTATTTTGCGCGTCGCACTGTTTTCTGCCGTTCACACTCGCGCTATTTTTCGCGTCGCACTGTTTTGTGTAGTTTATCGCTCGCCCTATTTTGCGCGTCGCACTGTTTTCTGCCGTTCACACTCGCGCTATTTTGCGCGTCGCACTGTTTTGTGCAGTTCACACTCGCGTTATTTTGCGCGTCGCACTGTAATGTGCAGTTCACACTCGCCCTATTTTGCGCGTCGCACTGTTTTGTGCAGTTCACACTCGCGCAATTTTGCGCGTCGCACTGTTTTGTGCAGTTCACAATCGCGCAATTTTACACGTCGCACTGTTTTGTGCAGTTTATCACTGCACTATTTTGCGCGTCGCACTGTTTTCTGCAGTTCACACTCGCGCTATTTTGCGCCTCGCACTGTTTTGTGCAGTTCACAATCGCACAATTTTGCGCGTCGCAGTGTTTTGTGCAGTTTATCACTCGCTATATTTTGCGCGTCGCACTGTTTTGTGCAGTTCACAATCGCGCAATTTTACACGTCGCACTGTTTTGTGCAGTTTATCACTCGCCCTATTTTGCGCGTCGCACTGTTTTCTGCAGTTCACACTCGCGCTATTTTGCGCCTCGCACTGTTTTGTGCAGTTCACACTCGCGCTATTTTCCGCGTCGCACTGTTTTGTGCAGTTCAGACTCGCGTTATTTTGCGCGACGCACTGTAATGTGCAGTTCACACTCGCGCTATTTTGCGCGTCGCACTGTTTTGTGCAGTTCACACTCGCGCTATTTTGCGCGTCGCACTGTTTTGTGCAGTTCACAATCGCGCAATTTTGCGCGTCGCATTGTTTTGTGCAGTTTATCACTCGCTATATTTTGCGCGTCGCACTGTTTTGTGCAGTTCACAATCGCGCAATTTTGCACGTCGCACTGTTTTGTGCAGTTTATCACTCGCACTATTTTGCGCGTCGCACTGTTTTCTGCAGTTCACACTCGCTCTATTTTTCGCGTCGCACTGTTTTGTGCAGTTTATCACTCGCCCTATTTTGCGCGTCGCACTGTTTTCTGCAGTTCACACTCGCGCTATTTTGCGCCTCGCACTGTTTTGTGCAGTTCACACTCGCGCTATTTTCCGCGTCGCACTGTTTTGTGCAGTTCACACTCGCGTTATTTTGCGCGACGCACTGTAATGTGCAGTTCACACTCGCGCTATTTTGCGCGTCGCACTGTTTTGTGCAGTTCACACTTGCGCTATTTTGCGCGTCGCACTGTTTTGTGCAGTTCACAATCGCGCAATTTTGCGCGTCGCATTGTTTTGTGCAGTTTATCACTCGCTATATTTTGCGCGTCGCACTGTTTTGTGCAGTTCACAATCGCGCAATTTTGCACGTCGCACTGTTTTGTGCAGTTTATCACTCGCACTATTTTGCGCGTCGCACTGTTTTCTGCAGTTCACACTCGCTCTATTTTTCGCGTCGCACTGTTTTGTGCAGTTTATCACTCGCCCTATTTTGCGCGTCGCACTGTTTTCTGCAGTTCACACTCGCGCTATTTTGCGCCTCGCACTGTTTTGTGCAGTTCACACTCGCGCTATTTTCCGCGTCGCACTGTTTTGTGCAGTTCACACTCGCGTTATTTTGCGCGACGCACTGTAATGTGCAGTTCACACTCGCGCTATTTTGCGCGTCGCACTGTTTTGTGCAGTTCACACTCGCGCTATTTTGCGCGTCGCACTGTTTTGTGCAGTTCACAATCGCGCAATTGTGCCCGTCGCATTGTTTTGTGCAGTTTATCACTCGCTATATTTTGCGCGTCGCACTGTTTTGTGCAGTTCACAATCGCGCAATTTTGCACGTCGCACTGTTTTGTGCAGTTTATCACTCGCACTATTTTGCGCGTCGCACTGTTTTCTGCAGTTCACACTCGCTCTATTTTTCGCGTCGCACTGTTTTGTGTAGTTTATCGCTCGCCCTATTTTGCGCGTCGCACTGTTTTCTGCCGTTCACACTCGCGCTATTTTGCGCGTCGCACTTTTTGTGCAGTTCACAATCGCGTTATTTTGCGCGTCGCACTGTAATGTGCAGTTCACACTCGCCCTATTTTGCGCGTCGCACTGTTTTGTGCAGTTCACACTCGCGCAATTTTTCGCGTCGCACTGTTTTGTGCAGTTCACAATCGCGCAATTTTGCACGTCGCACTGTTTTGTGCAGTTTATCACTCGCACTATTTTGCGCGTCGCACTGTTTTCTGCAGTTCACACTCGCGCTATTTTGCGACTCGCACTGTTTTGTGCAGTTCACACTCGCGCTATTTTGCGCGTCGCACTGTTTTGTGCAGTTCACACTCGCGTTATTTTGCGCGTCGCACTGTAATGTGCAGTTCACACTCGCTATTTTGCGCGTCGCACTGTTTTGTGCAGTTCACACTCGCGCTATTTTGCGCGTCGCACTGTTTTGTGCAGTTCACAATCGCGCAATTTTGCGCGTCGCAGTGTTTTGTGCAGTTTATCACTCGCTATATTTTGCGCGTCGCACTGTTTTGTGCAGTTCACAATCGCGCAATTTTGCACGTCGCACTATTTTGTGCAGTTTATCACTCGCCCTATTTTGCGCGTCGCACTGTTTTCTGCAGTTCACACTCGCGCTATTTTGCGCCTCGCACTGTTTTGTGCAGTTCACACTCGCGTTATTTTGCGCAGTTCACACTCGCGTTATTTTGCGCGACGCACTGTAATGTGCAGTTCACACTCGCGCTATTTTGCGCGTCGCACTGTTTTGTGCAGCTCACACTCGCGCTATTTTGAGCGTCGCACTGTTTTGTGCAGTTCACAATCGCGCAATTTTGCGCGTCGCATTGTTTTGTGCAGTTTATCACTCGCTATATTTTGCGCGTCGCACTGTTTTGTGCAGTTCACAATCGCGCAATTTTGCACGTCGCACTGTTTTGTGCAGTTTATCACTCGCACTATTTTGCGCGTCGCACTGTTTTCTGCAGTTCACACTCGCTCTATTTTTCGCGTCGCACTGTTTTGTGTAGTTTATCGCTCGCCCTATTTTGCGCGTCGCACTGTTTTCTGCCGTTCACACTCGCGCTATTTTGCGCGTCGCACTGTTTTGTGCAGTTCACACTCGCGTTATTTTGCGCGTCGCACTGTAATGTGCAGTTCACACTCGCGCTAGTTTGCGCGTCGCACTGTTTTGGGCAGTTCACACTCGCGCTACTTTGCGCGTCGCACTGTTTTGTGCAGTTCACACTCGCTCTATTTTGCGCGTGGCACTGTTTTGTGTAGTTTATCGCTCGCCCTATTTTGCGCGTCGCACTGTTTTCTGCCGTTCACACTCGCGCTATTTTGCGCCTCGCACTGTTTTGTGCAGTTCACACTCGCGCTATTTTGCGCGTCGCACTGTTTTGTGCAGTTCACACTCGCGCTATTTTGCGCGTCGCACTGTTTTGTGCAGTTCACACTCGCGTTCTTTTGCGCGTCGCACTGTAATGTGCAGTTCACACTCGCGCTATTTTGCGCGTCGCACTGTTTTGTGCAGTTCACACTCGCGCTATTTTGCGCGTCGCACTGTTTTGTGCAGTTCACACTCGCGCAATTTTGCGCGTCGCCTGTTTTGTGCAGTTTATCACTCGCTCTATTTTGCGCGTCGCACTGTTTTGTGCAGTTCACACACGCTCTATTTTGCGCATCGCACTGTTTTGTGCAGTTTATCGCTCGCCCTATTTTGCGCGTCGCACTGTTTTCTGCCGTTCACACTCGCGCTATTTTGCGCCTCGCACTGTTTTGTGCAGTTCACACTCGCATTATTTTGCGCGTCGCACTGTAATGTGCAGTTCACACTCGCGCTATTTTGCGCGTCGCACTGTTTTGTGCAGTTCACACTCGCGCTATTTTGCGCGTCGCACTGTTTTGTGCAGTTCACACTCGCCCTATTTTGCGCCTCGCACTGTTTTGTGCAGTTCACAATCGCGCAATTTTGCACGTCGCACTGTTTTGTGCAGTTTATCACTCGCACTATTTTGCGCGTCGCACTGTTTTCTGCAGTTCCCCCTCGCGCTATTTTGCACCTCGCACTGTTTTGTGCAGTTCACACTCGCGCTATTTTGCGCGTCGCACTGTTTTGTGCAGTTCACACTCGCGTTATTTTGCCCGTCGCACTGTAATGTGCAGTTCACACTCGCGCTATTTTGCGCGTCGCGCTGTTTTGTGCAGTTCACACTCGCGCTATTTTGCGCGTCGCACTGTTTTGTGCAGTTCACACTCGCTCTATTTTGCGCGTCGCACTGTTTTGTGCAGTTTATCACTCGCCCTATTTTGCGCGTCGCACTGTTTTCTGCAGTTCACACTCGCGCTATTTTGCGCCTCGCACTGTTTTGTGCAGTTCACAATCGCGCTATTTTGCGCGTCGCACTGTTTTGTGCAGTTCACACTCGCGTTATTTTACGCGTCGCACTGTAATGTGCAGTTCACACTCGCGCTATTTTGCGCGTCGCACTGTTTTGTGCAGTTCACACTCGCGCTATTTTGCGCGTCGCACTGTTTTGTGCAGTTCACAATCGCGCAATTTTGCACGTCGCACTGTTTTGTGCAGTTTATCACTCGCACTATTTTGCGCGTCGCACTGTTTTCTGTAGTTCACAGTCGCGCTCTTTTGCGCCTCGCACTGTTTTGTGCAGTTCACACTCGCGCTATTTTGCGCGTCACGCTGTTTTGTGCAGTTCACACTCGCGTTATTTTGCGCGTCGCACTGTAATGTGTTGTTCACACTCGCGCTATTTTGCGCGTCGCACTGTTTTGTGCAGTTCACACTCGCGCTATTTTGCGCGTCGCATTGTTTTGTGCAGTTCATCACTCGCTATATTTTGCGCGTCGCACTGTTTTGTGCAGTTCACAATCGCCCAATTTTGCACGTCGCACTGTTTTGTGCAGTTTATCACTCGCACTATTTTGCGCGTCGCACTGTTTTCTGCAGTTCACACTCGCGCTATTTTGCGCGTCGCACTGTTTTGTGCAGTTTATCACTCGAGCTATTTTGCGCATCGCACTGTTTTGGGCAGTTCACACTCGCGCTATATTGCGCGGCGCACTGTTTTGTGCAGTTCACAATCGCGCAATTTTGCGCGTCGCACTGTTTTGTGCAGTTTGTCACTGGCGCTATTTTGTGCGTCGCACTATTTTGTGCAGTTCACACTCGCGCTATTTTGCGCGTCGCACTTTTTTGGGCAGTTCACACTCGCGCTATTTTGCGCGTAGCACTGTTTTGTGCAGTTTATCACTCGCGCTATTTTGCGCGTCGCACTGTTTTGTGCAGTTCACACTCGGCTATTTTGCGCGTCGCACTGTTTTGTGCAGTTCACACTCGCGCTATTTTGCGCGTCGCACTGTTTTGTGCAATTCACAATCGCGCAATTTTGCACGTGCACTGTTTTGTGCAGTTTATCACTCGCTATATTTTGCGCGTCGCACTGTTTTGTGCAGTTCACAATCGCGCAATTTTGCACGTCGCACTGTTTTGTGCAGTTTATCACTCGCACTATTTTGCGCGTCGCACTGTTTTCTGCAGTTCACACTCGCTCTATTTTGCGCGTCGCACTATTTTGTGTAGTTTATCGCTCGCCCTATTCTGCGCGTCGCACTGTTTTCTGCCGTTCACACTCGCGCTATTTTGCGCGTCGCACTGTTTTGTGCAGTTCACACTCGCGTTATTTTGCGCGTCGCACTGTAATGTGCAGTTCACACTCGCGTTATTTTGCGCGTCGCACTTTTTTGTGCAGTTCACACTCGCGCAATTTTGCGCGTCGCACTGTTTTGTGCAGTTCACAATCGCGCAATTTTGCACGTCGCACTGTTTTGTGCAGTTTATCACTCGCACTATTTTGCGCGTCGCACTGTTTTCTGCAGTTCACACTCGCGCTATTTTGCACCTCGCACTGTTTTGTGCAGTTCACACTCGCGCTATTTTGCGCGTCGCACTGTTTTGTGCAGTTCACACTCGCGCTATTTTGCGCGTCGCACTGTTTTGTGCAGTTCACAATCGCGCAATTTTGCACGTCGCACTGTTTTGTGCAGTTTATCACTCGCACTATTTTGCGCGTCGCACTGTTTTCGGGCGTTCACACTCGCGCTATTTTGCACCTCGCACTGTTTTGTGCAGTTCACACTCGCGCTATTTTGCGCGTCGCACTGTTTTGTGCAGTTCACGCTCGCGCTATTTTGCGCGTCGCACTGTTTTGTGCAGTTCACAATCGCGCAATTTTGCGCGTCGCATTGTTTTGTGCTGTTTATGACTCGCTATATTTTGCGCGTCGCACTGTTTTGTGCAGTTTATCGCTCGCCCTATTTTGCGCGTCGCACTGTTTTCTGCCGTTCACACTCGCGCTATTTTGCGCGTCGCACTGTTTTGTGCAGTTCACAATCGCGCAATTTTGCGCGTCGCATTGTTTTGTGCAGTTTATCACTCGCTATATTTTGCGCGTCGCACTGTTTTGTGCAGTTCACAAATCGCGCAATTTTGCACGTCGCACTGTTTTGTGCAGTTTATCACTCGCACTATTTTGCGCGTCGCACTGTTTTCTGCAGTTCACACTCGCTCTATTTTGCGCGTCGCACTATTTTGTGTAGTTTATCGCTCGCCCTATTCTGCGCGTCGCACTGTTTTCTGCCGTTCACACTCGCGCTATTTTGCGCGTCGCACTGTTTTGTGCAGTTCACACTCGCGTTATTTTGCGCGTCGCACTTTTTTGTGCAGTTCACACTCGCGCAATTTTGCGCGTCGCACTGTTTTGTGCAGTTCACAATCGCGCAATTTTGCACGTCGCACTGTTTTGTGCAGTTTATCACTCGCACTATTTTGCGCGTCGCACTGTTTTCTGCAGTTCACACTCGCGCTATTTTGCGCCTCGCACTGTTTTGTGCAGTTCACAATCGCGCTATTTTGCGCGTCGCACTGTTTTGCGCAGTTCACACTCGCGTTATTTTACGCGTCGCACTGTAATGTGCAGTTCACACTCGCGCTATTTTGCGCGTCGCACTGTTTTGTGCAGTTCACACTCGCGCTATTTTGCGCGTCGCACTGTTTTGTGCAGTTCACAATCGCGCAATTTTGCACGTCGCACTGTTTTGTGCAGTTTATCACTCGCACTATTTTGCGCGTCGCACTGTTTTCTGTAGTTCACAGTCGCGCTCTTTTGCGCCTCGCACTGTTTTGTGCAGTTCACACTCGCGCTATTTTGCGCGTCACACTGTTTTGTGCAGTTCACACTCGCGTTATTTTGCGCGTCGCACTGTAATGTGCTGTTCACACTCGCGCTATTTTGCGCGTCGCACTGTTTTGTGCAGTTCACACTCGCGCTATTTTGCGCGTCGCATTGTTTTGTGCAGTTTATCACTCGCTATATTTTGCGCGTCGCACTGTTTTGTGCAGTTCACAATCGCCCAATTTTGCACGTCGCACTGTTTTGTGCAGTTTATCACTCGCACTATTTTGCGCGTCGCACTGTTTTCTGCAGTTCACACTCGCGCTATTTTGCGCGTCGCACTGTTTTGTGCAGTTTATCACTCGAGCTATTTTGCGCATCGCACTGTTTTGGGCAGTTCACACTCGCGCTATATTGCGCGTCGCACTGTTTTGTGCAGTTCACAATCGCGCAATTTTGCGCGTCGCACTGTTTTGTGCAGTTTGTCACTCGCGCTATTTTGTGCGTCGCACTATTTTGTGCAGTTCACACTCGCGCTATTTTGCGCGTCGCACTTTTTTGGGCAGTTCACACTCGCGCTATTTTGCGCGTAGCACTGTTTTGTGCAGTTTATCACTCGCGCTATTTTGCGCGTCGCACTGTTTTGTGCAGTTCACACTCGGCTATTTTGCGCGTCGCACTGTTTTGTGCAGTTCACACTCGCGCTATTTTGCGCGTCGCACTGTTTTGTGCAATTCACAATCGCGCAATTTTGCACGTGCACTGTTTTGTGCAGTTTATCACTCGCTATATTTTGCGCGTCGCACTGTTTTGTGTAGTTCACAATCGCGCAATTTTGCACGTCGCACTGTTTTGTGCAGTTTATCACTCGCACTATTTTGCGCGTCGCACTGTTTTCTGCAGTTCACACTCGCTCTATTTTGCGCGTCGCACTATTTTGTGTAGTTTATCGCTCGCCCTATTCTGCGCGTCGCACTGTTTTCTGCCGTTCACACTCGCGCTATTTTGCGCGTCGCACTGTTTTGTGCAGTTCACACTCGCGTTATTTTGCGCGTCGCACTGTAATGTGCAGTTCACACTCGCGTTATTTTGCGCGTCGCACTTTTTTGTGCAGTTCACACTCGCGCAATTTTGCGCGTCGCACTGTTTTGTGCAGTTCACAATCGCGCAATTTTGCACGTCGCACTGTTTTGTGCAGTTTATCACTCGCACTATTTTGCGCGTCGCACTGTTTTCTGCAGTTCACACTCGCGCTATTTTGCACCTCGCACTGTTTTGTGCAGTTCACACTCGCGCTATTTTGCGCGTCGCACTGTTTTGTGCAGTTCACACTCGCGCTATTTTGCGCGTCGCACTGTTTTGTGCAGTTCACAATCGCGCAATTTTGCACGTCGCACTGTTTTGTGCAGTTTATCACTCGCACTATTTTGCGCGTCGCACTGTTTTCGGGCGTTCACACTCGCGCTATTTTGCACCTCGCACTGTTTTGTGCAGTTCACACTCGCGCTATTTTGCGCGTCGCACTGTTTTGTGCAGTTCACGCTCGCGCTATTTTGCGCGTCGCACTGTTTTGTGCAGTTCACAATCGCGCAATTTTGCGCGTCGCATTGTTTTGTGCTGTTTATGACTCGCTATATTTTGCGCGTCGCACTGTTTTGTGCAGTTTATCGCTCGCCCTATTTTGCGCGTCGCACTGTTTTCTGCCGTTCACACTCGCGCTATTTTGCGCGTCGCACTGTTTTGTGCAGTTCACAATCGCGCAATTTTGCGCGTCGCATTGTTTTGTGCAGTTTATCACTCGCTATATTTTGCGCGTCGCACTATTTTGTGCAGTTCACAAATCGCGCAATTTTGCACGTCGCACTGTTTTGTGCAGTTTATCACTCGCACTATTTTGCGCGTCGCACTGTTTTCTGCAGTTCACACTCGCTCTATTTTGCGCGTCGCACTATTTTGTGTAGTTTATCGCTCGCCCTATTCTGCGCGTCGCACTGTTTTCTGCCGTTCACACTCGCGCTATTTTGCGCGTCGCACTGTTTTGTGCAGTTCACACTCGCGTTATTTTGCGCGTCGCACTTTTTTGTGCAGTTCACACTCGCGCAATTTTGCGCGTCGCACTGTTTTGTGCAGTTCACAATCGCGCAATTTTGCACGTCGCACTGTTTTGTGCAGTTTATCACTCGCACTATTTTGCGCGTCGCACTGTTTTCTGCAGTTCACACTCGCGCTATTTTGCGCCTCGCACTGTTTTGTGCAGTTCACACTCGCGCTATTTTGCGCGTCGCACTGTTTTGTGCAGTTCACACTCGCGTTATTTTGCGCGTCGCACTGTAATGTGCAGTTCACACTCGCTATTTTGCGCGTCGCACTGTTTTGTGCAGTTCACACTCGCGCTATTTTGCGCGTCGCACTGTTTTGTGCAGTTCACAATCACGCAATTTTGCGCGTCGCAGTGTTTTGTGCAGTTTATCACTCGCTATATTTTGCGCGTCGCACTGTTTTGTCCAGTTCACAATCGCGCAATTTTGCACGTCGCACTGTTTTGTGCAGTTTATCACTCGCCCTATTTTGCGCGTCGCACTGTTTTCTGCAGTTCACACTCGCGCTATTTTGCGCCTCGCACTGTTTTGTGTAGTTTATCGCTCGCCCTATTTTGCGCGTCGCACTGTTTTGTGCTGTTCACACTCGCGTTATTTTGCGCGTCGCACTGTAATGTGCAGTTCACACTCGCGCTATTTTGCGCGTCGCACTGTTTTGTGCAGTTCACACTCGCGCTATTTTGCGCGTCGCACTGTTTTGTGCAGTTCACAATCGCGCAATTTTGCACGTCGCACTGTTTTGTGCAGTTTATCACTCGCACTATTTTGCGCGTCGCACTGTTTTCTGTAGTTCACAGTCGCGCTCTTTTGCGCCTCGCACTGTTTTGTGCAGTTCACACTCGCGCTATTTTGCGCGTCACACTGTTTTGTGCAGTTCACACTCGCGTTATTTTGCGCGTCGCACTGTAATGTGCTGTTCACACTCGCGCTATTTTGCGCGTCGCACTGTTTTGTGCAGTTCACACTCGCGCTATTTTGCGCGTCGCATTGTTTTGTGCAGTTTATCACTCGCTATATTTTGCGCGTCGCACTGTTTTGTGCAGTTCACAATCGCCCAATTTTGCACGTCGCACTGTTTTGTGCAGTTTATCACTCGCACTATTTTGCGCGTCGCACTGTTTTCTGCAGTTCACACTCGCGCTATTTTGCGCGTCGCACTGTTTTGTGCAGTTTATCACTCGAGCTATTTTGCGCATCGCACTGTTTTGGGCAGTTCACACTCGCGCTATATTGCGCGTCGCACTGTTTTGTGCAGTTCACAATCGCGCAATTTTGCGCGTCGCACTGTTTTGTGCAGTTTGTCACTCGCGCTATTTTGTGCGTCGCACTATTTTGTGCAGTTCACACTCGCGCTATTTTGCGCGTCGCACTTTTTTGGGCAGTTCACACTCGCGCTATTTTGCGCGTAGCACTGTTTTGTGCAGTTTATCACTCGCGCTATTTTGCGCGTCGCACTGTTTTGTGCAGTTCACACTCGGCTATTTTGCGCGTCGCACTGTTTTGTGCAGTTCACACTCGCGCTATTTTGCGCGTCGCACTGTTTTGTGCAATTCACAATCGCGCAATTTTGCACGTGCACTGTTTTGTGCAGTTTATCACTCGCTATATTTTGCGCGTCGCACTGTTTTGTGCAGTTCACAATCGCGCAATTTTGCACGTCGCACTGTTTTGTGCAGTTTATCACTCGCACTATTTTGCGCGTCGCACTGTTTTCTGCAGTTCACACTCGCTCTATTTTGCGCGTCGCACTATTTTGTGTAGTTTATCGCTCGCCCTATTCTGCGCGTCGCACTGTTTTCTGCCGTTCACACTCGCGCTATTTTGCGCGTCGCACTGTTTTGTGCAGTTCACACTCGCGTTATTTTGCGCGTCGCACTGTAATGTGCAGTTCACACTCGCGTTATTTTGCGCGTCGCACTTTTTTGTGCAGTTCACACTCGCGCAATTTTGCGCGTCGCACTGTTTTGTGCAGTTCACAATCGCGCAATTTTGCACGTCGCACTGTTTTGTGCAGTTTATCACTCGCACTATTTTGCGCGTCGCACTGTTTTCTGCAGTTCACACTCGCGCTATTTTGCACCTCGCACTGTTTTGTGCAGTTCACACTCGCGCTATTTTGCGCGTCGCACTGTTTTGTGCAGTTCACACTCGCGCTATTTTGCGCGTCGCACTGTTTTGTGCAGTTCACAATCGCGCAATTTTGCACGTCGCACTGTTTTGTGCAGTTTATCACTCGCACTATTTTGCGCGTCGCACTGTTTTCGGGCGTTCACACTCGCGCTATTTTGCACCTCGCACTGTTTTGTGCAGTTCACACTCGCGCTATTTTGCGCGTCGCACTGTTTTGTGCAGTTCACGCTCGCGCTATTTTGCGCGTCGCACTGTTTTGTGCAGTTCACAATCGCGCAATTTTGCGCGTCGCATTGTTTTGTGCTGTTTATGACTCGCTATATTTTGCGCGTCGCACTGTTTTGTGCAGTTTATCGCTCGCCCTATTTTGCGCGTCGCACTGTTTTCTGCCGTTCACACTCGCGCTATTTTGCGCGTCGCACTGTTTTGTGCAGTTCACAATCGCGCAATTTTGCGCGTCGCATTGTTTTGTGCAGTTTATCACTCGCTATATTTTGCGCGTCGCACTGTTTTGTGCAGTTCACAAATCGCGCAATTTTGCACGTCGCACTGTTTTGTGCAGTTTATCACTCGCACTATTTTGCGCGTCGCACTGTTTTCTGCAGTTCACACTCGCTCTATTTTGCGCGTCGCACTATTTTGTGTAGTTTATCGCTCGCCCTATTCTGCGCGTCGCACTGTTTTCTGCCGTTCACACTCGCGCTATTTTGCGCGTCGCACTGTTTTGTGCAGTTCACACTCGCGTTATTTTGCGCGTCGCACTTTTTTGTGCAGTTCACACTCGCGCAATTTTGCGCGTCGCACTGTTTTGTGCAGTTCACAATCGCGCAATTTTGCACGTCGCACTGTTTTGTGCAGTTTATCACTCGCACTA
Source organism: Camellia granthamiana (assembly GCA_036172215.1). NCBI lineage: Eukaryota > Viridiplantae > Streptophyta > Magnoliopsida > Ericales > Theaceae > Camellia > Camellia granthamiana. Next base: position 303,176 of record JAXFYN010000209.1, read on the forward strand.
TTTTGCGCGTCGCACTGTTTTCTGCAGTTCACACTCGCGCTATTTTGCGCCTCGCACTGTTTTGTGCAGTTCACACTCGCGCTATTTTGCGCGTCGCACTGTTTTGTGCAGTTCACACTCGCGTTATTTTGCGCGTCGCACTGTAATGTGCAGTTCACACTCGCTATTTTGCGCGTCGCACTGTTTTGTGCAGTTCACACTCGCGCTATTTTGCGCGTCGCACTGTTTTGTGCAGTTCACAATCACGCAATTTTGCGCGTCGCAGTGTTTTGTGCAGTTTATCACTCGCTATATTTTGCGCGTCGCACTGTTTTGTCCAGTTCACAATCGCGCAATTTTGCACGTCGCACTGTTTTGTGCAGTTTATCACTCGCCCTATTTTGCGCGTCGCACTGTTTTCTGCAGTTCACACTCGCGCTATTTTGCGCCTCGCACTGTTTTGTGTAGTTTATCGCTCGCCCTATTTTGCGCGTCGCACTGTTTTGTGCTGTTCACACTCGCGTTATTTTGCGCGACGCACTGTAATGTGCAGTTCACACTCGCGCTATTTTGCGCGTCGCACTGTTTTGTGCAGTTCACACTCGCGCTATTTTGCGCGTCGCACTGTTTTGTGCAGTTCACAATCGCGCAATTTTGCGCGTCGCATTGTTTTGTGCAGTTTATCACTCGCTATATTTTGCGCGTCGCACTATTTTGTGCAGTTCACAATCGCGCAATTTTGCACGTCGCACTGTTTTGTGCAGTTTATCACTCGCACTATTTTGCGCGTCGCACTGTTTTCTGCAGTTCACACTCGCTCTATTTTTCGCGTCGCACTGTTTTGTGTAGTTTATCGCTCGCCCTATTTTGCGCGTCGCACTGTTTTCTGCCGTTCACACTCGCGTTATTTTGCGCGTCGCACTGTAATGTGCAGTTCACACTCGCGCTAGTTTGCGCGTCGCACTGTTTTGGGCAGTTCACACTCGCGCTAGTTTGCGCGTCGCACTGTTTTGGGCAGTTCACACTCGCGCTACTTTGCGCGTCGCACTGTTTTCTGCCGTTCACACTCGCGCTATTTTGCGCCTCGCACTGTTTTGTGCAGTTCACACTCGCCCTATTTTGCGCGTCGCACTGTTTTGTGCAGTTCACACTCGCGTTATTTTGCGCGTCGCACTGTAATGTGCAGTTCACACTCGCGCTATTTTGCGCGTCGCACTGTTTTGTGCAGTTCACACTCGCGCTATTTTGCGCTTCGCCTGTTTTGTGCAGTTTATCACTCGCTCTATTTTGCGCGTCGCACTGTTTTGTGCAGTTCACACTCGCTCTATTTTGCGCTTCGCACTGTTTTGTGCAGTTTATCGCTCGCCCTATTTTGCGCGTCGCACTGTTTTCTGCCGTTCACACTCGCGCTATTTTGCGCCTCGCACTGTTTTGTGCAGTTCACACTCGCATTATTTTGCGCGTCGCACTGTAATGTGCAGTTCACACTCGCGCTATTTTGCGCGTCGCACTGTTTTGTGCAGTTCACAATCGCCCTATTTTGCGCATCGCACTGTTTTGTGCAGTTCACAATCGCGCAATTTTCAACGTCGCACTGTTTTGTGCAGTTTATCACTCGCACTATTTTGCGCGTCGCACTGTTTTCTGCAGTTCACCCTCGCGCTATTTTGCACCTCGCACTGTTTTGTGCAGTTCACACTCGCGCTATTTTGCGCGTCGCACTGTTTTGTGCAGTTCACACTCGCGTTATTTTGCCCGTCGCACTGTAATGTGCAGTTCACACTCGCGCTATTTTGCGCGTCGCACTGTTTTGTGCAGTTCACACTCGCGCAATTTTGCGCGTCGCACTGTTTTGTGCAGTTTATCACTCGCGCTATTTTGCGCGTCGCACTGTTTTGTGCAGTTCACACTCGCTCTATTTTGCGCGTCGCACTGTTTTGTGCAGTTTATCACTCGCCCTATTTTGCGCGTCGCACTGTTTTCTGCAGTTCACACTCGCGCTATTTTGCGCCTCGCACTATTTTGTGCAGTTCACAATCGCGCTATTTTGCGCGTCGCACTGTTTTGTGCAGTTCACACTCGCGTTATTTTGCGCGTCGCACTGTAATGTGCAGTTCACACTCGCGCTATTTTGCGCGTCGCACTGTTTTGTGCAGTTCACACTCGCGCTATTTTGCGCGTCGCACTGTTTTGTGCAGTTCACAATCGCGCAATTTTGCACGTCGCACTGTTTTGTGCAGTTTATCACTCGCACTATTTTGCGCGTCTCACTGTTTTCTGTAGTTCACACTCGCGCTCTTTTGCGCCTCGCACTGTTTTGTGCAGTTCACACTCGCGCTATTTTGCGCGTCACACTGTTTTGTGCAGTTCACACTCGCGTTATTTTGCGCGTCGCACTGTAATGTGCTGTTCACACTCGCGCTATTTTGCGCGTCGCACTGTTTTGTGCAGTTCACACTCGCGCTATTTTGCGCGTCGCACTGTTTTGTGCAGTTCACAATCGCGCAATTTTGCGCGTCGCATTGTTTTGTGCAGTTTATCACTCGCTATATTTTGCGCGTCGCACTGTTTTGTGCAGTTCACAATCGCGCAATTTTGCACGTCGCACTGTTTTGTGCAGTTTATCACTCGCACTATTTTGCGCGTCGCACTGTTTTGTGCGGTTTATCACTCGAGCTATTTTGCGCATCGCACTGTTTTGGGCAGTTCACACTCGCGCTATATTGCGCGTCGCACTGTTTTGTGCAGTTCACAATCGCGCAATTTTGCGCGTCGCACTGTTTTGTGCAGTTTGTCACTCGCGCTATTTTGTGCGTCGCACTATTTTGTGCAGTTCACACTCGCGCTATTTTGCGCGTCGCACTTTTTTGGGCAGTTCACACTCGCGCTATTTTGCGCGTAGCACTGTTTTGTGCAGTTTATCACTCGCGCTATTTTGCGCGTCGCACTGTTTTGTGCAGTTCACACTCGTGCTATTTTGCGCGTCGCACTGTTTTGTGCAGTTCACACTCGCGCTATTTTGCGCGTCGCACTGTTTTGTGCACTTCACAATCGCGCAATTTTGCGCGTGCACTGTTTTGTGCTTTTTATCACTCGCTATATTTTGCGCGTCGCACTGTTTTGTGCAGTTCACACTCGCGCTATTTTGCGCGTCGCACTGTTTTGTGCACTTCACAATCGCGCAATTTTGCGCGTGCACTGTTTTGTGCTTTTTATCACTCGCTATATTTTGCGCGTCGCACTGTTTTGTGCAGTTCGCACTCGCGCAATTTTGCGCGTCGCACTGTTTTGTGCAGTTTATCACTCGCGCTATTTTGCGTGTCGCACTGTTTTGTGCAGTTCACACTCGCTCTATTTTGCGCGTCGCACTGTTTTGTGCAGTTTATCGCTCGCCCTATTTTGCGCGTCGCACTGTTTTCTGCCGTTCACACTCGCGCTATTTTGCGCCTCGCACTGTTTTGTGCAGTTCACACTCGCGCTATTTTGCGCGTCGCACTGTTTTGTGCAGTTCACACTCGCGCTATTTTGCGCGTCGCACTATTTTGTGCAGTTCACACTCGCGCTATTTTGCGCGTCGCACTGTTTTGTGCAGTTCACAATCGCGCAATTTTGCACGTCGCACTGTTTTGTGCAGTTTATCACTCGCACTATTTTGCGCGTCGCACTGTTTTCGGGAGTTCACACTCGCGCTATTTTGCACCTCGCACTGTTTTGTGCAGTTCACACTCGCGCTATTTTGCGCGTCGCACTGTTTTGTGCAGTTCACACTCGCGCTATTTTGCGCGTCGCACTGTTTTGTGCAGTTCACAATCGCGCAATTTTGCACGTCGCACTGTTTTGTGCAGTTTATCACTCGCACTATTTTGCGCGTCGCACTGTTTTCGGGAGTTCACACTCGCGCTATTTTGCACCTCGCACTGTTTTGTGCAGTTCACACTCGCGCTATTTTGCGCGTCGCACTGTTTTGTGCAGTTCACACTCGCGCTATTTTGCGCGTCGCACTGTTTTGTGCAGTTCACAATCGCGCAATTTTGCACGTCGCACTGTTTTGTGCAGTTTATCACTCGCACTATTTTGCGCGTCGCACTGTTTTCGGGAGTTCACACTCGCGCTATTTTGCACCTCGCACTGTTTTGTGCAGTTCACACTCGCGCTATTTTGCGCGTCGCACTGTTTTGTGCAGTTCACGCTCGCGCTATTTTGCGCGTCGCACTGTTTTGTGCAGTTCACAATCGCGCAATTTTGCGCGTCGCATTGTTTTGTGCAGTTTATGACTCGCGATATTTTGCGCGTCGCACTGTTTTGTGCAGTTTATCGCTCGCCTTATTTTGCGCGTCGCACTGTTTTCTGCCGTTCACACTCGCGCTATTTTGCGCGTCGCACTGTTTTGTGCAGTTTATCACTCGCTATATTTTGCGCGTCGCACTGTTTTGTGCAGTTCACAATCGCGCAATTTTGCACGTCGCACTGTTTTGTGCAGTTTATCACTCGCCCTATTTTGCGCGTCGCACTGTTTTCTGCAGTTCACACTCGCTCTATTTTGCGCGTCGCACTATTTTGTGTAGTTTATCGCTCGCCCTATTCTGCGCGTCGCACTGTTTTCTGCCGTTCACACTCGCGCTATTTTGCGCGTCGCACTGTTTCGTGCAGTTCACACTCGCGTTATTTTGCGCGTCGCACTGTAATGTGCAGTTCACACTCGCGCTATTTTGCGCGTCGCACTTTTTTGTGCAGTTCACACTCGCGCAATTTTGCGCGTCGCACTGTTTTGTGCAGTTCACAATCGCGCAATTTTGCACGTCGCACTGTTTTGTGCAGTTTATCACTCGCACTATTTTGCGCGTCGCACTGTTTTCTGCAGTTCACACTCGCGCTATTTTGCGCCTCGCACTGTTTTGTGCAGTTCACACTCGCGCTATTTTGCGCGTCGCACTGTTTTGTGCAGTTCACACTCGCGTTATTTTGCGCGTCGCACTGTAATGTGCAGTTCACACTCGCTATTTTGCGCGTCGCACTGTTTTGTGCAGTTCACACTCGCGCTATTTTGCGCGTCGCACTGTTTTGTGCAGTTCACAATCGCGCAATTTTGCGCGTCGCACTGTTTTGTCCAGTTCACAATCGCGCAATTTTGCACGTCGCACTGTTTTGTGCAGTTTATCACTCGCCCTATTTTGCGCGTCGCACTGTTTTCTGCAGTTCACACTCGCGCTATTTTGCGCCTCGCACTGCTTTGTGCAGTTCACACTCGCGCTATTTTCCGCGTCGCACTGTTTTGTGCAGTTCACACTCGCGTTATTTTGCGCGACGCACTGTAATGTGCAATTCACACTCGCGCTATTTTGCGCGTCGCACTGTTTTGTGCAGTTCACACTCGCGCTATTTTGCGCGTCGCACTGTTTTGTGCAGTTCACAATCGCGCAATTTTGCGCGTCGCATTGTTTTGTGCAGTTTATCACTCGCTATATTTTGCGCGTCGCACTGTTTTGTGCAGTTCACAATCGCGCAATTTTGCACGTCGCACTGTTTTGTGCAGTTTATCACTCGCACTATTTTGCGCGTCGCACTGTTTTCTGCAGTTCACACTCGCTCTATTTTTCGCGTCGCACTGTTTTGTGTAGTTTGTCGCTCGCCCTATTTTGCGCGTCGCACTGTTTTCTGCCGTTCACACTCGCGCTATTTTGCGCGTCGCACTGTTTTGTGCAGTTCACACTCGCGTTATTTTGCGCGTCGCACTGTAATGTGCAGTTCACACCCGCGCTATTTTGCGCGTCGCACTGTTTTGTGCAGTTCACACTCGCGCTACTTTGCGCGTCGCACTGTTTTGTGCAGTTCACACTCGCGCAATTTTGCGCGTCGCACTGTTTTGTGCAGTTCACACTCGCTCTATTTTGCGCGTGGCACTGTTTTGTGTAGTTTATCGCTCGCCCTATTTTGCGCGTCGCACTGTTTTCTGCCGTTCACACTCGCGCTATTTTGCGCCTCGCACTGTTTTGTGCAGTTCACACTCGCGCTATTTTGCGCGTCGCACTGTTTTGTGCAGTTCACACTCGCGCTATTTTGCGCGTCGCACTGTTTTGTGCAGTTCACAATCGCGCAATTTTGCGCGTCGCATTGTTTTGTGCAGTTTATCACTCGCTATATTTTGCGCGTCGCACTGTTTTGTGCAGTTCACAATCGCGCAATTTTGCGCGTCGCACTGTTTTGTGCAGTTTATCACTCGCACTATTTTGCGCGTCGCACTGTTTTCTGCAGTTCACACTCGCTCTATTTTGCGCGTCGCACTATTTTGTGTAGTTTATCGCTCGCCCTATTCTGCGCGTCGCACTGTTTTCTGCCGTTCACACTCGCGCTATTTTGCGCGTCGCACTGTTTTGTGCAGTTCACACTCGCGTTATTTTGCGCGTCGCACTGTAATGTGCAGTTCACACTCGCGCTATTTTGCGCGTCGCACTGTTTTGTGCAGTTCACAATCGCGCAATTTTGCACGTCGCACTGTTTTGTGCAGTTTATCACTCGCACTACTTTGCGCGTCGCACTGTTTTCTGCAGTTCACAACTCGCGCTATTTTGCGCCTCGCACTGTTTTGTGCAGTTCCACACTCGCGCTATTTTGCGCGTCGCACTGTTTTGTGCAGTTCACACTCGCGTTATTTTGCGCGTCGCACTGTAATGTGCAGTTCACACTCGCTATTTTGTGCGTCGCACTGTTTTGTGCAGTTCACACTCGCGCTATTTTGCGCGTCGCACTGTTTTGTGCAGTTCACAATCGCGCAATTTTGCGCGTCGCAGTGTTTTGTGCAGTTTATCACTCGCTATATTTTGCGCGTCGCACTGTTTTGTCCAGTTCACAATCGCGCAATTTTGCACGTCGCACTGTTTTGTGCAGTTTATCACTCGCCCTATTTTGCGCGTCGCACTGTTTTCTGCAGTTCACACTCGCGCTATTTTGCGCCTCGCACTGTTTTGTGCAGTTCACACTCGCGCTATTTTCCGCGTCGCACTGTTTTGTGCAGTTCACACTCGCGTTATTTTGCGCGACGCACTGTAATGTGCAGTTCACACTCGCGCTATTTTGCGCGTCGCACTGTTTTGTGCAGTTCACACTAGCGCTATTTTGCGCGTCGCACTGTTTTGTGCAGGTCACAATCGCGCAATTTTGCGCATCGCATTGTTTTGTGCAGTTTATCACTCGCTATATTTTGCGCGTTGCACTCTTTTGTGCAGTTCACAATCGCGCAATTTTGCACGTCGCACTGTTTTGTGCAGTTTATCACTCGCACTATTTTGCGCGTCGCACTGTTTTCTGCAGTTCACACTCGCTCTATTTTTCGCGTCGCACTGTTTTGTGTAGTTTATCGCTCGCCCCTATTTTGCGCGCCGCACTGTTTTCTCCCGTTCACACTCGCGCTATTTTGCGCGTCGCACTGTTTTGTGCAGTTCACACTCGCGTTATTTTGCGCGTCGCACTGTAATGTGCAGTTCACACTCGCGCTAGTTTGCGCGTCGCACTGTTTTGTGCAGTTCACACTCGCGCTACTTTGCGCGTCGCACTGTTTTGTGCAGTTCACACTCGCGCAATTTTGCGCGTCGCACTGTTTTGTGCCGTTCACACTCGCTCTATTTTGCGCGTGGCACTGTTTTGTGTAGTTTATTCGCTCGCCCTATTTTGCGCGTCGCACTGTTTTCTGCCGTTCACACTCGCGCTATTTTGCGCCTCGCACTGTTTTGTACAGTTCACACTCGCGCTATTTTGCGCGTCGCACTGTTTTGTGCAGTTCACACTCGCGCTATTTTGCGCGTCGCACTGTTTTGTGCAGTTCACAATCGCGCAATTTTGCACGTCGCACTGTTTTGTGCAGTTTATCACTCGCCCCACTATTTTGCGCGTCGCACTGTTTTCTGCAGTTCACACTCGCGCTATTTTGCGCCTCGCACTGTTTTGCGCAGTTCACACTCGCGCTATTTTGCGCGTCGCACTGTTTTGTGCAGTTCACACTCGCGTTATTTTGCGCGTCGCACTGTAATGTGCAGTTCACACTCGCGCTATTTTGCGCGTCGCACTGTTTTGTGCAGTTCACACTCGCGCTATTTTGCGCGTCGCACTGTTTTGTGCAGTTCACACTCGCGCAATTTTGCGCGTCGCACTGTTTTGTGCAGTTTATCACTCGCGCTATTTTGCGCGTCGCACTGTTTTGTGCAGTTCACACTCGCTCTATTTTGCGCGTCGCACTGTTTTGTGCAGTTTATCACTCGCCCTATTTTGCGCGTCGCACTGTTTTCTGCAGTTCACACTCGCGCTATTTTGCGCCTCGCACTGTTTTGTGCAGTTCACAATCGCGCTATTTTGCGCGTCGCACTGTTTTGTGCAGTTCACACTCGCGTTATTTTGCGCGTCGCACTGTAATGTGCAGTTCACACTCGCGCTATTTTGCGCGTCGCACTGTTTTGTGCAGTTCACACTCGCGCTATTTTGCGCGTCGCACTGTTTTGTGCAGTTCACAATCGCGCAATTTTGCGCGTCGCATTGTTTTGTGCAGTTTATCACTCGCTATATTTTGCGCGTCGCAACTGTTTTGTGCAGTTCACAATCAATTTTGCACGTCGCACTGTTTTGTGCAGTTTATCACTCGCACTATTTTGCGCGTCGCACTGTTTTCTGCAGTTCACACTCGCTCTATTTTTCGCGTCGCACTGTTTTGTGTAGTTTGTCGCTCGCCCTATTTTGCGCGTCGCACTGTTTTCTGCCGTTCACACTCGCGCTATTTTGCGCGTCGCACTGTTTTCTGCCGTTCACACTCGCGCTATTTTGCGCGTCGCACTGTTTTGTGCAGTTCACACTCGCGTTATTTTGCGCGTCGCACTGTAATGTGCAGTTCACACCCGCGCTATTTTGCGCGTCGCACTGTTTTGTGCAGTTCACACTCGCGCTACTTTGCGCGTCGCACTGTTTTGTGCAGTTCACACTCGCGCAATTTTGCGCGTCGCACTGTTTTGTGCAGTTCACACTCGCTCTATTTTGCGCGTGGCACTGTTTTGTGTAGTTTATCGCTCGCCCTATTTTGCGCGTCGCACTGTTTTCTGCCGTTCACACTCGCGCTATTTTGCGCCTCGCACTCCTTTGTGCAGTTCACACTCGCGCTATTTTGCGCGTCGCACTGTTTTGTGCAGTTCACACTCGCGCTATTTTGCGCGTCGCACTGTTTTGTGCAGTTCACAATCGCGCAATTTTGCGCGTCGCATTGTTTTGTGCAGTTTATCACTCGCTATATTTTGCGCGTCGCACTGTTTTGTGCAGTTCACAATCGCGCAATTTTGCACGTCGCACTGTTTTGTGCAGTTTATCACTCGCACTATTTTGCGCGTCGCACTGTTTTCTGCAGTTCACACTCGCTCTATTTTGCGCGTCGCACTATTTTGTGTAGTTTATCGCTCGCCCTATTCTGCGCGTCGCACTGTTTTCTGCCGTTCACACTCGCGCTATTTTGCGCGTCGCACTGTTTTGTGCAGTTCACACTCGCGTTATTTTGCGCGTCGCACTGTAATGTGCAGTTCACACTCGCGCTATTTTGCGCGTCGCACTGTTTTGTGCAGTTCACAATCGCGCAATTTTGCACGTCGCACTGTTTTGTGCAGTTTATCACTCGCACTACTTTGCGCGTCGCACTGTTTTCTGCAGTTCACACTCGCGCTATTTTGCGCCTCGCACTGTTTTGTGCAGTTCACACTCGCGCTATTTTGCGCGTCGCACTGTTTTGTGCAGTTCACACTCGCGTTATTTTGCGCGTCGCACTGTAATGTGCAGTTCACACTCGCTATTTTGTGCGTCGCACTGTTTTGTGCAGTTCACACTCGCGCTATTTTGCGCGTCGCACTGTTTTGTGCAGTTCACAATCGCGCAATTTTGCGCGTCGCAGTGTTTTGTGCAGTTTATCACTCGCTATATTTTGCGCGTCGCACTGTTTTGTCCAGTTCACAATCGCGCAATTTTGCACGTCGCACTGTTTTGTGCAGTTTATCACTCGCCCTATTTTGCGCGTCGCACTGTTTTCTGCAGTTCACACTCGCGCTATTTTGCGCCTCGCACTGTTTTGTGCAGTTCACACTCGCGCTATTTTCCGCGTCGCACTGTTTTGTGCAGTTCACACTCGCGTTATTTTGCGCGACGCACTGTAATGTGCAGTTCACACTCGCGCTATTTTGCGCGTCGCACTGTTTTGTGCAGTTCACACTAGCGCTATTTTGCGCGTCGCACTGTTTTGTGCAGGTCACAATCGCGCAATTTTGCGCATCGCATTGTTTTGTGCAGTTTATCACTCGCTATATTTTGCGCGTTGCACTCTTTTGTGCAGTTCACAATCGCGCAATTTTGCACGTCGCACTGTTTTGTGCAGTTTATCACTCGCACTATTTTGCGCGTCGCACTGTTTTCTGCAGTTCACACTCGCTCTATTTTTCGCGTCGCACTGTTTTGTGTAGTTTATCGCTCGCCCTATTTTGCGCGCCGCACTGTTTTCTCCCGTTCACACTCGCGCTATTTTGCGCGTCGCACTGTTTTGTGCAGTTCACACTCGCGTTATTTTGCGCGTCGCACTGTAATGTGCAGTTCACACTCGCGCTAGTTTGCGCGTCGCACTGTTTTGTGCAGTTCACACTCGCGCTACTTTGCGCGTCGCACTGTTTTGTGCAGTTCACACTCGCGCAATTTTGCGCGTCGCACTGTTTTGTGCCGTTCACACTCGCTCTATTTTGCGCGTGGCACTGTTTTGTGTAGTTTATCGCTCGCCCTATTTTGCGCGTCGCACTGTTTTCTGCCGTTCACACTCGCGCTATTTTGCGCCTCGCACTGTTTTGTGCAGTTCACACTCGCGCTATTTTGCGCGTCGCACTGTTTTGTGCAGTTCACACTCGCGCTATTTTGCGCGTCGCACTGTTTTGTGCAGTTCACAATCGCGCAATTTTGCACGTCGCACTGTTTTGTGCAGTTTATCACTCGCACTATTTTGCGCGTCGCACTGTTTTCTGCAGTTCACACTCGCGCTATTTTGCGCCTCGCACTGTTTTGTGCAGTTCACACTCGCGCTATTTTGCGCGTCGCACTGTTTTGTGCAGTTCACACTCGCGTTATTTTGCGCGTCGCACTGTAATGTGCAGTTCACACTCGCGCTATTTTGCGCGTCGCACTGTTTTGTGCAGTTCACACTCGCGCTATTTTGCGCGTCGCACTGTTTTGTGCAGTTCACACTCGCGCAATTTTGCGCGTCGCACTGTTTTGTGCAGTTTATCACTCGCGCTATTTTGCGCGTCGCACTGTTTTGTGCAGTTCACACTCGCTCTATTTTGCGCGTCGCACTGTTTTGTGCAGTTTATCACTCGCCCTATTTTGCGCGTCGCACTGTTTTCTGCAGTTCACACTCGCGCTATTTTGCGCCTCGCACTGTTTTGTGCAGTTCACAATCGCGCTATTTTGCGCGTCGCACTGTTTTGTGCAGTTCACACTCGCGTTATTTTGCGCGTCGCACTGTAATGTGCAGTTCACACTCGCGCTATTTTGCGCGTCGCACTGTTTTGTGCAGTTCACACTCGCGCTATTTTGCGCGTCGCACTGTTTTGTGCAGTTCACAATCGCGCAATTTTGCACGTCGCACTGTTTTGTGCAGTTTATCACTCGCACTATTTTGCGCGTCGCACTGTTTTCTGTAGTTCACACTCGCGCTCTTTTGCGCCTCGCACTGTTTTGTGCAGTTCACACTCGCGCTATTTTGCGCGTCGCACTGTTTTGTGCAGTTCACACTCGCGTTATTTTGCGCGTCGCACTGTAATGTGCTGTTCACACTCGCGCTATTTTGCGCGTCGCACTGTTTTGTGCAGTTCACACTCGCGCTATTTTGCGCGTCGCACTGTTTTGTGCAGTTCACAATCGCGCAATTTTGCGCGTCGCATTGTTTTGTGCAGTTTATCACTCGCTATATTTTGCGCGTCGCACTGTTTTGTGTAGTTCACAATCGCCCAATTTTGCACGTCACACTGTTTTGTGCAGTTTATCACTCGCACTATTTTGCGCGTCGCACTGTTTTCTGCAGTTCACACTCGCGCTATTTTGCGCGTCGCACTGTTTTGTGCAGTTTATCACTCGAGCTATTTTGCGCATCGCACTGTTTTGGGCAGTTCACACTCGCGCTATTTTGCGCGTCGCACTGTTTTGTGCAGTTCACAGTCGCGCAATTTTGCGCGTCGCACTGTTTTGTGCAGTTTGTCACTCGCGCTATTTTGCGCGTCGCACTATTTTGTGCAGTTCACACTCGCGCTATTTTGCGCGTCGCACTTTTTTGTGCAGTTCACACTCGCGCTATTTTGCGCGTAGCACTGTTTTGTGCAGTTTATCACTCGCGCTATTTTGCGCGTCGTACTGTTTTGTGCAGTTCACACTCGCTCTATTTTGCGCGTCGCACTGTTTTGTGCAGTTTATCACTCGCCCTATTTTGCGCGTCGCACTGTTTTCTGCAGTTCACACTCGCGCTATTTTGCGCCTCGCACTGTTTTGTGCAGTTCACAATCGCGCTATTTTGCGCGTCGCACTGTAATGTGCAGTTCACACTCGCGCTATTTTGCGCGTCGCACTGTTTTGTGCAGTTCACACTCGCGCTATTTTGCGCGTCGCACTGTTTTGTGCAGTTCACAATCGCGCAATTTTGCACGTCACACTGTTTTGTGCAGTTTATCACTCGCACTATTTTGCGCGTCGCACTGTTTTCTGTAGTTCACACTCGCGCTCTTTTGCGCCTCGCACTGTTTTGTGCAGTTCACACTCGCGCTATTTTGCGCGTCGCACTGTTTTGTGCAGTTCACACTCGCGTTATTTTGCGCGTCGCACTGTAATGTGCTGTTCACACTCGCGCTATTTTGCGCGTCGCACTGTTTTGTGCAGTTCACACTCGCGCTATTTTGCGCGTCGCACTGTTTTGTGCAGTTCACAATCGCGCAATTTTGCGCGTCGCATTGTTTTGTGCAGTTTATCACTCGCTATATTTTGCGCGTCGCACTGTTTTGTGCAGTTCACAATCGCCCAATTTTGCACGTCGCACTGTTTTGTGCAGTTTATCACTCGCACTATTTTGCGCGTCGCACTGTTTTCTGCAGTTCACACTCGCGCTATTTTGCGCGTCGCACTGTTTTGTGCAGTTTATCACTCGAGCTATTTTGCGCATCGCACTGTTTTGGGCAGTTCACACTCGCGCTATTTTGCGCGTCGCACTGTTTTGTGCAGTTCACAGTCGCGCAATTTTGCGCGTCGCACTGTTTTGTGCAGTTTGTCACTCGCGCTATTTTGCGCGTCGCACTATTTTGTGCAGTTCACACTCGCGCTATTTTGCGCGTCGCACTTTTTTGTGCAGTTCACACTCGCGCTATTTTGCGCGTAGCACTGTTTTGTGCAGTTTATCACTCGCGCTATTTTGCGCGTCGCACTGTTTTGTGCAGTTCACACTCGCGCTATTTTGCGCGTCGCACTGTTTTGTGCAATTCACAATCGCGCAATTTTGCGCGTGCACTGTTTTGTGCTTTTTATCACTCGCTATATTTTGCGCGTCGCACTGTTTTGTGCAGTTCACACTCGCGCTATTTTGCCCGTCGCACTGTTTTGTGCAGTTCGCACTCGCGCAATTTTGCGCGTCGCACTGTTTTGTGCAGTTCCCACTCGCGCTATTTTGCGCGTCGCACTGTTTTGTGCAGTTCACACTCGCGTTATTTTGCGCGTCGCACTGCAATGTGCAGTTCACACTCGCGCTATTTTGCGCGTCGCACTATTTTGTGCAGTTCACACTCGCGCTATTTTGCGCGTCGCACTGTTTTGTGCAGTTCACAATCGCGCAATTTTGCACGTCGCACTGTTTTGTGCAGTTTATCACTCGCACTATTTTGCGCGTCGCACTGTTTTCGGGAGTTCACACTCGCGCTATTTTGCACCTCGCACTGTTTTGTGCAGTTCACACTCGCGCTATTTTGCGCGTCGCACTGTAATGTGCAGTTCACACTCGCGCTATTTTGCGCGTTGCACTGTTTTGTGCAGTTCACACTCGCGCTACTTTGCGCGTCGTACTGTTTTGTGCAGTTCACACTCGCGCTATTTTGCGCGTCGCACTGTTTTGTGCAGTTCACACTCGCGTTATTTTGCGCGTCGCACTGTAATGTGCAGTTCACACTCGCGCTATTTTGCGCGTTGCACTGTTTTGTGCAGTTCACACTCGCGCTACTTTGCGCGTCGTACTGTTTTGTGCAGTTCACACTCGCGCAATTTTGCGCGTCGCACTGTTTTGTGCAGTTCACACTCGCTCTATTTTGCGCGTGGCACTGTTTTGTGTAGTTTATCGCTCGCCCTATTTTGCGCGTCGCACTGTTTACTGCCGTTCACACTCGCGCTATTTTGCCCCTCGCACTGTTTTGTGCAGTTCACACTCGCGCTATTTTGCGCGTCGCACTGTTTTGTGCAGTTCACTCTCTCGCTTTTTTGCGCGTCGCACTGTTTTGTGCAGTTCACAATCGCGCAATTTTGCACGTCGCACTGTTTTGTGCAGTTTATCACTCGCACTATTTTGCGCGTCGCACTGTTTTCTGCAGTTCACACTCGCGCTATTTTGCGCCTCGCACTATTTTGTGCAGTTCACACTCGCGCTATTTTGCGCGTCGCACTGTTTTGTGCAGTTCACACTCGCGTTATTTTGCGCGTCGCACTGTAATGTGCAGTTCACACTCGCGCTATTTTGCGGGTCGCACTGTTTTGTGCAGTTCACACTCGCGCTATTTTGCGCGTCGCACTATTTTGTGTAGTTCACACTCGCGCAATTTTGCGCGTCGCACTGTTTTGTGCAGTTTATCACTCGCGCTATTTTGCGCGTCGCACTGTTTTGTGCAGTTCACACTCGCTCTATTTTGCGCGTCGCACTGTTTTGTGCAGTTTATCACTCGCCCTATTTTGCGCGTCGCACTGTTTTCTGCAGTTCACACTCGCGCTATTTTGCGCCTCGCACTGTTTTGTGCAGTTCACAATCGCGCTATTTTGCGCGTCGCACTGTTTTGTGCAGTTCACACTCGCGTTATTTTGCGCGTCGCACTGTAATGTGCAGTTCACACTCGCGCTATTTTGCGCGTCGCACTGTTTTGTGCAGTTCACACTCGCGCTATTTTGCGCGTCGCACTGTTTTGTGCAGTTCACAATCGCGCAATTTTGCACGTCGCACTGTTTTATGCAGTTTATCACTCGCACTATTTTGCGCGTCGCACTGTTTTCTGTAGTTCACACTCGCGCTCTTTTGCGCCTCGCACTGTTTTGTGCAGTTCACACTCGCGCTATTTTGCGCGTCGCACTGTTTTGTGCAGTTCACACTCGCGTTATTTTGCGCGTCGCACTGTAATGTGCTGTTCACACTCGCGCTATTTTGCGCGTCGCACTGTTTTGTGCAGTTCACAATCGCGCAATTTTGCGTGTCGCATTGTTTTGTGCAGTTTATCACTCGCTAAATTTTGCGCGTCGCACTGTTTTGTGCAGTTCACAATCGCCCAATTTTGCACGTCGCACTGTTTTGTGCAGTTTATCACTCGCACTATTTTGCGCGTCGCACTGTTTTCTGCAGTTCACACTCGCGCTATTTTGCGCGTCGCACTGTTTTGTGCAGTTTATCACTCGAGCTATTTTGCGCATCGCACTGTTTTGGGCAGTTCACACTCGCGCTATTTTGCGCGTCGCACTGTTTTGTGCAGTTCACAATTGCGCAATTTTGCGCGTCGCACTGTTTTGTGCAGTTTGTCACTCGCGCTATTTTGCGCGTCGCACTATTTTGTGCAGTTCACACTCGCGCTATTTTGCGCGTCGCACTTTTTTGTGCAGTTCACACTCGCGCTATTTTGCGCGTTGCACTGTTTTGTGCAGTTTATCACTCGCGCTATTTTGCGCGTCGCACTGTTTTGTGCAGTTCACACTCGCGCTATTTTGCGCGTCGCACTGTTTTGTGCAATTCACAATCGCGCAATTTTGCCCGTCGCACTGTTTTGTGCAGTTCGCACTCGCGCTATTTTGCGCGTCGCACTGTTTTGTGCAGTTTATCACTCGCGCTATTTTGCGCGTCGCACTGTTTTGTGCAGTTTATCACTCGCGCTATTTTGCGCGTCGCACTGTTTTGTGCAGTTCACACTCGCGCTATTTTGCGCGTCGCACTGTTTTGTGCAGTTCACACTCGCGTTATTTTGCGCGTCGCACTGCAATGTGCAGTTCACACTCGCGCTATTTTGCGCGTCGCACTATTTTGTGCAGTTCACACTCGCGCTATTTTGCGCGTCGCACTGTTTTGTGCAGTTCACAATCGCGCAATTTTGCACGTCGCACTGTTTTGTGCAGTTTATCACTCGCACTATTTTGCGCGTCGCACTGTTTTCGGGAGTTCACACTCGCGCTATTTTCCACCTCGCACTGTTTTGTGCAGTTCACACTCGCGTTATTTTGCGCGTCGCACTGTAATGTGCAGTTCACACTCGCGCTATTTTGCGCGTCGCACTATTTTGTGCAGTTCACGCTCGCGCTATTTTGCGCGTCGCACTGTTTTGTGCAGTTCACAATCGCGCAATTTTGCGCGTCGCATTGTTTTGTGCAGTTTATGACTCGCTATATTTTGCGCGTCGCACTGTTTTGTGCAGTTCACAATCGCGCAATTTTGCACGTCGCACTGTTTTGTGCAGTTTATCACTCGCCCTATTTTGCGCGTCGCACTGTTTTCTGCAGTTCACACTCGCTCTATTTTGCGCGTCGCACTGTTTTGTGTAGTTTATCGCTCGCCCTATTTTGCGCGTCGCACTGTTTTCTGCCGTTCACACTCGCGCTATTTTGCGCGTCGCACTGTTTTGTGCAGTTCACACTCGCGTTATTTTGCGCGTCGCACTGTAATGTGCAGTTCACAGTCGCGCTATTTTGCGCGTCGCACTGTTTTGTGCAGTTCACACTCGCGCTATTTTGCGCGTCGCACTGTTTTGTGGAGTTCACACTCGCGCAATTTTGCGCGTCGCACTGTTTTGTGCAGTTCACACTCGCGCTATTTTGCGGGTCGCACTGTTTTGTGCAGTTCACACTCGCTCTATTTTGCGCGTGGCACTGTTTTGTGTAGTTTATCGCTCGCCCTATTTTGCGCGTCGCACTGTTTTCTGCCGTTCACACTCGCGCTATTTTGCGCCTCGCACTGTTTTGTGCAGTTCACACTCGCGCTATTTTGCACGTTGCACTGTTTTGTGCAGTTCACACTCGCGTTATTTTGCGCGTCGCACTGTAATGTGCAGTTCGCACTCGCGCTATTTTGCGCGTCGCACTGTTTTGTGCAGTTCACATTCGCGCTATTTTGCGCGTCGCACTGTTTTGTGCAGTTCCCAATCGCGCAATTTTGCACGTCGCACTGTTTTGTGCAGTTTATCACTCGCACTATTTTGCGCGTCGCACTGTTTTCGGCAGTTCACAATCGCGCTATTTTGCGCGTCGCATTTTTTTGTGCAGTTCACACTCGCGCTATTTTGCGCGTAGCACTGTTTTGTGCAGTTTATCACTCGCGCTATTTTGCGCGTCGCACTGTTTTGTGCAGTTCACACTCGCGCTATTTTGCGCGTCGCACTGTTTTGTCCAATTCACAATCGCGCAATTTTGCGCCTCGCACTATTTTGTGCAGTTCACACTCGCGCTATTTTGCGCGTCGCACTGTTTTGTGCAGTTCACACTCGCTCTATTTTGCGCGTCGCACTGTTTTGTGCAGTTTATCGCTCGCCCTATTTTGCGCGTCACACTGTTTTCCGCCGTTCACACTCGCGCTATTTTGCGCGTCGCACTGTTTTGTGCAGTTCACAATCGCGCAATTTTGCGCGTCGCATTGTTTTGTGCAGTTTATCACTCGCTATATTTTGCGCGTCGCACTGTTTTGTGCAGTTCACAATCGCGCAATTTTGCACGTCGCACTGTTTTGTGCAGTTTATCACTCGCACTATTTTGCGCGTCGCACTGTTTTCTGCAGTTCACACTCGCTCTATTTTGCGCGTCGCACTATTTTGTGTAGTTTATCGCTCGCCCTATTTTGCGCGTCGTACTGTTTTCTGCCGTTCACACTCGCGCTATTTTGCGCGTCGCACTGTTTTGTGCAGTTCACACTCGCGTTATTTTGCGCGTCGCACTGTAATGTGCAGTTCACACTCGCGCTATTTTGCGCGTCGCACTGTTTTGTGCAGTTCACACTCGCGCTATTTTGCGCGTCGCACTGTTTTGTGCAGTTCACACTGGCGCAATTTTGCGCGTCGCACTGTTTTGTGCAGTTCACACTCGCGCTATTTTGCGCGTCGCACTGTTTTGTGCAGTTTATCACTCGCGCTATTTTGCGCGTCGCACTGTTTTGTGCAGTTCACACTCGCTCGATTTTGCGCGTGGCACTGTTTTGTGTAGTTTATCGCTCGCCCTATTTTGCGCGTCGCACTGTTTTCTGCCGTTCACACTCGCGCTATTTTGCGCCTCGCACTGTTTTGTGCAGTTCACACTCGCGCTATTTTGCGCGTTGCACTGTTTTGTGCAGTTCACACACGCGTTATTTTGCGCGTCGCACTGTTTTCGGGAGTTCACACTCGCGCTATTTTGCGCCTCGCACTGTTTTGTGCAGTTCACACTCGCGCTATTTTGCGCGTCGCACTGTTTTGTGCAGTTCACACTCGCGCTATTTTGCGCGTCGCACTGTTTTGCGCGTCGCACTGTTTTCTGCCGTTCACACTCGCGCTATTTTGCGCGTCGCACTGTTTTGTGCAGTTCACAATCGCGCAATTTTGCGCGTCGCATTGTTTTGTGCAGTTTATGACTCGCGATATTTTGCGCGTCGCACTGTTTTGTGCAGTTTATCGCTCGCCTTATTTTGCGCGTCGCACTGTTTTCTGCCGTTCACACTCGCGCTATTTTGCGCGTCGCACTGTTTTGTGCAGTTCACAATCGCGCAATTTTGCGCGTCGCATTGTTTTGTGCAGTTTATCACTCGCTATATTTTGCGCGTCGCACTGTTTTGTGCAGTTCACAATCGCGCAATTTTGCACGTCGCACTGTTTTGTGCAGTTTATCACTCGCCCTATTTTGCGCGTCGCACTGTTTTCTGCAGTTCACACTCGCTCTATTTTGCGCGTCGCACTATTTTGTGTAGTTTATCGCTCGCCCTATTCTGCGCGTCGCACTGTTTTCTGCCGTTCACACTCGCGCTATTTTGCGCGTCGCACTGTTTCGTGCAGTTCACACTCGCGTTATTTTGCGCGTCGCACTGTAATGTGCAGTTCACACTCGCGCTATTTTGCGCGTCGCACTTTTTTGTGCAGTTCACACTCGCGCAATTTTGCGCGTCGCACTGTTTTGTGCAGTTCACAATCGCGCAATTTTGCACGTCGCACTGTTTTGTGCAGTTTATCACTCGCACTATTTTGCGCGTCGCACTGTTTTCTGCAGTTCACACTCGCGCTATTTTGCGCCTCGCACTGTTTTGTGCAGTTCACACTCGCGCTATTTTGCGCGTCGCACTGTTTTGTGCAGTTCACACTCGCGTTATTTTGCGCGTCGCACTGTAATGTGCAGTTCGCACACTCGCTATTTTGCGCGTCGCACTGTTTTGTGCAGTTCACACTCGCGCTATTTTGCGCGTCGCACTGTTTTGTGCAGTTCACAATCGCGCAATTTTGCGCGTCGCACTGTTTTGTCCAGTTCACAATCGCGCAATTTTGCACGTCGCACTGTTTTGTGCAGTTTATCACTCGCCCTATTTTGCGCGTCGCACTGTTTTCTGCAGTTCACACTCGCGCTATTTTGCGCCTCGCACTGCTTTGTGCAGTTCACACTCGCGCTATTTTCCGCGTCGCACTGTTTTGTGCAGTTCACACTCGCGTTATTTTGCGCGACGCACTGTAATGTGCAGTTCACACTCGCGCTATTTTGCGCGTCGCACTGTTTTGTGCAGTTCACACTCGCGCTATTTTGCGCGTCGCACTGTTTTGTGCAGTTCACAATCGCGCAATTTTGCGCGTCGCATTGTTTTGTGCAGTTTATCACTCGGTATATTTTGCGCGTCGCACTGTTTTGTGCAGTTCACAATCGCGCAATTTTGCACGTCGCACTGTTTTGTGCAGTTTATCACTCGCACTATTTTGCGCGTCGCACTGTTTTCTGCAGTTCACACTCGCTCTATTTTTCGCGTCGCACTGTTTTGTGTAGTTTGTCGCTCGCCCTATTTTGCGCGTCGCACTGTTTTCTGCCGTTCACACTCGCGCTATTTTGCGCGTCGCACTGTTTTGTGCAGTTCACACTCGCGTTATTTTGCGCGTCGCACTGTAATGTGCAGTTCACACCCGCGCTATTTTGCGCGTCGCACTGTTTTGTGCAGTTCACACTCGCGCTACTTTGCGCGTCGCACTGTTTTGTGCAGTTCACACTCGCGCAATTTTGCGCGTCGCACTGTTTTGTGCAGTTCACACTCGCTCTATTTTGCGCGTGGCACTGTTTTGTGTAGTTTATCGCTCGCCCTATTTTGCGCGTCGCACTGTTTTCTGCCGTTCACACTCGCGCTATTTTGCGCCTCGCACTGTTTTGTGCAGTTCACACTCGCGCTATTTTGCGCGTCGCACTGTTTTGTGCAGTTCACACTCGCGCTATTTTGCGCGTCGCACTGTTTTGTGCAGTTCACAATCGCGCAATTTTGCGCGTCGCATTGTTTTGTGCAGTTTATGACTCGCGATATTTTGCGCGTCGCACTGTTTTGTGCAGTTTATCGCTCGCCTTATTTTGCGCGTCGCACTGTTTTCTGCCGTTCACACTCGCGCTATTTTGCGCGTCGCACTGTTTTGTGCAGTTCACAATCGCGCAATTTTGCGCGTCGCATTGTTTTGTGCAGTTTATCACTCGCTATATTTTGCGCGTCGCACTGTTTTGTGCAGTTCACAATCGCGCAATTTTGCACGTCGCACTGTTTTGTGCAGTTTATCACTCGCCCTATTTTGCGCGTCGCACTGTTTTCTGCAGTTCACACTCGCTCTATTTTGCGCGTCGCACTATTTTGTGTAGTTTATCGCTCGCCCTATTCTGCGCGTCGCACTGTTTTCTGCCGTTCACACTCGCGCTATTTTGCGCGTCGCACTGTTTCGTGCAGTTCACACTCGCGTTATTTTGCGCGTCGCACTGTAATGTGCAGTTCACACTCGCGCTATTTTGCGCGTCGCACTTTTTTGTGCAGTTCACACTCGCGCAATTTTGCGCGTCGCACTGTTTTGTGCAGTTCACAATCGCGCAATTTTGCACGTCGCACTGTTTTGTGCAGTTTATCACTCGCACTATTTTGCGCGTCGCACTGTTTTCTGCAGTTCACACTCGCGCTATTTTGCGCCTCGCACTGTTTTGTGCAGTTCACACTCGCGCTATTTTGCGCGTCGCACTGTTTTGTGCAGTTCACACTCGCGTTATTTTGCGCGTCGCACTGTAATGTGCAGTTCACACTCGCTATTTTGCGCGTCGCACTGTTTTGTGCAGTTCACACTCGCGCTATTTTGCGCGTCGCACTGTTTTGTGCAGTTCACAATCGCGCAATTTTGCGCGTCGCACTGTTTTGTCCAGTTCACAATCGCGCAATTTTGCACGTCGCACTGTTTTGTGCAGTTTATCACTCGCCCTATTTTGCGCGTCGCACTGTTTTCTGCAGTTCACACTCGCGCTATTTTGCGCCTCGCACTGCTTTGTGCAGTTCACACTCGCGCTATTTTCCGCGTCGCACTGTTTTGTGCAGTTCACACTCGCGTTATTTTGCGCGACGCACTGTAATGTGCAGTTCACACTCGCGCTATTTTGCGCGTCGCACTGTTTTGTGCAGTTCACACTCGCGCTATTTTGCGCGTCGCACTGTTTTGTGCAGTTCACAATCGCGCAATTTTGCGCGTCGCATTGTTTTGTGCAGTTTATCACTCGCTATATTTTGCGCGTCGCACTGTTTTGTGCAGTTCACAATCGCGCAATTTTGCACGTCGCACTGTTTTGTGCAGTTTATCACTCGCACTATTTTGCGCGTCGCACTGTTTTCTGCAGTTCACACTCGCTCTATTTTTCGCGTCGCACTGTTTTGTGTAGTTTGTCGCTCGCCCTATTTTGCGCGTCGCACTGTTTTCTGCCGTTCACACTCGCGCTATTTTGCGCGTCGCACTGTTTTGTGCAGTTCACACTCGCGTTATTTTGCGCGTCGCACTGTAATGTGCAGTTCACACCCGCGCTATTTTGCGCGTCGCACTGTTTTGTGCAGTTCACACTCGCGCTACTTTGCGCGTCGCACTGTTTTGTGCAGTTCACACTCGCGCAATTTTGCGCGTCGCACTGTTTTGTGCAGTTCACACTCGCTCTATTTTGCGCGTGGCACTGTTTTGTGTAGTTTATCGCTCGCCCTATTTTGCGCGTCGCACTGTTTTCTGCCGTTCACACTCGCGCTATTTTGCGCCTCGCACTGTTTTGTGCAGTTCACACTCGCGCTATTTTGCGCGTCGCACTGTTTTGTGCAGTTCACACTCGCGCTATTTTGCGCGTCGCACTGTTTTGTGCAGTTCACAATCGCGCAATTTTGCGCGTCGCATTGTTTTGTGCAGTTTATCACTCGCTATATTTTGCGCGTCGCACTGTTTTGTGCAGTTCACAATCGCGCAATTTTGCACGTCGCACTGTTTTGTGCAGTTTATCACTCGCACTATTTTGCGCGTCGCACTGTTTTCTGCAGTTCACACTCGCTCTATTTTGCGCGTCGCACTATTTTGTGTAGTTTATCGCTCGCCCTATTCTGCGCGTCGCACTGTTTTCTGCCGTTCACACTCGCGCTATTTTGCGCGTCGCACTGTTTTGTGCAGTTCACACTCGCGTTATTTTGCGCGTCGCACTGTAATGTGCAGTTCACACTCGCGCTATTTTGCGCGTCGCACTGTTTTGTGCAGTTCACAATCGCGCAATTTTGCACGTCGCACTGTTTTGTGCAGTTTATCACTCGCACTACTTTGCGCGTCGCACTGTTTTCTGCAGTTCACACTCGCGCTATTTTGCGCCTCGCACTGTTTTGTGCAGTTCACACTCGCGCTATTTTGCGCGTCGCACTGTTTTGTGCAGTTCACACTCGCGTTATTTTGCGCGTCGCACTGTAATGTGCAGTTCACACTCGCTATTTTGCGCGTCGCACTGTTTTGTGCAGTTCACACTCGCGCTATTTTGCGCGTCGCACTGTTTTGTGCAGTTCACAATCGCGCAATTTTGCGCGTCGCAGTGTTTTGTGCAGTTTATCACTCGCTATATTTTGCGCGTCGCACTGTTTTGTCCAGTTCACAATCGCGCAATTTTGCACGTCGCACTGTTTTGTGCAGTTTATCACTCGCCCTATTTTGCGCGTCGCACTGTTTTCTGCAGTTCACACTCGCGCTATTTTGCGCCTCGCACTGTTTTGTGCAGTTCACACTCGCGCTATTTTCCGCGTCGCACTGTTTTGTGCAGTTCACACTCGCGTTATTTTGCGCGACGCACTGTAATGTGCAGTTCACACTCGCGCTATTTTGCGCGTCGCACTGTTTTGTGCAGTTCACACTAGCGCTATTTTGCGCGTCGCACTGTTTTGTGCAGGTCACAATCGCGCAATTTTGCGCATCGCATTGTTTTGTGCAGTTTATCACTCGCTATATTTTGCGCGTTGCACTCTTTTGTGCAGTTCACAATCGCGCAATTTTGCACGTCGCACTGTTTTGTGCAGTTTATCACTCGCACTATTTTGCGCGTCGCACTGTTTTCTGCAGTTCACACTCGCTCTATTTTTCGCGTCGCACTGTTTTGTGTAGTTTATCGCTCGCCCTATTTTGCGCGCCGCACTGTTTTCTCCCGTTCACACTCGCGCTATTTTGCGCGTCGCACTGTTTTGTGCAGTTCACACTCGCGTTATTTTGCGCGTCGCACTGTAATGTGCAGTTCACACTCGCGCTAGTTTGCGCGTCGCACTGTTTTGTGCAGTTCACACTCGCGCTACTTTGCGCGTCGCACTGTTTTGTGCAGTTCACACTCGCGCAATTTTGCGCGTCGCACTGTTTTGTGCCGTTCACACTCGCTCTATTTTGCGCGTGGCACTGTTTTGTGTAGTTTATCGCTCGCCCTATTTTGCGCGTCGCACTGTTTTCTGCCGTTCACACTCGCGCTATTTTGCGCCTCGCACTGTTTTGTGCAGTTCACACTCGCGCTATTTTGCGCGTCGCACTGTTTTGTGCAGTTCACACTCGCGCTATTTTGCGCGTCGCACTGTTTTGTGCAGTTCACAATCGCGCAATTTTGCACGTCGCACTGTTTTGTGCAGTTTATCACTCGCACTATTTTGCGCGTCGCACTGTTTTCTGCAGTTCACACTCGCGCTATTTTGCGCCTCGCACTGTTTTGTGCAGTTCACACTCGCGCTATTTTGCGCGTCGCACTGTTTTGTGCAGTTCACACTCGCGTTATTTTGCGCGTCGCACTGTAATGTGCAGTTCACACTCGCGCTATTTTGCGCGTCGCACTGTTTTGTGCAGTTCACACTCGCGCTATTTTGCGCGTCGCACTGTTTTGTGCAGTTCACACTCGCGCAATTTTGCGCGTCGCACTGTTTTGTGCAGTTTATCACTCGCGCTATTTTGCGCGTCGCACTGTTTTGTGCAGTTCACACTCGCTCTATTTTGCGCGTCGCACTGTTTTGTGCAGTTTATCACTCGCCCTATTTTGCGCGTCGCACTGTTTTCTGCAGTTCACACTCGCGCTATTTTGCGCCTCGCACTGTTTTGTGCAGTTCACAATCGCGCTATTTTGCGCGTCGCACTGTTTTGTGCAGTTCATACTCGCGTTATTTTGCGCGTCGCACTGTAATGTGCAGTTCACACTCGCGCTATTTTGCGCGTCGCACTGTTTTGTGCAGTTCACACTCGCGCTATTTTGCGCGTCGCACTGTTTTGTGCAGTTCACAATCGCGCAATTTTGCACGTCGCACTGTTTTGTGCAGTTTATCACTCGCACTATTTTGCGCGTCGCACTGTTTTCTGTAGTTCACACTCGCGCCCTTTTGCGCCTCGCACTGTTTTGTCCAGTTCACACTCGCGCTATTTTGCGCGTCGCACTGTTTTGTGCAGTTCACACTCGCGTTATTTTGCGCGTCGCACTGTAATGTGCTGTTCACACTCGCGCTATTTTGCGCGTCGCACTGTTTTGTGCAGTTCACACTCGCGCTATTTTGCGCGTCGCACTGTTTTGTGCAGTTCACAATCGCGCAATTTTGCGCGTCGCATTGTTTTGTGCAGTTTATCACTCGCTATATTTTGCGCGTCGCACTGTTTTGTGCAGTTCACAATCGCCCAATTTTGCACGTCGCACTGTTTTGTGCAGTTTATCACTCGCACTATTTTGCGCGTCGCACTGTTTTCTGCAGTTCACACTCGCGCTATTTTGCGCGTCGCACTGTTTTGTGCAGTTTATCACTCGAGCTATTTTGCGCATCGCACTGTTTTGGGCAGTTCACACTCGCGCTATTTTGCGCGTCGCACTGTTTTGTGCAGTTCACAGTCGCGCAATTTTGCGCGTCGCACTGTTTTGTGCAGTTTGTCACTCGCGCTATTTTGCGCGTCGCACTATTTTGTGCAGTTCACACTCGCGCTATTTTGCGCGTCGCACTTTTTTGTGCAGTTCACACTCGCGCTATTTTGCGCGTAGCACTGTTTTGTGCAGTTTATCACTCGCGCTATTTTGCGCGTCGTACTGTTTTGTGCAGTTCACACTCGCTCTATTTTGCGCGTCGCACTGTTTTGTGCAGTTTATCACTCGCCCTATTTTGCGCGTCGCACTGTTTTCTGCAGTTCACACTCGCGCTATTTTGCGCCTCGCACTGTTTTGTGCAGTTCACAATCGCGCTATTTTGCGCGTCGCACTGTAATGTGCAGTTCACACTCGCGCTATTTTGCGCGTCGCACTGTTTTGTGCAGTTCACACTCGCGCTATTTTGCGCGTCGCACTGTTTTGTGCAGTTCACAATCGCGCAATTTTGCACGTCACACTGTTTTGTGCAGTTTATCACTCGCACTATTTTGCGCGTCGCACTGTTTTCTGTAGTTCACACTCGCGCTCTTTTGCGCCTCGCACTGTTTTGTGCAGTTCACACTCGCGCTATTTTGCGCGTCGCACTGTTTTGTGCAGTTCACACTCGCGCTATTTTGCGCGTCGCACTGTTTTGTGCAGTTCACAATCGCGCAATTTTGCACGTCGCACTGTTTTGTGCAGTTTATCACTCGCACTACTTTGCGCGTCGCACTGTTTTCTGCAGTTCACACTCGCGCTATTTTGCGCCTCGCACTGTTTTGTGCAGTTCACACTCGCGCTATTTTGCGCGTCGCACTGTTTTGTGCAGTTCACACTCGCGTTATTTTGCGCGTCGCACTGTAATGTGCAGTTCACACTCGCTATTTTGCGCGTCGCACTGTTTTGTGCAGTTCACACTCGCGCTATTTTGCGCGTCGCACTGTTTTGTGCAGTTCACAATCGCGCAATTTTGCGCGTCGCAGTGTTTTGTGCAGTTTATCACTCGCTATATTTTGCGCGTCGCACTGTTTTGTCCAGTTCACAATCGCGCAATTTTGCACGTCGCACTGTTTTGTGCAGTTTATCACTCGCCCTATTTTGCGCGTCGCACTGTTTTCTGCAGTTCACACTCGCGCTATTTTGCGCCTCGCACTGTTTTGTGCAGTTCACACTCGCGCTATTTTCCGCGTCGCACTGTTTTGTGCAGTTCACACTCGCGTTATTTTGCGCGACGCACTGTAATGTGCAGTTCACACTCGCGCTATTTTGCGCGTCGCACTGTTTTGTGCAGTTCACACTAGCGCTATTTTGCGCGTCGCACTGTTTTGTGCAGGTCACAATCGCGCAATTTTGCGCATCGCATTGTTTTGTGCAGTTTATCACTCGCTATATTTTGCGCGTTGCACTCTTTTGTGCAGTTCACAATCGCGCAATTTTGCACGTCGCACTGTTTTGTGCAGTTTATCACTCGCACTATTTTGCGCGTCGCACTGTTTTCTGCAGTTCACACTCGCTCTATTTTTCGCGTCGCACTGTTTTGTGTAGTTTATCGCTCGCCCTATTTTGCGCGCCGCACTGTTTTCTCCCGTTCACACTCGCGCTATTTTGCGCGTCGCACTGTTTTGTGCAGTTCACACTCGCGTTATTTTGCGCGTCGCACTGTAATGTGCAGTTCACACTCGCGCTAGTTTGCGCGTCGCACTGTTTTGTGCAGTTCACACTCGCGCTACTTTGCGCGTCGCACTGTTTTGTGCAGTTCACACTCGCGCAATTTTGCGCGTCGCACTGTTTTGTGCCGTTCACACTCGCTCTATTTTGCGCGTGGCACTGTTTTGTGTAGTTTATCGCTCGCCCTATTTTGCGCGTCGCACTGTTTTCTGCCGTTCACACTCGCGCTATTTTGCGCCTCGCACTGTTTTGTGCAGTTCACACTCGCGCTATTTTGCGCGTCGCACTGTTTTGTGCAGTTCACACTCGCGCTATTTTGCGCGTCGCACTGTTTTGTGCAGTTCACAATCGCGCAATTTTGCACGTCGCACTGTTTTGTGCAGTTTATCACTCGCACTATTTTGCGCGTCGCACTGTTTTCTGCAGTTCACACTCGCGCTATTTTGCGCCTCGCACTGTTTTGTGCAGTTCACACTCGCGCTATTTTGCGCGTCGCACTGTTTTGTGCAGTTCACACTCGCGTTATTTTGCGCGTCGCACTGTAATGTGCAGTTCACACTCGCGCTATTTTGCGCGTCGCACTGTTTTGTGCAGTTCACACTCGCGCTATTTTGCGCGTCGCACTGTTTTGTGCAGTTCACACTCGCGCAATTTTGCGCGTCGCACTGTTTTGTGCAGTTTATCACTCGCGCTATTTTGCGCGTCGCACTGTTTTGTGCAGTTCACACTCGCTCTATTTTGCGCGTCGCACTGTTTTGTGCAGTTTATCACTCGCCCTATTTTGCGCGTCGCACTGTTTTCTGCAGTTCACACTCGCGCTATTTTGCGCCTCGCACTGTTTTGTGCAGTTCACAATCGCGCTATTTTGCGCGTCGCACTGTTTTGTGCAGTTCATACTCGCGTTATTTTGCGCGTCGCACTGTAATGTGCAGTTCACACTCGCGCTATTTTGCGCGTCGCACTGTTTTGTGCAGTTCACACTCGCGCTATTTTGCGCGTCGCACTGTTTTGTGCAGTTCACAATCGCGCAATTTTGCACGTCGCACTGTTTTGTGCAGTTTATCACTCGCACTATTTTGCGCGTCGCACTGTTTTCTGTAGTTCACACTCGCGCCCTTTTGCGCCTCGCACTGTTTTGTCCAGTTCACACTCGCGCTATTTTGCGCGTCGCACTGTTTTGTGCAGTTCACACTCGCGTTATTTTGCGCGTCGCACTGTAATGTGCTGTTCACACTCGCGCTATTTTGCGCGTCGCACTGTTTTGTGCAGTTCACACTCGCGCTATTTTGCGCGTCGCACTGTTTTGTGCAGTTCACAATCGCGCAATTTTGCGCGTCGCATTGTTTTGTGCAGTTTATCACTCGCTATATTTTGCGCGTCGCACTGTTTTGTGCAGTTCACAATCGCCCAATTTTGCACGTCGCACTGTTTTGTGCAGTTTATCACTCGCACTATTTTGCGCGTCGCACTGTTTTCTGCAGTTCACACTCGCGCTATTTTGCGCGTCGCACTGTTTTGTGCAGTTTATCACTCGAGCTATTTTGCGCATCGCACTGTTTTGGGCAGTTCACACTCGCGCTATTTTGCGCGTCGCACTGTTTTGTGCAGTTCACAGTCGCGCAATTTTGCGCGTCGCACTGTTTTGTGCAGTTTGTCACTCGCGCTATTTTGCGCGTCGCACTATTTTGTGCAGTTCACACTCGCGCTATTTTGCGCGTCGCACTTTTTTGTGCAGTTCACACTCGCGCTATTTTGCGCGTAGCACTGTTTTGTGCAGTTTATCACTCGCGCTATTTTGCGCGTCGTACTGTTTTGTGCAGTTCACACTCGCTCTATTTTGCGCGTCGCACTGTTTTGTGCAGTTTATCACTCGCCCTATTTTGCGCGTCGCACTGTTTTCTGCAGTTCACACTCGCGCTATTTTGCGCCTCGCACTGTTTTGTGCAGTTCACAATCGCGCTATTTTGCGCGTCGCACTGTAATGTGCAGTTCACACTCGCGCTATTTTGCGCGTCGCACTGTTTTGTGCAGTTCACACTCGCGCTATTTTGCGCGTCGCACTGTTTTGTGCAGTTCACAATCGCGCAATTTTGCACGTCACACTGTTTTGTGCAGTTTATCACTCGCACTATTTTGCGCGTCGCACTGTTTTCTGTAGTTCACACTCGCGCTCTTTTGCGCCTCGCACTGTTTTGTGCAGTTCACACTCGCGCTATTTTGCGCGTCGCACTGTTTTGTGCAGTTCACACTCGCGCTATTTTGCGCGTCGCACTGTTTTGTGCAGTTCACAATCGCGCAATTTTGCACGTCGCACTGTTTTGTGCAGTTTATCACTCGCACTACTTTGCGCGTCGCACTGTTTTCTGCAGTTCACACTCGCGCTATTTTGCGCCTCGCACTGTTTTGTGCAGTTCACACTCGCGCTATTTTGCGCGTCGCACTGTTTTGTGCAGTTCACAATCGCGCAATTTTGCACGTCACACTGTTTTGTGCAGTTTATCACTCGCACTATTTTGCGCGTCGCACTGTTTTCTGTAGTTCACACTCGCGCTCTTTTGCGCCTCGCACTGTTTTGTGCAGTTCACACTCGCGCTATTTTGCGCGTCGCACTGTTTTGTGCAGTTCACACTCGCGCTATTTTGCGCGTCGCACTGTTTTGTGCAGTTCACAATCGCGCAATTTTGCACGTCGCACTGTTTTGTGCAGTTTATCACTCGCACTACTTTGCGCGTCGCACTGTTTTCTGCAGTTCACACTCGCGCTATTTTGCGCCTCGCACTGTTTTGTGCAGTTCACACTCGCGCTATTTTGCGCGTCGCACTGTTTTGTGCAGTTCACACTCGCGTTATTTTGCGCGTCGCACTGTAATGTGCAGTTCACACTCGCTATTTTGCGCGTCGCACTGTTTTGTGCAGTTCACACTCGCGCTATTTTGCGCGTCGCACTGTTTTGTGCAGTTCACAATCGCGCAATTTTGCGCGTCGCAGTGTTTTGTGCAGTTTATCACTCGCTATATTTTGCGCGTCGCACTGTTTTGTCCAGTTCACAATCGCGCAATTTTGCACGTCGCACTGTTTTGTGCAGTTTATCACTCGCCCTATTTTGCGCGTCGCACTGTTTTCTGCAGTTCACACTCGCGCTATTTTGCGCCTCGCACTGTTTTGTGCAGTTCACACTCGCGCTATTTTCCGCGTCGCACTGTTTTGTGCAGTTCACACTCGCGTTATTTTGCGCGACGCACTGTAATGTGCAGTTCACACTCGCGCTATTTTGCGCGTCGCACTGTTTTGTGCAGTTCACACTAGCGCTATTTTGCGCGTCGCACTGTTTTGTGCAGGTCACAATCGCGCAATTTTGCGCATCGCATTGTTTTGTGCAGTTTATCACTCGCTATATTTTGCGCGTTGCACTCTTTTGTGCAGTTCACAATCGCGCAATTTTGCACGTCGCACTGTTTTGTGCAGTTTATCACTCGCACTATTTTGCGCGTCGCACTGTTTTCTGCAGTTCACACTCGCTCTATTTTTCGCGTCGCACTGTTTTGTGTAGTTTATCGCTCGCCCTATTTTGCGCGCCGCACTGTTTTCTCCCGTTCACACTCGCGCTATTTTGCGCGTCGCACTGTTTTGTGCAGTTCACACTCGCGTTATTTTGCGCGTCGCACTGTAATGTGCAGTTCACACTCGCGCTAGTTTGCGCGTCGCACTGTTTTGTGCAGTTCACACTCGCGCTACTTTGCGCGTCGCACTGTTTTGTGCAGTTCACACTCGCGCAATTTTGCGCGTCGCACTGTTTTGTGCCGTTCACACTCGCTCTATTTTGCGCGTGGCACTGTTTTGTGTAGTTTATCGCTCGCCCTATTTTGCGCGTCGCACTGTTTTCTGCCGTTCACACTCGCGCTATTTTGCGCCTCGCACTGTTTTGTGCAGTTCACACTCGCGCTATTTTGCGCGTCGCACTGTTTTGTGCAGTTCACACTCGCGCTATTTTGCGCGTCGCACTGTTTTGTGCAGTTCACAATCGCGCAATTTTGCACGTCGCACTGTTTTGTGCAGTTTATCACTCGCACTATTTTGCGCGTCGCACTGTTTTCTGCAGTTCACACTCGCGCTATTTTGCGCCTCGCACTGTTTTGTGCAGTTCACACTCGCGCTATTTTGCGCGTCGCACTGTTTTGTGCAGTTCACACTCGCGTTATTTTGCGCGTCGCACTGTAATGTGCAGTTCACAGTCGCGCTATTTTGCGCGTCGCACTGTTTTGTGCAGTTCACACTCGCGCTATTTTGCGCGTCGCACTGTTTTGTGCAGTTCACACTCGCGCAATTTTGCGCGTCGCACTGTTTTGTGCAGTTTATCACTCGCGCTATTTTGCGCGTCGCACTGTTTTGTGCAGTTCACACTCGCTCTATTTTGCGCGTCGCACTGTTTTGTGCAGTTTATCACTCGCCCTATTTTGCGCGTCGCACTGTTTTCTGCAGTTCACACTCGCGCTATTTTGCGCCTCGCACTGTTTTGTGCAGTTCACAATCGCGCTATTTTGCGCGTCGCACTGTTTTGTGCAGTTCATACTCGCGTTATTTTGCGCGTCGCACTGTAATGTGCAGTTCACACTCGCGCTATTTTGCGCGTCGCACTGTTTTGTGCAGTTCACACTCGCGCTATTTTGCGCGTCGCACTGTTTTGTGCAGTTCACAATCGCGCAATTTTGCACGTCGCACTGTTTTGTGCAGTTTATCACTCGCACTATTTTGCGCGTCGCACTGTTTTCTGTAGTTCACACTCGCGCCCTTTTGCGCCTCGCACTGTTTTGTCCAGTTCACACTCGCGCTATTTTGCGCGTCGCACTGTTTTGTGCAGTTCACACTCGCGTTATTTTGCGCGTCGCACTGTAATGTGCTGTTCACACTCGCGCTATTTTGCGCGTCGCACTGTTTTGTGCAGTTCACACTCGCGCTATTTTGCGCGTCGCACTGTTTTGTGCAGTTCACAATCGCGCAATTTTGCGCGTCGCATTGTTTTGTGCAGTTTATCACTCGCTATATTTTGCGCGTCGCACTGTTTTGTGCAGTTCACAATCGCCCAATTTTGCACGTCGCACTGTTTTGTGCAGTTTATCACTCGCACTATTTTGCGCGTCGCACTGTTTTCTGCAGTTCACACTCGCGCTATTTTGCGCGTCGCACTGTTTTGTGCAGTTTATCACTCGAGCTATTTTGCGCATCGCACTGTTTTGGGCAGTTCACACTCGCGCTATTTTGCGCGTCGCACTGTTTTGTGCAGTTCACAGTCGCGCAATTTTGCGCGTCGCACTGTTTTGTGCAGTTTGTCACTCGCGCTATTTTGCGCGTCGCACTATTTTGTGCAGTTCACACTCGCGCTATTTTGCGCGTCGCACTTTTTTGTGCAGTTCACACTCGCGCTATTTTGCGCGTAGCACTGTTTTGTGCAGTTTATCACTCGCGCTATTTTGCGCGTCGTACTGTTTTGTGCAGTTCACACTCGCTCTATTTTGCGCGTCGCACTGTTTTGTGCAGTTTATCACTCGCCCTATTTTGCGCGTCGCACTGTTTTCTGCAGTTCACACTCGCGCTATTTTGCGCCTCGCACTGTTTTGTGCAGTTCACAATCGCGCTATTTTGCGCGTCGCACTGTAATGTGCAGTTCACACTCGCGCTATTTTGCGCGTCGCACTGTTTTGTGCAGTTCACACTCGCGCTATTTTGCGCGTCGCACTGTTTTGTGCAGTTCACAATCGCGCAATTTTGCACGTCACACTGTTTTGTGCAGTTTATCACTCGCACTATTTTGCGCGTCGCACTGTTTTCTGTAGTTCACACTCGCGCTCTTTTGCGCCTCGCACTGTTTTGTGCAGTTCACACTCGCGCTATTTTGCGCGTCGCACTGTTTTGTGCAGTTCACACTCGCGCTATTTTGCGCGTCGCACTGTTTTGTGCAGTTCACAATCGCGCAATTTTGCACGTCGCACTGTTTTGTGCAGTTTATCACTCGCACTACTTTGCGCGTCGCACTGTTTTCTGCAGTTCACACTCGCGCTATTTTGCGCCTCGCACTGTTTTGTGCAGTTCACACTCGCGCTATTTTGCGCGTCGCACTGTTTTGTGCAGTTCACACTCGCGTTATTTTGCGCGTCGCACTGTAATGTGCAGTTCACACTCGCTATTTTGCGCGTCGCACTGTTTTGTGCAGTTCACACTCGCGCTATTTTGCGCGTCGCACTGTTTTGTGCAGTTCACAATCGCGCAATTTTGCGCGTCGCAGTGTTTTGTGCAGTTTATCACTCGCTATATTTTGCGCGTCGCACTGTTTTGTCCAGTTCACAATCGCGCAATTTTGCACGTCGCACTGTTTTGTGCAGTTTATCACTCGCCCTATTTTGCGCATCGCACTGTTTTCTGCAGTTCACACTCGCGCTATTTTGCGCCTCGCACTGTTTTGTGCAGTTCACACTCGCGCTATTTTCCGCGTCGCACTGTTTTGTGCAGTTCACACTCGCGTTATTTTGCGCGACGCACTGTAATGTGCAGTTCACACTCGCGCTATTTTGCGCGTCGCACTGTTTTGTGCAGTTCACACTAGCGCTATTTTGCGCGTCGCACTGTTTTGTGCAGGTCACAATCGCGCAATTTTGCGCATCGCATTGTTTTGTGCAGTTTATCACTCGCTATATTTTGCGCGTTGCACTCTTTTGTGCAGTTCACAATCGCGCAATTTTGCACGTCGCACTGTTTTGTGCAGTTTATCACTCGCACTATTTTGCGCGTCGCACTGTTTTCTGCAGTTCACACTCGCTCTATTTTTCGCGTCGCACTGTTTTGTGTAGTTTATCGCTCGCCCTATTTTGCGCGCCGCACTGTTTTCTCCCGTTCACACTCGCGCTATTTTGCGCGTCGCACTGTTTTGTGCAGTTCACACTCGCGTTATTTTGCGCGTCGCACTGTAATGTGCAGTTCACACTCGCGCTAGTTTGCGCGTCGCACTGTTTTGTGCAGTTCACACTCGCGCTACTTTGCGCGTCGCACTGTTTTGTGCAGTTCACACTCGCGCAATTTTGCGCGTCGCACTGTTTTGTGCCGTTCACACTCGCTCTATTTTGCGCGTGGCACTGTTTTGTGTAGTTTATCGCTCGCCCTATTTTGCGCGTCGCACTGTTTTCTGCCGTTCACACTCGCGCTATTTTGCGCCTCGCACTGTTTTGTGCAGTTCACACTCGCGCTATTTTGCGCGTCGCACTGTTTTGTGCAGTTCACACTCGCGCTATTTTGCGCGTCGCACTGTTTTGTGCAGTTCACAATCGCGCAATTTTGCACGTCGCACTGTTTTGTGCAGTTTATCACTCGCACTATTTTGCGCGTCGCACTGTTTTCTGCAGTTCACACTCGCGCTATTTTGCGCCTCGCACTGTTTTGTGCAGTTCACACTCGCGCTATTTTGCGCGTCGCACTGTTTTGTGCAGTTCACACTCGCGTTATTTTGCGCGTCGCACTGTAATGTGCAGTTCACACTCGCGCTATTTTGCGCGTCGCACTGTTTTGTGCAGTTCACACTCGCGCTATTTTGCGCGTCGCACTGTTTTGTGCAGTTCACACTCGCGCAATTTTGCGCGTCGCACTGTTTTGTGCAGTTTATCACTCGCGCTATTTTGCGCGTCGCACTGTTTTGTGCAGTTCACACTCGCTCTATTTTGCGCGTCGCACTGTTTTGTGCAGTTTATCACTCGCCCTATTTTGCGCGTCGCACTGTTTTCTGCAGTTCACACTCGCGCTATTTTGCGCCTCGCACTGTTTTGTGCAGTTCACAATCGCGCTATTTTGCGCGTCGCACTGTTTTGTGCAGTTCACACTCGCGTTATTTTGCGCGTCGCACTGTAATGTGCAGTTCACACTCGCGCTATTTTGCGCGTCGCACTGTTTTGTGCAGTTCACACTCGCGCTATTTTGCGCGTCGCACTGTTTTGTGCAGTTCACAATCGCGCAATTTTGCACGTCGCACTGTTTTGTGCAGTTTATCACTCGCACTATTTTGCGCGTCGCACTGTTTTCTGTAGTTCACACTCGCGCCCTTTTGCGCCTCGCACTGTTTTGTCCAGTTCACACTCGCGCTATTTTGCGCGTCGCACTGTTTTGTGCAGTTCACACTCGCGTTATTTTGCGCGTCGCACTGTAATGTGCTGTTCACACTCGCGCTATTTTGCGCGTCGCACTGTTTTGTGCAGTTCACACTCGCGCTATTTTGCGCGTCGCACTGTTTTGTGCAGTTCACAATCGCGCAATTTTGCGCGTCGCATTGTTTTGTGCAGTTTATCACTCGCTATATTTTGCGCGTCGCACTGTTTTGTGCAGTTCACAATCGCCCAATTTTGCACGTCGCACTGTTTTGTGCAGTTTATCACTCGCACTATTTTGCGCGTCGCACTGTTTTCTGCAGTTCACACTCGCGCTATTTTGCGCGTCGCACTGTTTTGTGCAGTTTATCACTCGAGCTATTTTGCGCATCGCACTGTTTTGGGCAGTTCACACTCGCGCTATTTTGCGCGTCGCACTGTTTTGTGCAGTTCACAGTCGCGCAATTTTGCGCGTCGCACTGTTTTGTGCAGTTTGTCACTCGCGCTATTTTGCGCGTCGCACTATTTTGTGCAGTTCACACTCGCGCTATTTTGCGCGTCGCACTTTTTTGTGCAGTTCACACTCGCGCTATTTTGCGCGTAGCACTGTTTTGTGCAGTTTATCACTCGCGCTATTTTGCGCGTCGTACTGTTTTGTGCAGTTCACACTCGCTCTATTTTGCGCGTCGCACTGTTTTGTGCAGTTTATCACTCGCCCTATTTTGCGCGTCGCACTGTTTTCTGCAGTTCACACTCGCGCTATTTTGCGCCTCGCACTGTTTTGTGCAGTTCACAATCGCGCTATTTTGCGTGTCGCACTGTAATGTGCAGTTCACACTCGCGCTATTTTGCGCGTCGCACTGTTTTGTGCAGTTCACACTCGCGCTATTTTGCGCGTCGCACTGTTTTGTGCAGTTCACAATCGCGCAATTTTGCACGTCACACTGTTTTGTGCAGTTTATCACTCGCACTATTTTGCGCGTCGCACTGTTTTCTGTAGTTCACACTCGCGCTCTTTTGCGCCTCGCACTGTTTTGTGCAGTTCACACTCGCGCTATTTTGCGCGTCGCACTGTTTTGTGCAGTTCACACTCGCGTTATTTTGCGCGTCGCACTGTAATGTGCTGTTCACACTCGCGCTATTTTGCGCGTCGCACTGTTTTGTGCAGTTCACACTCGCGCTATTTTGCGCGTCGCACTGTTTTGTGCAGTTCACAATCGCGCAATTTTGCGCGTCGCATTGTTTTGTGCAGTTTATCACTCGCTATATTTTGCGCGTCGCACTGTTTTGTGCAGTTCACAATCGCCCAATTTTGCACGTCGCACTATTTTGTGCTGTTTATCACTCGCACTATTTTGCGCGTCGCACTGTTTTCTGCAGTTCACACTCGCGCTATTTTGCGCGTCGCACTGTTTTGTGCAGTTTATCACTCGAGCTATTTTGCGCATCGCACTGTTTTGGGCAGTTCACACTCGCGCTATTTTGCGCGTCGCACTGTTTTGTGCAGTTCACAGTCGCGCAATTTTGCGCGTCGCACTGTTTTGTGCAGTTTGTCACTCGCGCTATTTTGCGCGTCGCACTATTTTGTGCAGTTCACACTCGCGCTATTTTGCGCGTCGCACTTTTTTGTGCAGTTCACACTCGCGCTATTTTGCGCGTAGCACTGTTTTGTGCAGTTTATCACTCGCGCTATTTTGCGCGTCGCACTGTTTTGTGCAGTTCACACTCGCGCTATTTTGCGCGTCGCACTGTTTTGTGCAATTCACAATCGCGCAATTTTGCGCGTGCACTGTTTTGTGCTTTTTATCACTCGCTATATTTTGCGCGTCGCACTGTTTTGTGCAGTTCACACTCGCGCTATTTTGCCCGTCGCACTGTTTTGTGCAGTTCGCACTCGCGCAATTTTGCGCGTCGCACTGTTTTGTGCAGTTCCCACTCGCGCTATTTTGCGCGTCGCACTGTTTTGTGCAGTTCACACTCGCGTTATTTTGCGCGTCGCACTGCAATGTGCAGTTCACACTCGCGCTATTTTGCGCGTCGCACTATTTTGTGCAGTTCACACTCGCGCTATTTTGCGCGTCGCACTGTTTTGTGCAGTTCACAATCGCGCAATTTTGCACGTCGCACTGTTTTGTGCAGTTTATCACTCGCACTATTTTGCGCGTCGCACTGTTTTCGGGAGTTCACACTCGCGCTATTTTGCACCTCGCACTGTTTTGTGCAGTTCACACTCGCGCTATTTTGCGCGTCGCACTGTTTTGTGCAGTTCACACTCGCGTTATTTTGCGCGTCGCACTGTAATGTGCAGTTCACACTCGCGCTATTTTGCGCGTTGCACTGTTTTGTGCAGTTCACACTCGCGCTACTTTGCGCGTCGTACTGTTTTGTGCAGTTCACACTCGCGCAATTTTGCGCGTCGCACTGTTTTGTGCAGTTCACACTCGCTCTATTTTGCGCGTGGCACTGTTTTGTGTAGTTTATCGCTCGCCCTATTTTGCGCGTCGCACTGTTTACTGCCGTTCACACTCGCGCTATTTTGCCCCTCGCACTGTTTTGTGCAGTTCACACTCGCGCTATTTTGCGCGTCGCACTGTTTTGTGCAGTTCACTCTCTCGCTTTTTTGCGCGTCGCACTGTTTTGTGCAGTTCACAATCGCGCAATTTTGCACGTCGCACTGTTTTGTGCAGTTTATCACTCGCACTATTTTGCGCGTCGCACTGTTTTCTGCAGTTCACACTCGCGCTATTTTGCGCCTCGCACTATTTTGTGCAGTTCACACTCGCGCTATTTTGCGCGTCGCACTGTTTTGTGCAGTTCACACTCGCGTTATTTTGCGCGTCGCACTGTAATGTGCAGTTCACACTCGCGCTATTTTGCGCGTCGCACTGTTTTGTGCAGTTCACACTCGCGCTATTTTGCGCGTCGCACTATTTTGTGTAGTTCACACTCGCGCAATTTTGCGCGTCGCACTGTTTTGTGCAGTTTATCACTCGCGCTATTTTGCGCGTCGCACTGTTTTGTGCAGTTCACACTCGCTCTATTTTGCGCGTCGCACTGTTTTGTGCAGTTTATCACTCGCCCTATTTTGCGCGTCGCACTGTTTTCTGCAGTTCACACTCGCGCTATTTTGCGCCTCGCACTGTTTTGTGCAGTTCACAATCGCGGTATTTTGCGCGTCGCACTGTTTTGTGCAGTTCACACTCGCGTTATTTTGCGCGTCGCACTGTAATGTGCAGTTCACACTCGCGCTATTTTGCGCGTCGCACTGTTTTGTGCAGTTCACACTCGCGCTATTTTGCGCGTCGCACTGTTTTGTGCAGTTCACAATCGCGCAATTTTGCACGTCGCACTGTTTTATGCAGTTTATCACTCGCACTATTTTGCGCGTCGCACTGTTTTCTGTAGTTCACACTCGCGCTCTTTTGCGCCTCGCACTGTTTTGTGCAGTTCACACTCGCGCTATTTTGCGCGTCGCACTGTTTTGTGCAGTTCACCCTCGCGTTATTTTGCGCGTCGCACTGTAATGTGCTGTTCACACTCGCGCTATTTTGCGCGTCGCACTGTTTTGTGCAGTTCACACTCGCGCTATTTTGCGCGTCGCACTGTTTTGTGCAGTTCACAATCGCGCAATTTTGCGCGTCGCATTGTTTTGTGCAGTTTATCACTCGCTAAATTTTGCGCGTCGCACTGTTTTGTGCAGTTCACAATCGCCCAATTTTGCACGTCGCACTGTTTTGTGCAGTTTATCACTCGCACTATTTTGCGCGTCGCACTGTTTTCTGCAGTTCACACTCGCGCTATTTTGCGCGTCGCACTGTTTTGTGCAGTTTATCACTCGAGCTATTTTGCGCATCGCACTGTTTTGGGCAGTTCACACTCGCGCTATTTTGCGCGTCGCACTGTTTTGTGCAGTTCACAATTGCGCAATTTTGCGCGTCGCACTGTTTTGTGCAGTTTGTCACTCGCGCTATTTTGCGCGTCGCACTATTTTGTGCAGTTCACACTCGCGCTATTTTGCGCGTCGCACTTTTTTGTGCAGTTCACACTCGCGCTATTTTGCGCGTTGCACTGTTTTGTGCAGTTTATCACTCGCGCTATTTTGCGCGTCGCACTGTTTTGTGCAGTTCACACTCGCGCTATTTTGCGCGTCGCACTGTTTTGTGCAATTCACAATCGCGCAATTTTGCCCGTCGCACTGTTTTGTGCAGTTCGCACTCGCGCTATTTTGCGCGTCGCACTGTTTTGTGCAGTTTATCACTCGCGCTATTTTGCGCGTCGCACTGTTTTGTGCAGTTTATCACTCGCGCTATTTTGCGCGTCGCACTGTTTTGTGCAGTTCACACTCGCGCTATTTTGCGCGTCGCACTGTTTTGTGCAGTTCACACTCGCGTTATTTTGCGCGTCGCACTGCAATGTGCAGTTCACACTCGCGCTATTTTGCGCGTCGCACTATTTTGTGCAGTTCACACTCGCGCTATTTTGCGCGTCGCACTGTTTTGTGCAGTTCACAATCGCGCAATTTTGCACGTCGCACTGTTTTGTGCAGTTTATCACTCGCACTATTTTGCGCGTCGCACTGTTTTCGGGAGTTCACACTCGCGCTATTTTCCACCTCGCACTGTTTTGTGCAGTTCACACTCGCGTTATTTTGCGCGTCGCACTGTAATGTGCAGTTCACACTCGCGCTATTTTGCGCGTCGCACTATTTTGTGCAGTTCACGCTCGCGCTATTTTGCACGTCGCACTGTTTTGTGCAGTTCACAATCGCGCAATTTTGCGCGTCGCATTGTTTTGTGCAGTTTATGACTCGCTATATTTTGCGCGTCGCACTGTTTTGTGCAGTTCACAATCGCGCAATTTTGCACGTCGCACTGTTTTGTGCAGTTTATCACTCGCCCTATTTTGCGCGTCGCACTGTTTTCTGCAGTTCACACTCGCTCTATTTTGCGCGTCGCACTGTTTTGTGTAGTTTATCGCTCGCCCTATTTTGCGCGTCGCACTGTTTTCTGCCGTTCACACTCGCGCTATTTTGCGCGTCGCACTGTTTTGTGCAGTTCACACTCGCGTTATTTTGCGCGTCGCACTGTAATGTGCAGTTCACAGTCGCGCTATTTTGCGCGTCGCACTGTTTTGTGCAGTTCACACTCGCGCTATTTTGCGCGTCGCACTGTTTTGTGGAGTTCACACTCGCGCAATTTTGCGCGTCGCACTGTTTTGTGCAGTTCACACTCGCGCTATTTTGCGGGTCGCACTGTTTTGTGCAGTTCACACTCGCTCTATTTTGCGCGTGGCACTGTTTTGTGTAGTTTATCGCTCGCCCTATTTTGCGCGTCGCACTGTTTTCTGCCGTTCACACTCGCGCTATTTTGCGCCTCGCACTGTTTTGTGCAGTTCACACTCGCGCTATTTTGCACGTTGCACTGTTTTGTGCAGTTCACACTCGCGTTATTTTGCGCGTCGCACTGTAATGTGCAGTTCGCACTCGCGCTATTTTGCGCGTCGCACTGTTTTGTGCAGTTCACATTCGCGCTATTTTGCGCGTCGCACTGTTTTGTGCAGTTCCCAATCGCGCAATTTTGCACGTCGCACTGTTTTGTGCAGTTTATCACTCGCACTATTTTGCGCGTCGCACTGTTTTCTGCAGTTCACAATCGCGCTATTTTGCGCGTCGCATTTTTTTGTGCAGTTCACACTCGCGCTATTTTGCGCGTAGCACTGTTTTGTGCAGTTTATCACTCGCGCTATTTTGCGCGTCGCACTGTTTTGTGCAGTTCACACTCGCGCTATTTTGCGCGTCGCACTGTTTTGTCCAATTCACAATCGCGCAATTTTGCGCCTCGCACTATTTTGTGCAGTTCACACTCGCGCTATTTTGCGCGTCGCACTGTTTTGTGCAGTTCACACTCGCTCTATTTTGCGCGTCGCACTGTTTTGTGCAGTTTATCGCTCGCCCTATTTTGCGCGTCACACTGTTTTCCGCCGTTCACACTCGCGCTATTTTGCGCGTCGCACTGTTTTGTGCAGTTCACAATCGCGCAATTTTGCGCGTCGCATTGTTTTGTGCAGTTTATCACTCGCTATATTTTGCGCGTCGCACTGTTTTGTGCAGTTCACAATCGCGCAATTTTGCACGTCGCACTGTTTTGTGCAGTTTATCACTCGCACTATTTTGCGCGTCGCACTGTTTTCTGCAGTTCACACTCGCTCTATTTTGCGCGTCGCACTATTTTGTGTAGTTTATCGCTCGCCCTATTTTGCGCGTCGTACTGTTTTCTGCCGTTCACACTCGCGCTATTTTGCGCGTCGCACTGTTTTGTGCAGTTCACACTCGCGTTATTTTGCGCGTCGCACTGTAATGTGCAGTTCACACTCGCGCTATTTTGCGCGTCGCACTGTTTTGTGCAGTTCACACTCGCGCTATTTTGCGCGTCGCACTGTTTTGTGCAGTTCACACTGGCGCAATTTTGCGCGTCGCACTGTTTTGTGCAGTTCACACTCGCGCTATTTTGCGCGTCGCACTGTTTTGTGCAGTTTATCACTCGCGCTATTTTGCGCGTCGCACTGTTTTGTGCAGTTCACACTCGCTCGATTTTGCGCGTGGCACTGTTTTGTGTAGTTTATCGCTCGCCCTATTTTGCGCGTCGCACTGTTTTCTGCCGTTCACACTCGCGCTATTTTGCGCCTCGCACTGTTTTGTGCAGTTCACACTCGCGCTATTTTGCGCGTTGCACTGTTTTGTGCAGTTCACACACGCGTTATTTTGCGCGTCGCACTGTAATGTGCAGTTCACACTCGCGCTATTTTGCGCGTCGCACTGTTTTGTGCAGTTCACACTCGCGCTATTTTGCGCGTCGCACTGTTTTGTGCAGTTCACAATCGCGCAATTTTGCACGTCGCACTGTTTTGTGCAGTTTATCACTCGCACTATTTTGCGCGTCGCATTTTTTTGTGCAGTTCACACTCGCGCT
The DNA here is from genome assembly GCA_036172215.1 of Camellia granthamiana. Taxonomy (NCBI): domain Eukaryota; kingdom Viridiplantae; phylum Streptophyta; class Magnoliopsida; order Ericales; family Theaceae; genus Camellia; species Camellia granthamiana. The sequence continues at coordinate 345,536 of JAXFYN010000209.1, forward strand.
ATTTTGCGCGTAGCACTGTTTTGTGCAGTTTATCACTCGCGCTATTTTGCGCGTCGCACTGTTTTGTGCAGTTCACACTCGCGCTATTTTGCGCGTCGCACTCTTTTGTGCAATTCACAATCGCGCAATTTTGCGCCTCGCACTGTTTGGTGCAGTTCACACTCGCGCCATTTTGCGCGTCGCACTGTTTTGTGCAGTTCACACTCGCTCTATTTTGCGCGTCGCACTGTTTTGTGCAGTTTATCGCTCGCCCTATTTTGCGCGTCGCACTGTTTTCTGCCGTTCACACTCGCGCTATTTTGCGCGTCGCACTGTTTTGTGCAGTTCACACTCGCGTTATTTTGCGCGTCGCACTGCAATGTGCAGTTCACACTCGCGCTATTTTGCGCGTCGCACTATTTTGTGCAGTTCACACTCGCGCTATTTTGCGCGTCGCACTGTTTTGTGCAGTTCACAATTGCGCAATTTTGCGCGTCGCACTGTTTTGTGCAGTTTGTCACTCGCGCTATTTTGCGCGTCGCACTATTTTGTGCAGTTCACACTCGCGCTATTTTGCGCGTCGCACTTTTTTGTGCAGTTCACACTCGCGCTATTTTGCGCGTTGCACTGTTTTGTGCAGTTTATCACTCGCGCTATTTTGCGCGTCGCACTGTTTTGTGCAGTTCACACTCGCGCTATTTTGCGCGTCGCACTGTTTTGTGCAATTCACAATCGCGCAATTTTGCCCGTCGCACTGTTTTGTGCAGTTCGCACTCGCGCTATTTTGCGCGTCGCACTGTTTTGTGCAGTTTATCACTCGCGCTATTTTGCGCGTCGCACTGTTTTGTGCAGTTTATCACTCGCGCTATTTTGCGCGTCGCACTGTTTTGTGCAGTTCACACTCGCGCTATTTTGCGCGTCGCACTGTTTTGTGCAGTTCACACTCGCGTTATTTTGCGCGTCGCACTGCAATGTGCAGTTCACACTCGCGCTATTTTGCGCGTCGCACTATTTTGTGCAGTTCACACTCGCGCTATTTTGCGCGTCGCACTGTTTTGTGCAGTTCACAATCGCGCAATTTTGCACGTCGCACTGTTTTGTGCAGTTTATCACTTGCACTATTTTGCGCGTCGCACTGTTTTCGGGAGTTCACACTCGCGCTATTTTCCACCTCGCACTGTTTTGTGCAGTTCACACTCGCGTTATTTTGCGCGTCGCACTGTAATGTGCAGTTCACACTCGCGCTATTTTGCGCGTCGCACTATTTTGTGCAGTTCACGCTCGCGCTATTTTGCGCGTCGCACTGTTTTGTGCAGTTCACAATCGCGCAATTTTGCGCGTCGCATTGTTTTGTGCAGTTTATGACTCGCTATATTTTGCGCGTCGCACTGTTTTGTGCAGTTCACAATCGCGCAATTTTGCACGTCGCACTGTTTTGTGCAGTTTATCACTCGCCCTATTTTGCGCGTCGCACTGTTTTCTGCAGTTCACACTCGCTCTATTTTGCGCGTCGCACTGTTTTGTGTAGTTTATCGCTCGCCCTATTTTGCGCGTCGCACTGTTTTCTGCCGTTCACACTCGCGCTATTTTGCGCGTCGCACTGTTTTGTGCAGTTCACACTCGCGTTATTTTGCGCGTCGCACTGTAATGTGCAGTTCACAGTCGCGCTATTTTGCGCGTCGCACTGTTTTGTGCAGTTCACACTCGCGCTATTTTGCGCGTCGCACTGTTTTGTGGAGTTCACACTCGCGCAATTTTGCGCGTCGCACTGTTTTGTGCAGTTCACACTCGCGCTATTTTGCGGGTCGCACTGTTTTGTGCAGTTCACACTCGCTCTATTTTGCGCGTGGCACTGTTTTGTGTAGTTTATCGCTCGCCCTATTTTGCGCGTCGCACTGTTTTCTGCCGTTCACACTCGCGCTATTTTGCGCCTCGCACTGTTTTGTGCAGTTCACACTCGCGCTATTTTGCACGTTGCACTGTTTTGTGCAGTTCACACTCGCGTTATTTTGCGCGTCGCACTGTAATGTGCAGTTCGCACTCGCGCTATTTTGCGCGTCGCACTGTTTTGTGCAGTTCACATTCGCGCTATTTTGCGCGTCGCACTGTTTTGTGCAGTTCCCAATCGCGCAATTTTGCACGTCGCACTGTTTTGTGCAGTTTATCACTCGCACTATTTTGCGCGTCGCACTGTTTTCTGCAGTTCACAATCGCGCTATTTTGCGCGTCGCATTTTTTTGTGCAGTTCACACTCGCGCTATTTTGCGCGTAGCACTGTTTTGTGCAGTTTATCACTCGCGCTATTTTGCGCGTCGCACTGTTTTGTGCAGTTCACACTCGCGCTATTTTGCGCGTCGCACTGTTTTGTCCAATTCACAATCGCGCAATTTTGCGCCTCGCACTATTTTGTGCAGTTCACACTCGCGCTATTTTGCGCGTCGCACTGTTTTGTGCAGTTCACACTCGCTCTATTTTGCGCGTCGCACTGTTTTCTGCCGTTCACACTCGCGCTATTTTGCGCCTCGCACTGTTTTGTGCAGTTCACACTCGCGCTATTTTGCGCGTTGCACTGTTTTGTGCAGTTCACACACGCGTTATTTTGCGCGTCGCACTGTAATGTGCAGTTCACACTCGCGCTATTTTGCGCGTCGCACTGTTTTGTGCAGTTCACACTCGCGCTATTTTGCGCGTCGCACTGTTTTGTGCAGTTCACAATCGCGCAATTTTGCACGTCGCACTGTTTTGTGCAGTTTATCACTCGCACTATTTTGCGCGTCGCATTTTTTTGTGCAGTTCACACTCGCGCTATTTTGCGCGTAGCACTGTTTTGTGCAGTTTATCACTCGCGCTATTTTGCGCGTCGCACTGTTTTGTGCAGTTCACACTCGCGCTATTTTGCGCGTCGCACTCTTTTGTGCAATTCACAATCGCGCAATTTTGCGCCTCGCACTGTTTGGTGCAGTTCACACTCGCGCCATTTTGCGCGTCGCACTGTTTTGTGCAGTTCACACTCGCTCTATTTTGCGCGTCGCACTGTTTTGTGCAGTTTATCGCTCGCCCTATTTTGCGCGTCGCACTGTTTTCTGCCGTTCACACTCGCGCTATTTTGCGCGTCGCACTGTTTTGTGCAGTTCACAATCGCGCAATTTTGCACGTCACACTGTTTTGTGCAGTTTATCACTCGCACTATTTTGCGGGTCGCACTGTTTTCTGCAGTTCACAGTCGCGCTATTTTGCGCGTCGCACTGTAATGGGCAGTTCACACTCGCGCAATTTTGCGCGTCGCACTGTTTTGTGCAGTTTATCACTCGCCCTATTTTGCGCGTCGCACTGTTTTGTGCAGTTCACACTCGCGTTATTTTGCGCGTCGCACTGTAATGTGCAGTTCACACTCGCGCTATTTTGCGCGTCGCACTGTTTTGTGCAGTTCACACTCGCGCTATTTTGCGCGTCGCACTGTTTTGTGCAGTTCACACTCGCGCAATTTTGCGCGTCGCACTGTTTTGTGCAGTTTATCACTCGCGCTATTTTGCGCGTCGCACTTTTTTGTGCAGTTCACACTCGCGCTATTTTGCGCGTAGCACTGTTTTGTGCAGTGTATCACTCGCGCTATTTTGCGCGTCGCACTGTTTTGTGCAGTTCACACTCGTGCTATTTTGAGCGTCGCACTGTTTTGTGCAGTTCACACTCGCGCTATTTTGCGCGTCGCACTGTTTTGTGCAATTCACAATCGCGCAATTTTGCGCGTGCACTGTTTTGTGCTTTTTATCACTCGCTATATTTTGCGCGTCGCACTGTTTTGTGCAGTTCACACTCGCGCTATTTTGCGCGTCGCACTGTTTTGTGCAGTTCACACTCGCGCAATTTTGCGCGTCGCACTGTTTTGTGCAGTTTATCACTCGCGGTATTTTGCGCGTCGCACTGTTTTGTGCAGTTCACACTCGCTCTATTTTGCGCGTCGCACTGTTTTGTGCAGTTAATCGCTCGCCCTATTTTGCGCGTCGCACTGTTTTGTGCAGTTCACACTCGCTCTATTTTGCGCGTGGCACTGTTTTGTGGAGTTTATCGCTCGCCCTATTTTGCGCGTCGCACTGTTTTCTGCCGTTCACACTCGCGCTATTTTGCGCCTCGCACTGTTTTGTGCAGTTCACACTCGCGCTATTTTGCGCGTGGCACTGTTTTGTGCAGTTCACACTCGCGTTATTTTGCGCGTCGCACTGTAATGTGCAGTTCACACTCGCGCTATTTTGCGCGTCGCACTGTTTTGTGCAGTTCACACTCGCGCTATTTTGCGCGTCGCACTGTTTTGTGCAGTTCACAATCGCGCAATTTTGCACGTCGCACTGTTTTGTGCAGTTTATCACTCGCACTATTTTGCGCGTCGCACTATTTTCTGCAGTTCACAGTCTCGCTATTTTGCGCGTCGCATTTTTTTGTGCAGTTCACACTCGCGCTATTTTGCGCGTAGCACTGTTTTGTGCAGTTTATCACTCGCGCTATTTTGCGCGTCGCACTGTTTTGTGCAGTTCACACTCGCGCTATTTTGCGCGTCGCACTGTTTTGTGCAATTCACAATCGCGCAATTTTGCGCCTCGCACTGTTTTGTGCAGTTCACACTCGCGCTATTTTGCGCGTCGCACTATTTTGTGCAGTTCACACTCGCTCTATTTTGCGCGTCGCACTGTTTTGTGCAGTTTATCGCTCGCCCTATTTTGCGCGTCGCACTGTTTTCTGCCGTTCACACTCGCGCTATTTTGCGCGTCGCACTGTTTTGTGCAGTTCACAATCGCGCAATTTTGCGCGTCGCATTGTTTTGTGCAGTTTATCACTCGCTATATTTTGCGCGTCGCACTGTTTTGTGCATTTCACAATCGCGCAATTTTGCACGTCGCACTGTTTTGTGCAGTTTATCACTCGCACTATTTTGCGCGTCGCACTGTTTTCTGCAGTTCACAGTCGCGCTATTTTCCGCGTCGCACTGTAATGTGCAGTTCACACTCGCGCAATTTTGCGCGTCGCACTGTTTTGTGCAGTTTATCACTCGCACTATTTTGCGCGTCGCACTGTTTTGTGCAGTTCACACTCGCGTTATTTTGCGCGTCGCACTGTAATATGCAGTTCACACTCGCGCTATTTTGCGCGTCGCACTGTTTTGTGCACTTCACACTCGCGCTATTTTGCGCGTCGCACTGTTTTGTGCAGTTCACACTCGCGCAATTTTGCGCGTCGCACAGTTTTGTGCAGTTTATCACTCGCGCTATTTTGCGCGTCGCACTGTTTTGTGCAGTTCACACTCGCTCTATTTTGCGCGTCGCACTGTTTTGTGCTGTTTATCACTCGCCCTATTTTGCGCGTCGCACTGTTTTCTGCAGTTCACACTCGCGCTATTTTGCGCCTCGCACTGTTTTGTGCAGTTCACAATCGCGCTATTTTGCGCGTCGCACTGTTTTGTGAAGTTCACACTCGCGTTATTTTGCGCGTCGCACTGTAATGTGCAGTTCACACTCGCGCTATTTTGCGCGTCGCACTGTTTTGTGCAGTTCACACTCGCGCTATTTTGCGCGTCGCACTGTTTTGTGCCGTTCACAATCGCGCAATTTTGCACGCCGCACTGTTTTGTGCAGTTTATCACTCGCACTATTTTGCGCGTCGCACTGTTTTCTGCAGTTCACACTCGCGCTCTTTTGCGCCTCGCACGGTTTTGTGGAGTTCACACTCGCGCTATTTTGCGCGTCGCACTATTTTGTGCAGTTCACACTCGCGTTATTTTGCGCGTCGCACTGTAATGTGCAGTTCACACTCGCGCTATTTTGCGCGTCGCACTGTTTTGTGCAGTTCACAATCGCGCAATTTTGCGCGTCGCATTGTTTTGTGCAGTTTATCACTCGCTATATTTTGCGCGTCGCACTGTTTTGTGCAGTTCACAATTGCGCAATTTTGCAAGTCGCACTGTTTTGTGCAGTTTATCGCTCGCACTATTTTGCGCGTCGCACTGTTTTCTGCAGTTTATCACTCGCTATATTTTGCGCGTCGCACTGTTTTGTGCAGTTCACACTCACGCTATTTTGCGCGTCGCACTGTTTTGTGCAGGTCACAATCGCGCAATTTTGCGCGTCGCATTGTTTTGTGCAGTTTATCACTCGCTATATTTTGCGCGTCGCACTGTTTTGTGCAGTTCACAATCGCGCAATTTTGCACGTCGCACTGTTTTGTGCAGTTTATCACTCGCAGTATTTTGTGCAGTTTATCACTCGCAATTTTGCGCGTCGCACTGTTTTCTGCAGTTCACACTCGCTCTATTTTGCGCGTCGCACTGTTTTGTGGAGTTTATCGCTCGCCTTATTTTGCGCGTCGCGCTGTTTTCTGCCGTTCACACTCGCACTATTTTGCGCGTCGCACTGTTTTGTGCAGTTCACACTCGCGTTATTTTGCGCGTCGCACTGTAATGTGCAGTTCACACTCGCGCTATTTTGCGCGTCACACTGTTTTGTGCAGTTCACACTCGCGCTATTTTGCGCGTCGCACTGTTTTGTGCAGTTCACACTGGCGCAATTTTGCGCGTCGCACTGTTTTGTGCAGTTCACACTCGCGCTATTTTGCGCGTCGCACTGTTTTGTGCAGTTTATCACTCGCGCTATTTTGCGCGTCGCACTGTTTTCTGCAGTTCACAGTCGCGCTATTTTGCGCGTCGCACTGTTTTGTGCAGTTTATCACTCGCCCTATTTTGCGCGTCGCACTGTTTTCTGCAGTTCACACTCGCGCTATTTAGCGCCTCGCACTGTTTTGTGCAGTTCACAATCGCGCTATTTTGCGCGTCGCACTGTTTTGTGCAGTTCACACTCGCGTTATTTTGCGCGTCGCACTGTAATGTGCAGTTCACACTCGCTCTATTTTGCGCGTCGCACTGTTTTGTGCAGTTCACAATCGCGCAATTTTGCGCGTCGCATTGTTTTGTGCAGTTTATCACTCGCTATATTTTGCGCGTCGCACTGTTTTGTGCGGTTCACAATCGCGCAATTTTGCACGTCGCACTGTTTTGTGTAGTTTATCACTCGCACTATTTTGCGCGTCGCACTGTTTTCTGCAGTTCACACTCGCGCTATTTTGCGCGTCGCACTGTTTTGTGCAGTTTATCACTCGAGCTATTTTGCGCATCGCACTGTTTTGGGCAGTTCACACTCGCGCTATTTTGCGCGTCGCACTGTTTTGTGCAGTTCACAATCGCGCAATTTTGCGCGTCGCACTGTTTTGTGCAGTTTATCACTCGCACTATTTTGCGCGTCGCACTTTTTTGTGCAGTCCACACTCGCGCTATTTTGCGCGTAGCACTGTTTTGTGCAGTTTATCACTCGCGCTATTTTGCGCGTCGCACTGTTTTGTGCAGTTCACACTCGTGCTATTTTGCGCGTCGCACTGTTTTGTGCAGTTCACACTCGCGCTATTTTGCGCGTCGCACTGTTTTGTGCAATTCACAATCGCGCAATTTTGCGCGTGCACTGTTTTGTGCTTTTTATCACTCGCTATATTTTGCGCGTCGCACTGTTTTGTGCAGTTCACACTCGCGCTATTTTGCGCGTCGCACTGTTTTGTGCAGTTCACACTCGCGCAATTTTGCGCGTCGCACTGTTTTGTACAGTTTATCACTCGCGCTATTTTGTGCGTCGCACTGTTTTGTGCAGTTCACACTCGCTCTATTTTGCGCGTCGCACTGTTTTGTGCAGTTTATCGCTCGCCCTATTTTGCGCGTCGCACTGTTTTCTGTCGTTCACACTCGCGCTATTTTGCGCCTCGCACTGTTTTGTGCAGTTCACACTCGCGCTATTTTGCGCGTCGCACTGTAATGTGCAGTTCACACTCGCGCTATTTTGCGCGTCGCACTATTTTGTGCAGTTCGCACCCGCGCTATTTTGCGCTTCGCACTGTTTTGTGCAGTTCACAATCGCGCAATTTTGCACGTCGCACTGTTTTGTGCAGTTTATCACTCGCACTATTTTGCGCGTCGCACTGTTTTCTGGAGTTCACACTCGCGCTATTTTGCACCTCGCACTGTTTTGTGCAGTTCACAATCACGTAATTTTGCACGTCGCACTGTTTTGTGCAGTTTATCGCTCGCACTATTTTGCGCGTCGCACTGTTTTCTGGAGTTCACACTCGCGCTATTTTGCACCTCGCACTGTTTTGTGCAGTTCACAATCGCGCAATTTTGCACGTCGCACTGTTTTGTGCAGTTTATCACTCGCACTATTTTCCGCGTCGCACTGTTTTCTGGAGTTCACACTCGCGCTATTTTGCACCTCGCACTGTTTTGTGCAGTTCACAATCGCGCAATTTTGCACGTCGCACTGTTTTGTGCAGTTTATCACTCGCACTATTTTGCGCGTCGCACAGTTTTCTGCAGTTCACACTCGCTCTATTTTGCGCGTCGCACTGTTTTGTGCAGTTCACAATCGCGCAATTTTGCACGTCGCACTGTTTTGTGCAGTTTATCACTCGCACTATTTTGCGCATCGCACTGTTTTCTGGAGTTCACACTCGCGCTATTTTACACCTCTCACTGTTTTGTGTTGTTCACAATCGCCCAATTTTGCACGTCGCACTGTTTTGTGCAGTTTATCACTCGCACTATTTTGCGCGTCGCACTGTTTTTTGGAGTTCACACTCGCGCTATTTTGCACCTCGCACTGTTTTGTGCCGTTCACAATCGCATAATTTTGCACGTCGCACTGTTTTGTGCAGTTTATCACTCGCACTATTTTGCGCGTCGCACTGTTTTCTGGAGTTCACACTCGCGCTATTTTGCACCTCGCACTGTTTTGTGCAGTTCACAATCGCGCAATTTTGCACGTCGCACTGTTTTGTGCAGTTTATCACTCGCACTATTTTGCGCGTCGCACTGTTTTCTGGAGTTCACACTCGCGCTATTTTGCACCTCGCACTGTTTTGTGCCGTTCACAATCGCGCAATTTTGCACGTCGCACTGTTTTGTGCAGTTTATCACTCGCACTATTTTGCGCGTCGCACAGTTTTCTGCAGTTCACACTCGCTCTATTTTGCGCGTCGCACTGTTTTGTGTAGTTTATCGCTCACCCTATTTTGCGCGCCGCACTGTTTTCTGCCGTTCACACTCGCGCTATTTTGCGCCTCGCACTGTTTTGTGCAGTTCACAATCGCGCTATTTTGCGCGTCGCACTGTTTTGTGCAGTTCACACTCGCGTTATTTTGCGCGTCGCACTGTAATGTGCAGTTCACACTCGCGCTATTTTGCGCGTCGCACTGTTTTGTGCAGTTCACACTCGCGCTATTTTGCGCGTCGCACTGTTTTGTGCAGTTCACACTCGCGCTATTTTGCGCGTCGCACTGTTTTGTGCAGTTCACACTCGCGTTATTTTGCGCGTCGCACTGTAATGTGCAGTTCACACTCGCGCTATTTTGCGCGTCGCACTGTTTTGTGCAGTTCACAATCGCGCAATTTTGCGCGTCGCATTGTTTTGTGCAGTTTATCACTCGCTATATTTTGCGCGTCGCACTGTTTTGTGCAGTTCACAATCGCGCAATTTTGCACGTCGCACTGTTTTGTGCAGTTTATCCATCGCACTATTTTGCACGTCGCACTGTTTTCTGCAGTTCACACTCGCGCTATTTTGCGCGTCGCACTGTTTTGTGCAGTTCACACTCGCGCAATTTTGCGCGTCGCACTGTTTTGTGCAGTTTATCACTCGCGCTATTTTGCGCGTCGCACTGTTTTGTACAGTTCACACTCGCTCTATTTTGCGCGTCGCACTGTTTTGTGCAGTTTATCGCTCGCCCTATTTTGCGCGTCGCACGGTTTTCTGCCATTCACACTCGCGCTATTTTACTCCTCGCACTGTTTTGTGCGTTCACACTCGCGCTATTTTGCGGGTCGCACTGTTTTGTGCAGTTCACACTCGCGCTATTTTGCGCGTCGCACTGTTTTCTGCAGTTCACACTCGCGCTATTTTGCGCGTCGCACTGTTTTGTGCAGTTCACACTCGCGCAATTTTGCGCGTCGCACTGTTTTGTGCAGTTTATCACTCGCGCTATTTTGCGCGTCGCACTGTTTTGTGCAGTTCACACTCGCTCTATTTTGCGCGTCGCACTGTTTAGTGCAGTTTATCGCTCGCCCTATTTTGCGCGTCGCACTGTGTTCTGCCGTTCACACTCGCGCTATTTTGCACCTCGCACTGTTTTGTGCAGTTCACACTCGCGCTATTTTGCGCGTCGCACTGTTTTGTGCAGTTCACACTCGCATTATTTTGCGCGTCGCACTGTAATGTGCAGTTCACACTCGCGCTATTTTGCGCGTCGCACTGTTTTGTGCAGTTCACACTCGCGCTATTTTGCGCGTCGCACTGTTTTGTGCAGTTCACACTCGCGCAGTTTTGCGCGTCGCACTGTTTTGTGCAGTTTATCACTCGCGCTATTTTGCGCGTCGCACTGTTTTGTGCAGTTCACACTCGATCTATTTTGCGCGTCGCACTGTTTTGTGCAGTTTACCACTCGCCCTATTTTGCGCTTCGCACTGTTTTCTGCAGTTCACACTCGCGCTATTTTGCGCCTCGCACTGTTTTGTGCGGTTCACAATCGCGCTATTTTGCGCGTCGCACTGTTTTGTGCAGTTCACACTCGCGTTATTTTGCGCGTCGCACTGTAATGTGCAGTTCACACTCGCGCTATTTTGCGCGTCGCACTGTTTTGTGCAGTTCACACTCGCGCTATTTTGCGCGTCGCACTGTTTTGTGCAGTTCACAATCGCGCAATTTTGCACGTCGCACTGTTTTGTGCAGTTTATCACTCGCACTATTTTGCGCGTCGCACTGTTTTCTGCAGTTCACACTCGCGCTCTTTTGCGCCTCGCACTGTTTTGTGCAGTGCACACTCGCGCTATTTTGCGCGTCGCACTGTTTTGTGCAGTTCACACTCGCGTTATTTTGCGCGTCGCACTGTAATGTGCAGCTCACACTCGCGCTATTTTGCGCATCGCACTATTTTGTGCACTTCACAATCGCGCAATTTTGCGCGTCGCATTGTTTTGTGCAGTTTATCACTCGCTATATTTTGCGCGTCGCACTGTTTTGTGCAGTTCACAATCGCGCAATTTTGCCCGTCGCACTGTTTTGTGCAGTTTATCCCTCGCATTATTTTGCGCGTCGCACTGTTTTCTGCAGTTCACACTCGCGCTATTTTGCGCGTCGCACTGTTTTGTGCAGTTTATCACACGAGCTATTTTGCACGTCGCACTGTTTTGTGCAGTTCACAATCGCGCAATTTTGCGCGTCGCACTGTTTTGTGCAGTTTATCACTCGCGCTATTTTGCGCGTCGCACTGTTTTGTGCAGTTCAGACTCGCGCTATTTTGCGCGTCGCACTTTTTTGTGCAGTTCACACTCCCGCTATTTTGCGCGTAGCACTGTTTTGTGCAGTTTATCACTCGCGCTATTTTGCGCGTCGCACTGTTTTGTGCAGTTCACACTCGTGCTATTTTGCGCGTCGCACTGTTTTGTGCAGTTCACACTCGCGCTATTTTGCGCGTCGCACTGTTTTGTGCAATTCACAATCGCGCAATTTTGCGCGTGCACTGTTTTGTGCTTTTTATCACTCGCTATATTTTGCGCGTCGCACTGTTTTGTGCAGTTTATCACTCGCTCTATTTTGCGCATCGCACTGTTTTGTGCAGTTCACAATCGCGCAATTTTGCACGTCGCACTATTTTGTGCAGTTTATCACTCGCACTATTTTGCGCGTCGCACTGTTGTCTGCAGTTCACACTCGCTCTATTTTGCGCGTCGCACTGCTTTGTGTAGTTTATCGCTCGCCCTATTTTGCGCGTCGCACTATTTTCTGCCGTTCACACTCGCGCTATTTTGCGCCTCGCACTGTTTTGTGCAGTTCACACTCGCGCTATTTTGCGCGTCGCACTGTTTTGTGCAGTTCACACTCGCGTTATTTTGCGCGTCGCACTGTAATGTGCAGTTCACACTCGCGCTATTTTGCGCGTCGCACTGTTTTGTGCAGTTCACACTCGCGCTATTTTGCGCGTCGCACTGTTTTGTGCAGTTTATCACTCGCGCTATTTTGCGCGTCGCACTGTTTTGTGCAGTTCACACTCGCGCTATTTTGCGCCTCGCACTGTTTTGTGCAGTTCACACTCGCGCTATTTTGCGCGTCGCACTGTAATGTGCAGTTCACACTCGCGCTATTTTGCGCGTCGCACTGTTTTGTGCAGTTCACACTCGCGCTATTTTGCGCGTCGCACTGTTTTGTGCAGTTCACAATCGCGCAATTTTGCACGTCGCACTGTTTTGTGCAGTTTATCACTCGCACTATTTTGCGCGTCGCACTGTTTTCTGGAGTTCACACTCGCCCTATTTTGCACCTCGCACTGTTTTGTGCAGTTCACAATCGCGCAATTTTGCACGTCGCACTGTTTTGTGCAGTTTATCACTCGCACTATTTTGCGCGTCGCACTGTTTTCTGGAGTTCACACTCGCGCTATTTTGCACCTCGCACTGTTTTGTGCAGTTCACAATCGCGCAATTTTGCACGTCGCACTGTTTTGTGCAGTTTATCACTCGCACTATTTTGCGCGTCGCACTGTTTTCTGGAGTTCACACTCGCCCTATTTTGCACCTCGCACTGTTTTGTGCAGTTCACAATCGCGCAATTTTGCACGTCGCACTGTTTTGTGCAGTTTATCACTCGCACTATTTTGCGCGTCGCACTATTTTCTGGAGTTCACACTCGCGCTGTTTTGCACCTCGCACTGTTTTGTGCAGTTCACAATCGCGCAATTTTGCACGTCGCACTGTTTTGTGCAGTTTATCACTCGCACTATTTTGCGCGTCGCACAGTTTTCTGCAGTTCACACTCGCTCTATTTTGCGCGTCGCACTGTTTTGTGCAGTTCACAATCGCGCAATTTTGCACGTCGCACTGTTTTGTGCAGTTTATCACTCGCACTATTTTGCGCTTCGCACTGTTTTCTGGAGTTCACACTCGCGCTATTTTGCACATCGCACTGTTTTGTGCAGTTCACAATCGCGCAATTTTGCATGTCGCACTGTTTTGTGCAGTTTATCACTCGCACTATTTTGCGCGTCGCACTGTTTTCTGGAGTTCACACTCGCGCTATTTTGCACCTCGCACTGTTTTGTGCAGTTCACAATCGCGTAATTTTGCACGTCGCACTGTTTTGTGCAGTTTATCACTCGCACTATTTTGCGCGTCGCACTGTTTTCTGGAGTTCACACTCGCGCTATTTTGCACCTCGCACTGTTTTGTGGAGTTCACAATCGCGCAATTTTGCACGTCGCACTGTTTTGTGCAGTTTATCACTCGCATTATTTTGCGCGTCGCACTGTTTTCTGGAGTTCACACTCGCGCTATTTTGCACCTCGCACTGTTTTGTGCAGTTCACAATCGCGCAATTTTGCACGTCGCACTGTTTTGTGCAGTTTATCACTCGCACTATTTTGCGCGTCGCACAGTTTTCTGCAGTTCACACTCGCTCTATTTTGCGCGTCGCACTGTTTTGTGTAGTTTATCGCTCGCCCTATTTTGCGCGTCGCACTGTTTTCTGCCGTTCACACTCGCGCTATTTTGCGCCTCGCACTGTTTTGTGCAGTTCACAATCGCGCTATTTTGCGGGACGCACTGTTTTGTGCAGTTCACACTCGCGTTATTTTGCGCGTCGCACTGTAATGTGCAGTTCACACTCGCGCTATTTTGCGCGTCGCACTGTTTTGTGCAGTTCACACTCGCGCTATTTTGCGCGTCGCACTGTTTTGTGCAGTTCACAATCGCGCAATTTTGCACGTCGCACTGTTTTGTGCAGTTTATCACTCGCACTATTTTGCGCGTCGCACTGTTTTCTGCAGTTCACACTCGCGCTCTTTTGCGCGTCGCACTGTTTTGTGCAGTTCACACTCGCGCTATTTTGCGCGTCGCACTGTTTTGTGCAGTTCACAATCGCGCAATTTTGCACGTCGCACTGTTTTGTGCAGTTTATCACTCGCACTATTTTGCGCGTCGCACTGTTTTCTGCAGTTCACACTCGCGCTCTTTTGCGCCTCGCACTGTTTTGTGCAGTTCACACTCGCGCTATTTTGCGCGTCGCACTGTTTTGTGCAGTTCACACTCGCGTTATTTTGCGCGTCGCACTGTAATGTGCAGTTCACACTCGCGCTATTTTGCGCGTCGCACTGTTTTGTGCACTTCACAATCGCGCAATTTTGCGCGTCGCATTGTTTTGTGCAGTTTATCACTCGCTATATTTTGCGCGTCGCACTGTTTTGTGCAATTCACAATCGCGCAATTTTGCCCATCGCACTGTTTTGTGCAGTTTATCCCTCGCATTATTTTGCGCGTCGCACTGTTTTCTGCAGTTCACACTCGCGCTATTTTGCGCGTCGCACTGTTTTGTGCAGTTTATCACACGAGCTATTTTGCGCGTCGCACTGTTTTGTGCAGTTCACAATCGCGCAATTTTGCGCGTCGCACTGTTTTGTGCAGTTTATCACTCGCGCTATTTTGCGCGTCGCACTGTTTTGTGCAGTTCATACTCGCGCTATTTTGCGCGTCGCACTTTTTTGTGCAGTTCACACTCGCGCTATTTTGCGCGTAGCACTGTTTTGTGCAGTTTATCACTCGCGCTATTTTGCGCGTCGCACTGTTTTGTGCAGTTCACACTCGTGCTATTTTGCGCGTCGCACTGTTTTGTGCAGTTCACACTCGCGCTATTTTGCGCGTCGCACTGTTTTGTGCAATTCACAATCGCGCAATTTTGCGCGTGCACTGTTTTGTGCTTTTTATCACTCACTATATTTTGCGCGTCGCACTGTTTTGTGCAGTTTATCACTCGCTCTATTTTGCGCATCGCACTGTTTTGTGCAGTTCACAATCGCGCAATTTTGCACGTCGCACTATTTTGTGCAGTTTATCACTCGCACTATTTTGCGCGTCGCACTGTTGTCTGCAGTTCACACTCGCTCTATTTTGCGCGTCGCACTGCTTTGTGTAGTTTATCGCTCGCCCAATTTTGCGCGTCGCACTGTTTTCTGCCGTTCACACTCGCGCTATTTTGCGCCTCGCACTGTTTTGTGCAGTTCACACTCGCGCTATTTTGCGCGTCGCACTGTTTTGTGCAGTTCACACTCGCGTTATTTTGCGCGTCGCACTGTAATGTGCAGTTCACACTCGCGCTATTTTGCGCGTCGCACTGTTTTGTGCAGTTCACACTCGCGCTATTTTGCGCGTCGCACTGTTTTGTGCAGTTTATCACTCGCGCTATTTTGCGCGTCGCACTGTTTTGTGCAGTTCACACTCGCTCTATTTTGCGCGTCGCACTGTTTTGTGCAGTTTATCGCTCGTCCTATTTTGCGCGTCGCACTGTTTTCTGCCGTTCACACTCGCGCTATTTTGCGCCTCGCACTGTTTTGTGCAGTTCACACTCGCGCTATTTTGCGCGTCGCACTGTTTTGTGCAGTTCACACTCGCGTTATTTTGCGCGTCGCACTGTAATGTGCAGTTCGCACTCGCGCTATTTTGCGCCTCGCACTGTTTTGTGCAGTTCACACTCGCGCTATTTTGCGCGTCGCACTGTAATGTGCAGTTCACACTCGCGCTATTTTGCGCGTCGCACTGTTTTGTGCAGTTCACACTCGCGCTATTTTGCGCGTCGCACTGTTTTGTGCAGTTCACAATCGCGCAATTTTGCACGTCGCACTGTTTTGTGCAGTTTATCACTCGCACTATTTTGCGCGTCGCACTGTTTTCTGGAGTTCACACTCGCCCTATTTTGCACCTCGCACTGTTTTGTGCAGTTCACAATCGCGCAATTTTGCACGTCGCACTGTTTTGTGCAGTTTATCACTCGCACTATTTTGCGCGTCGCACTGTTTTCTGGAGTTCACACTCGCGCTATTTTGCACCTCGCACTGTTTTGTGCAGTTCACAATCGCGCAATTTTGCACGTCGCACTGTTTTGTGCAGTTTATCACTCGCACTATTTTGCGCGTCGCACTGTTTTCTGGAGTTCACACTCGCCCCATTTTGCACCTCGCACTGTTTTGTGCAGTTCACAATCGCGCAATTTTGCACGTCGCACTGTTTTGTGCAGTTTATCACTCGCACTATTTTGCGCGTCGCACTGTTTTCTGGAGTTCACACTCGCGCTATTTTGCACCTCGCACTGTTTTGTGCAGTTCACAATCGCGCAATTTTGCACGTCGCACTGTTTTGTGCAGTTTATCACTCGCACTATTTTGCGCGTCGCACTGTTTTCTGGAGTTCACACTCGCCCCATTTTGCACCTCGCACTGTTTTGTGCAGTTCACAATCGCGCAATTTTGCACGTCGCACTGTTTTGTGCAGTTTATCACTCGCACTATTTTGCGCGTCGCACTGTTTTCTGGAGTTCACACTCGCGCTATTTTGCACCTCGCACTGTTTTGTGCAGTTCACAATCGCGCAATTTTGCACGTCGCACTGTTTTGTGCAGTTTATCACTCGCACTATTTTGCGCGTCGCACTGTTTTCTGGAGTTCACACTCGCGCTGTTTTGCACCTCGCACTGTTTTGTGCAGTTCACAATCGCGCAATTTTGCACGTCGCACTGTTTTGTGCAGTTTATCACTCGCACTATTTTGCGCGTCGCACTGTTTTCTGGAGTTCACACTCGCGCTGTTTTGCACCTCGCACTGTTTTGTGCAGTTCACAATCGCGCAATTTTGCACGTCGCACTGTTTTGTGCAGTTTATCACTCGCACTATTTTGCGCGTCGCACAGTTTTCTGCAGTTCACACTCGCTCTATTTTGCGCGTCGCACTGTTTTGTGCAGTTCACAATCGCGCAATTTTGCACGTCGCACTGTTTTGTGCAGTTTATCACTCGCACTATTTTGCGCGTCGCACTGTTTTCTGGAGTTCACACTCGCCCTATTTTGCACCTCGCACTGTTTTGTGCAGTTCACAATCGCGCAATTTTGCACGTCGCACTGTTTTGTGCAGTTTATCACTCGCACTATTTTGCGCGTCGCACTGTTTTCTGGAGTTCACACTCGCGCTATTTTGCACCTCGCACTGTTTTGTGCAGTTCACAATCGCGCAATTTTGCACGTCGCACTGTTTTGTGCAGTTTATCACTCGCACTATTTTGCGCGTCGCACTGTTTTCTGGAGTTCACACTCACCCCATTTTGCACCTCGCACTGTTTTGTGCAGTTCACAATCGCGCAATTTTGCACGTCGCACTGTTTTGTGCAGTTTATCACTCGCACTATTTTGCGCGTCGCACTGTTTTCTGGAGTTCACACTCGCGCTGTTTTGCACCTCGCACTGTTTTGTGCAGTTCACAATCGCACAATTTTGCACGTCGCACTGTTTTGTGCAGTTTATCACTCGCACTATTTTGCGCGTCGCACAGTTTTCTGCAGTTCACACTCGCTCTATTTTGCGCGTCGCACTGTTTTGTGCAGTTCACAATCGCGCAATTTTGCACGTCGCACTGTTTTGTGCAGTTTATCACTCGCACTATTTTGCGCGTCGCACTGTTTTCTGGAGTTCACACTCGCGCTATTTTGCACATCGCACTGTTTTGTGCAGTTCACAATCGCGCAATTTTGCATGTCGCACTGTTTTGTGCAGTTTATCACTCGCACTATTTTGCGCGTCGCACTGTTTTCTGGAGTTCACACTCGCGCTATTTTGCACCTCGCACTGTTTTGTGCAGTTCACAATCGCGTAATTTTGCACGTCGCACTGTTTTGTGCAGTTTATCACTCGCACTATTTTGCGAGTCGCACTGTTTTCTGGAGTTCACACTCGCGCTATTTTGCACCTCGCACTGTTTTGTGCAGTTGACAATCGCGCAATTTTGCACGTCGCACTGTTTTGTGCAGTTTATCACTCGCATTATTTTGCGCGTCGCACTGTTTTCTGGAGTTCACACTCGCGCTATTTTGCACCTCGCACTGTTTTGTGCAGTTCACAATCGCGCAATTTTGCACGTCGCACTGTTTTGTGCAGTTTATCACTCGCACTATTTTGCGCGTCGCACAGTTTTCTGCAGTTCACACTCGCTCTATTTTGCGCGTCGCACTGTTTTGTGTAGTTTATCGCTCGCCCTATTTTGCGCTTCGCACTGTTTTCTGCCGTTCACACTCGCGCTATTTTGCGCCTCGCACTGTTTTGTGCAGTTCACAATCGCGCTATTTTGCGCGTCGCACTGTTTTGTGCAGTTCACACTCGCGTTATTTTGCGCGTCGCACTGTAATGTGCAGTTCACACTCGCGATATTTTGCGCGTCGCACTGTTTTGTGCAGTTCACACTCGCGCTATTTTGCGCGTCGCACTGTTTTGTGCAGTTCACAATCGCGCAATTTTGCACGTCGCACTGTTTTGTGCAGTTTATCACTCGCACTATTTTGCGCGTCGCACTGTTTTCTGCAGTTCACACTCGCGCTCTTTTGCGCCTCGCACTGTTTTGTGCAGTTCACACTCGCGCTATTTTGCGCGTCGCACTGTTTTGTGCAGTTCACACACGCGTTATTTTGCGCGTCGCACTGTAATGTGCAGTTCACACTCGCGCTATTTTGCGCGTCGCACTGTTTTGTGCAGTTCACAATCGCGCAATTTTGCGCGTCGCATTGTTTTGTGCAGTTTATCACTCGCTATATTTTGCGCGTCGCACTGTTTTGTGCAGTTCACAATCGCGCAATTTTGCACGTCGCACTGTTTTGTGCAGTTTATCCCTCGCACTATTTTGCACGTCGCACTGTTTTCTGCAGTTCACACTCGCGCTATTTTGCGCGTCGCACTGTTTTGTGCAGTTTATCACTCGAGCTATTTTGCGCATCGCACTGTTTTGGGCAGTTCACACTCGCGCTATTTTGCGCGTCGCACTGTTTTGTGCAGTTCACAATCGCGCAATTTTGCGCGTCGCACTGTTTTGTGCAGTTTATCACTCGCGCTATTTTGCGCGTCGCACTGTTTTGTGCAGTTCACACTCGCGCTATTTTGCGCGTCGCACTTTTTTGTGCACTTCACACTCGCGCTATTCTGCGCGTAGCACTGTTTTGTGCAGTTTATCACTCGCGCTATTTTGCGCGTCGCACTGTTTTGTGCAGTTCACACTCGCGCTATTTTGCGCGTCGCACTGTTTTGTGCAGTTCACACTCGCGCTATTTTGCGCGTCGCACTGTTTTGTGCAATTCAAAATCGCGCAATTTTGAGTGTGCACTGTTGTGTGCTTTTTATCACTCGCTATATTTTGCGCGTCGCACTGTTTTGTGCAGTTCACACTCGCGCTATTTTGCACGTCGCACTGTTTTGTGCAGTTCACACTCGCGCAATTTTGCACGTCGCACTGTTTTGTGCAGTTTATCACTCGCGCTATTTTGCGCGTCGCACTGTTTTGTGCAGTTCACACTCGCTCTATTTTGCGCGTCGCACTGTTTTGTGCAGTTTATCGCTCGCCCTATTTTGCGCGTCGCACTGTTTTGTGCAGTTCACACTCGCGTTATTTTGCGCGTCGCACTGTAATGTGCAGTTCACACTCGCGCTATTTTGCGCGTCGCACTGTTTTGTGCAGTTCACACTCGCGCTATTTTGCGCGTCGCACTGTAATGTGCAGTTCACACTCGCGCTATTTTGCGCGTCGCACTGTTTTGTGCAGTTCACACTCGCGCTATTTTGCGCGTCGCACTGTTTTGTGCAGTTCACAATCGCGCAATTTTGCAAGTCGCACTGTTTTGTGCAGTTTATCACTCGCACTATTTTGCGCGTCGCACTGTTTTCTGGAGTTCACACTCGCGCTATTTTGCACCTCGCACTGTTTTGTGCAGTTCACAATCGCGCAATTTTGCACGTCGCACTATTTTGTGCAGTTTATCACTCGCACTATTTTGCGCGTCGCACTGTTTTCTGGAGTTCACACTCTCGCTATTTTGCACCTCGCACTGTTTTGTGCAGTTCACAATCGCGTAATTTTGCACGTCGCACTGTTTTGTGCAGTTTATCACTCGCACTATTTTGCGCGTCGCACTGTTTTCTGGAGTTCACACTCGCGCTATTTTGCACCTCGCACTGTTTTGTGCAGTTCACAATCGCGCAATTTTGCACGTCGCACTGTTTTGTGCAGTTTATCACTCGCACTATTTTGCGCGTCGCACTGTTTTCTGGAGTTCACACTCGCGCTATTTTGCACCTCGCACTGTTTTGTGCAGTTCACAATCGCGCAATTTTGCACGTCGCACTGTTTTGTGCAGTTTATCACTCGCACTATTTTGCGCGTCGCACAGTTTTCTGCAGTTCACACTCGCTCTATTTTGCACGTCGCACTGTTTTGTGCAGTTCACAATCGCGCAATTTTGCACGTCGGACTGTTTTGTGCAGTTTATCACTCGCACTATTTTGCGCGTCGCACTGTTTTCTGGAGTTCACACTCGCGCTATTTTGCACCTCGCACTGTTTTGTGCAGTTCACAATCACGCAATTTTGCACGTCGCACTGTTTTGTGCAGTTTATCACTCGCACTATTTTGCGCGTCGCACTGTTTTCTGGAGTTCACACTCGCGCTGTTTTGCACCTCGCACTGTTTTGTGCAGTTCACAATCGCGCAATTTTGCACGTCGCACTGTTTTGTGCAGTTTATCACTCGCACTATTTTGCGCGTCGCACAGTTTTCTGCAGTTCACACTCGCTCTATTTTGCGCGTCGCACTGTTTTGTGCAGTTCACAATCGCGCAATTTTGCACGTCGCACTATTTTGTGCAGTTTATCACGCGCACTATTTTGCGCGTCGCACTGTTTTCTGGAGTTCACACTCGCGCTATTTTGCACATCGCACTGTTTTGTGCAGTTCACAATCGCGCAATTTTGCATGTCGCACTGTTTTGTGCAGTTTATCACTCGCACTATTTTGCGCGTCGCACTGTTTTCTGGAGTTCACACTCGCGCTATTTTGCACCTCGCACTGTTTTGTGCAGTTCACAATCGCGTAATTTTGCACGTCGCACTATTTTGTGCAGTTTATCACTCGCACTATTTTGCGCATCGCACTGTTTTCTGGAGTTCACACTCGCGCTATTTTGCACCTCGCACTGTTTTGTGCAGTTCACAATCGCGCAATTTTGCACGTCGCACTATTTTGTGCAGTTTATCACTCGCATTATTTTGCGCGTCGCACTGTTTTCTGGAGTTCACACTCGCGCTATTTTGCACCTCGCACTGTTTTGTGCAGTTCACAATCGCGCAATTTTGCACGTCGCACTGTTTTGTGCAGTTTATCACTCGCACTATTTTGCGCGTCGCACTGTTTTCTGCAGTTCACACTCGCGCTCTTTTGCGCCTCGCACTGTTTTGTGCAGTTCACACTCGCGCTATTTTGCGCGTCGCACTGTTTTGTGCAGTTCACACTCGCGTTATTTTGCGCGTCGCACTGTAATGTGCAGTTCACACTCGCGCTATTTTGCGCGTCGCACTGTTTTGTGCGGTTCACAATCGCGCAATTTTGCGCGTCGCATTGTTTTGTGCAGTTTATCACTCGCTATATTTTGCGCGTCGCACTGTTTTGTGCAGTTTATCACTCGCACTATTTTGCGCCTCGCACTGTTTTGTGCAGTTCACACTCGCGCTAGTTTGCGCGTCGCACTGTAATGTGCAGTTCACACTCGCGCTATTTTGCGCGTCGCACTGTTTTGTGCAGTTCACACTCGCGTTATTTTGCGCGTCGCACTGTAATGTGCAGTTCACACTCGCGCTATTTTGCGCGTCGCACTGTTTTGTGCAGTTCACAATCGCGCAATTTTGCGCGTCGCAATGTTTTGTGCAGTTTATCACTCGCTATATTTTGCGCGTCGCACTGTTTTGTGCAGTTCACAATCGCGCAATTTTGCACGTCGCACTGTTTTGTGCAGTTTATCACTCGCACTATTTTGCGCGTCGCACAGTTTTCTGCAGTTCACACTCGCTCTATTTTGCGCGTCGCACTGTTTTGTGCAGTTCACAATCGCGCAATTTTGCACGTCGCACTGTTTTGTGCAGTTTATCACTCGCACTATTTTGCGCTTCGCACTGTTTTCTGGAGTTCACACTCGCGCTATTTTGCACATCGCACTGTTTTGTGCAGTTCACAATCGCGCAATTTTGCATGTCGCACTGTTTTGTGCAGTTTATCACTCGCACTATTTTGCGCGTCGCACTGTTTTCTGGAGTTCACACTCGCGCTATTTTGCACCTCGCACTGTTTTGTGCAGTTCACAATCGCGTAATTTTGCACGTCGCACTGTTTTGTGCAGTTTATCACTCGCACTATTTTGCGCGTCGCACTGTTTTCTGGAGTTCACACTCGCGCTATTTTGCACCTCGCACTGTTTTGTGCAGTTCACAATCGCGCAATTTTGCACGTCGCACTGTTTTGTGCAGTTTATCACTCGCATTATTTTGCGCGTCGCACTGTTTTCTGGAGTTCACACTCGCGCTATTTTGCACCTCGCACTGTTTTGTGCAGTTCACAAACGCGCAATTTTGCACGTCGCACTGTTTTGTGCAGTTTATCACTCGCACTATTTTGCGCGTCGCACAGTTTTCTGCAGTTCACACTCGCTCTATTTTGCGCGTCGCACTGTTTTGTGCAGTTCACAATCGCGCAATTTTGCACGTCACACTGTTTTGTGCAGTTTATCACTCGCACTATTTTGCGCATCGCACTGTTTTCTGGAGTTCACACTCGCGCTATTTTACACCTCGCACTGTTTTGTGTAGTTCACAATCGCCCAATTTTGCACGTCGCACTGTTTTGTGCAGTTTATCACTCGCACTATTTTGCGCGTCGCACAGTTTTCTGCAGTTCACACTCGCTCTATTTTGCGCGTCGCACTGTTTTGTGCAGTTCACAATCGCGCAATTTTGCACGTCGCACTGTTTTGTGCAGTTTATCACTCGCACTATTTTGCGCGTCGCACTGTTTTCTGGAGTTCACACTCGCGCTATTTTGCACATCGCACTGTTTTGTGCAGTTCACAATCGCGCAATTTTGCATGTCGCACTGTTTTGTGCAGTTTATCACTCGCACTATTTTGCGCGTCGCACTGTTTTCTGGAGTTCACACTCGCGCTATTTTGCACCTCGCACTGTTTTGTGCAGTTTATCACTCGCACTATTTTGCGCGTCGCACTGTTTTCTGGAGTTCACACTCGCCCTATTTTGCACCTCGCACTGTTTTGTGCAGTTCACAATCGCGCAATTTTGCACGTCGCACTGTTTTGTGCAGTTTATCACTCGCACTATTTTGCGCGTCGCACTGTTTTCTGGAGTTCACACTCGCGCTATTTTGCACCTCGCACTGTTTTGTGCAGTTCACAATCGCGCAATTTTGCACGTCGCACTGTTTTGTGCAGTTTATCACTCGCACTATTTTGCGCGTCGCACTGTTTTCTGGAGTTCACACTCGCGCTGTTTTGCACCTCGCAGTGTTTTGTGCAGTTCACAATCGCGCAATTTTGCACGTCGCACTGTTTTGTGCAGTTTATCACTCGCACTATTTTGCGCGTCGCACAGTTTTCTGCAGTTCACACTCGCTCTATTTTGCGCGTCGCACTGTTTTGTGCAGTTCACAATCGCGCAATTTTGCACGTCGCACTGTTTTGTGCAGTTTATCACTCGCACTATTTTGCGCTTCGCACTGTTTTCTGGAGTTCACACTCGCGCTATTTTGCACATCGCACTGTTTTGTGCAGTTCACAATCGCGCAATTTTGCATGTCGCACTGTTTTGTGCAGTTTATCACTCGCACTATTTTGCGCGTCGCACTGTTTTCTGGAGTTCACACTCGCGCTATTTTGCACCTCGCACTGTTTTGTGCAGTTCACAATCGCGTAATTTTGCACGTCGCACTGTTTTGTGCAGTTTATCACTCGCACTATTTTGCGCGTCGCACTGTTTTCTGGAGTTCACACTCGCGCTATTTTGCACCTCGCACTGTTTTGTGCAGTTCACAATCGCGCAATTTTGCACGTCGCACTGTTTTGTGCAGTTTATCACTCGCATTATTTTGCGCGTCGCACTGTTTTCTGGAGTTCACACTCGCGCTATTTTGCACCTCGCACTGTTTTGTGCAGTTCACAAACGCGCAATTTTGCACGTCGCACTGTTTTGTGCAGTTTATCACTCGCACTATTTTGCGCGTCGCACAGTTTTCTGCAGTTCACACTCGCTCTATTTTGCGCGTCGCACTGTTTTGTGCAGTTCACAATCGCGCAATTTTGCACGTCGCACTGTTTTGTGCAGTTTATCACTCGCACTATTTTGCGCATCGCACTGTTTTCTGGAGTTCACACTCGCGCTATTTTACACCTCGCACTGTTTTGTGTAGTTCACAATCGCCCAATTTTGCACGTCGCACTGTTTTGTGCAGTTCACAATCGCCCAATTTTGCACGTCGCACTGTTTTGTGCAGTTTATCACTCGCACTATTTTGCGCGTCGCACTGTTTTTTGGAGTTCACACTCGCGCTATTTTGCACCTCGCACTGTTTTGTGCCGTTCACAATCGCGTAATTTTGCACGTCGCACTGTTTTGTGCAGTTTATCACTCGCACTATTTTGCGCGTCGCACTGTTTTCTGGAGTTCACACTCGCGCTATTTTGCACCTCGCACTGTTTTGTGCAGTTCACAATCGCGCAATTTTGCACGTCGCACTGTTTTGTGCAGTTTATCACTCGCACTATTTTGCGCGTCGCGCTGTTTTCTGGAGTTCACACTCGCGCTATTTTGCACCTCGCACTGTTTTGTGCCGTTCACAATCGCGCAATTTTGCACGTCGCACTGTTTTGTGCAGTTTATCACTCGCACTATTTTGCGCGTCGCACAGTTTTCTGCAGTTCACACTCGCTCTATTTTGCGCGTCGCACTGTTTTGTGTAGTTTATCGCTCACCCTATTTTGCGCGTCGCACTGTTTTCTGCCGTTCACACTCGCGCTATTTTGCGCCTCGCACTGTTTTGTGCAGTTCACAATCGCGCTATTTTGCGCGTCGCACTGTTTTGTGCAGTTCACACTCGCGTTATTTTGCGCGTCGCACTGTAATGTGCAGTTCACACTCGCGCTATTTTGCGCGTCGCACTGTTTTGTGCAGTTCACACTCGCGCTATTTTGCGCGTCGCACTGTTTTGTGCAATTCACAATCGCGCAATTTTGCACGTCGCACTGTTTTTTGCAGTTTATCACTCGCACTATTTTGCGCGTCGCACTGTTTTCTGCAGTTGACATTCGCGCTCTTTTGCGCCTCGCACTGTTTTGTGCAGTTCACACTCGCGCTATTTTGCGCGTCGCACTGTTTTGTGCAGTTCACACTCGCGTTATTTTGCGCGTCGCACTGTAATGTGCAGTTCACACTCGCGCTATTTTTGCGCGTCGCACTGTTTTGTGCAGTTCACAATCGCGCAATTTTGCGCGTCGCATTGTTTTGTGCAGTTTAATCACTCGCTATATTTTGCACGTCGCACTGTTTTGTGCAGTTCACAATCGCGCAATTTTGCACGTCGCACTGTTTTGTGCAGTTTATCCATCGC